>OU015494.1:37326372-37926372 GCA_907164885.2 Dolomedes plantarius | reverse complement strand
AAAGATTACATTTTAGAATTTAATTTATTAAATGCTGATCACGTGATTTCTTTTTCTGGTACTTTAAATAAATATATCGTCATGTCCATAACAATGAAACAGACAAAAAAGTATTTTTTCCCTTGCTAATTCGGCAGACGACCGGACATTATCCAAAAAAATATTAAAATATAGTAAAAGATATGTTCTTCAAACTGTTCTATATTCTTTAGTATCTCCTATTAGATTTAATTTGAATATTTTCTTCTACATTATTTTGTCTAAAAAAATATCCCTTACGATTTTTTTATAAATATATGTATATTTTTTTACATCAATTGCATACATTGATCGTCGTATTTTTTATACACATACATATATATATATATTGTAAGAATCCGTTACGACCTTTCTGAATAAATCACCCAGACAGCCGGACCTCCCACAGCAGGTGACCTGCGAACAGTTCTATCGATCAGCGTCAAGGTGTCTGGAAGCAGAGAATGGGGTGCCCCTATCTGCCGGCCCCTGGGGAGACGTAAACTAATGACTATTTCGACGTGAACTAATGATTTTCAGATCAGCTGATTTATAAGAACCGACCACATGGCTTCGTTGTCAAGCGAATCACAGCCAACGGACATGACGTCACAAATTGTGCCAGCCAACCTAAACTTTTGCAGTCACGTGACCGGAAGCACGTTTGCCAATGCCGGGAGGAAAAATCCAAATTTTAGACAGACTTGGTCGAGACTCTCATCTAGAGAGCACCTTTCGTCTACGTTGTCCTGGAGCGACCGACTTCATCCTGAACTTTATTTTTCAGAGCAGCCTGCTCGAAGCTTCTCGTCAACTAATACTTCACCCTGAAGTATAGCTGTCTCAGAGCATCCTGCTCTACAGGCTTTTGTTAGCACGTTACTTCATCAAGAAGTTATCTTCATATTTCAGAGCAGCCCGCTCTATAAGCTTCCCGTGATTTATAACTGTCTTTACGAAGTTAATCTATTTTCAGAGCTGTCCGCTCTAGGGGCTGTGTACCGACCTTCTAGTTCCGCTGTGACTGTACGTGCATCTTCTCATCGAAATTATTTGGCTATTACGAAGACCAGTTTCCTCTATGTCTAGAGGTAGATCAACACAGGTGAAAATAGTGTAAAAAGTTTCTGTCTTAAATTTAATAAAATTGTATTTTAATGTAGTAGACTGACTCTGAACATTTTTAGCTACCCGGAGTCTGAAGTTATCACAGTCTTCTAAAAATGGTGGCAGCGTGTCTGGGATTTTGCCATTAATTAAAAAAAGGCAATCTACCCCTTCGAATTAGGAAATTAAAGTAGGAAGCCCATCTAGGACTTTTTGTGCGGACGTCCCGTCCCAAGTGTGTGCATCACAGATACCAGTATATAGCAGCGAGCAGCGAACCAACGGGGTATTTGTGCAGAGATCAAGTATTGGGGCTTCATATTAAATAAGGAAATCCCCCCAGAACCAGCCTGGAAAGAATTCGCCTAGCTTCAATGACAGCCTACAATCCAGTCTTCAAATTAGACAAGGTAAGCCTGTTTTCTCATTAGAGGCAAAAGTAATTGATTGATTAATTAAAAGTAAATTAATTGATTAGAATCTGTGTAAATGTTAACATGTGTAAATTAATGTTTCATGGGAAATAACTATTGAATTGGAATAAGTAAATTATCTGTGAGAAATTAATTAATTTAGTCAAAAGTAAATTAATGAAGTATTAGAATTGTTTATGCAAGAGAAAAGTAAAAATGAATTGTATGCCTTGTGTTTAAAATTTTAAAAGAAAAGTGAATGAACAAATATTTGTTAGATGAATACTAGAATTGTGGATAATCTGATTTAAGTACTTATTCTAAATTGAAATTAAGTAACTGTGTTTTGCCAACTAATTTAGTCAATTACTGAAATTAAGAAATTTTGTATTGCAAATTAAATTAGCCAATTATTGAAATTAAGTAACTGTGTATTGTAAATTAATTTAGTCAGTTATTGAACTTGTGTAGAGTGCTTAAGATTATATTGAAGTAGCATAGATTTATTATGTGTGAAATTTGGTCTGAAAAATTTTAAACATTTTTGAATTGTATGTGCCATGTTAGGATTTCAAACGAGTCTGTTAAACTGTAATCTTTCGGAGTAACCCCCCTCCTTTTCTTGGAAGAACGTAGCAGTAGAATTCCCCGAATTGAAAAGGCTCTATTGTAAATCGCGAGCAAAGTGAACAACCAGTTCTTTTGTTGTGTTTGAGGTCAAGATTCTGAGGTTTCCGGTAATTTTAAGTTGTGGATAAACGATTAAAGAGGGATTGATATCAATTTGTTAAGGAGGCAAAATGTCGTTTTTAACAAAATACAAGAAAATTGACTTGCAGAATTTGGCTTTTGAGCTGCAAGTAGAAATACAAGAATCTGATAGAATAATAGATCTGGCAAAAAAATTGCAGAAAGTGAAGGTTTCGAGGAAAAGAGCGCGAAAAATATTCTCGTAAATCTTATAGAAGATAGAAAATTGCAGGACATTACAGAAGCCGAGAGAGCGGAAAAAGCAGCACAGCGCGCTTTTGAGCTTGAAGAGAAAGCAGCAGAACGCGCTTTTGAGCTTGAAAAACTTAAAATCACACTAATTGGGGAAAATAGTAGCGTGAATTCCGTGAACTCAGAAAGTGGGAACCCGCCTAGGCATGTTAAATCGGTAATGCAGAGGTATGATGCCGAAAAGATAGACATAGCTTTATTCTTAAAATTGTTTGAGAGGCAAGCTAGGAAATTGCAAATTAATGATTGTGATTTAGTGTCAGAGTTACTAAGCCTTTTGCCGAGCGAAATAGCGGGAATAATCATCAGGGAACCTGAAGACAAAAATGATAATTACGAATATGTTAAATCGGTACTGCTAGACAGGTTTAAACTCAGTGCCGAAGCATTCCGTACGAAGTTCCAAACCCATCAACGGCAGAACGGTGCTTTGTGGAAAGATTTAATATTTGAATTGAGGAGCTATTTAGAGGGATGGTTAGATGGAATTGAAATTAAAGATTTTGAGTCACTCAAAGAACTTATGGTAGCCGACCAAATAAAGCGACGCGTACCAGCGGAAATTAAAGATCATTTCGTAGATGTATGGGGAACACTAAATGATCCTATAACCTTAGTAAATACGCTAGACGCGTATGAGTCGAACCGCCGATTCGTAAAGAAACCTACGCAAATTAAACCACCCGAAAATAGAAAGGTAGACCGCCCCAAGCAGTCAGAGAAAGTTAGTCCCGCGACGAAAACGTGAGTAGAGAAATCAGGCCCAAAAGAGTGGCGCAACGCCGCTAACAAAAATAATAACGATTGGAGGACCAGGGAGTATGAGAAACGAAGTAGCCCCACTTGATTTCAGTGTCGTCAGAGTGGTCATATCCGCACAAACTGTCCAGAATTAAAAAAATCCAGCGAGATCATAAACAATCTAGCTACGACGAAAGATTTTTCTCCTGCGTTTAAGCCCTACTTAAGCGAAGCTCGCGTGAATCAGGTCCAAACCGTAGTATTGCGTGATAGCGGGAGTTGCGTAGATTTGTGACCAGCTAAATTAGTTAAACCCGGAGATTTCACCGGAGAAAATATTTGGCTCAAACAGCCCTTGGAAAATGAATTTAGATGTCTACCCTTAGCTCGACTAACACTTGAGAGCCCAGAATTCGGCCAGGTGATAACAAAAGCCGCCGTGATAAGTCAGAGTGTGGAAATGAACCACTACTTACTGGGGAATGCCACTCAGGAGCTGATAGAAGCGCAAAAATTAAAACCGGCTAGCGTTAATGCCGTCACCCGAAGTCGAGGTAAGCGGGAGGAAACTCAAACAGGAATTTCTGTAGAGAACGGGGAAGCGGTCGAACGACTAACGGAGTCGCCAGAGTCCGACGTTAATTCGCCGGATGACTTAGAACATATAGAATTACCGGTAGTGGTAGAAACTGACGATTCATTAGGGGAAGTGAGTGCCGACACTTTCGCTTTAGAACAAAAAATTGTCCTGAACTTATACCTATTTGGGAAAAAGTTAAGCAACAGAAAACCCTGGAATTTGTGGTCGAAAACGAATTACTTTTTAGGAAATCTCGAGATCACAGAGGGGAGGAAAGAAAACAATTGATTGTACCAACTAAGTACAGGTCTAAAGTTTTAAGTTTATGCCATGATGGCATCGGATCGCACATGGGAATGTCAAAAAGTAAAGACAAATTATTCAGATATTATTTTTGGCCCCAGTGCGTAAAAGAGTGTGAGGACTTTGTTAGATCGTGTGACCTATGCCAAAGAATAGGAAAATCACAAGAATAAAAGAAAGCCCCGCTTAAATTAGCCCCAGTAATTACGGAGGTTTTCACAAAAATTAACGTGGATATTGTGGGTCAATTGCCGATTTCTCCAAAGGGAAATCGATATATTTTAACTGCGTTTGCATGGAATCCAAGTACCCGGAAGCCATACCTTTGAGTGCTGTAAACTCTGAAAATGTGACGGGGGCTCTATTAGAAATTTTCAGTCGGATAGGGTTCCCGAAGGAATTACAATTAGATATTGCTACCTATTTCACCAGCAATTTAACGACCACGTTTCTGGAGAAATTCGGAATTAAGGTGACGAGAAGCTCAATATTTCATCCGCAAAGCAATCCCGTGGAGCGTTTTCACCGCACCATTAAACGGCTCCTGAAAGTTATCTGCCTTGAAGCAAAAGAAAATTGGGAAGTAGGATTACCCTCAGCCATGTTAGCTCTTAGAAATGTCACACATTTATCTACAGGATTTAGTCCGGCGGAATTGATATTTGGGAAGAATTTAAGGGTGCCGGAAACACTACTTTTTGAAAAATGGTCTAGGAAGTCGCCGGAGACTAATGTGGTTACAGAGTATATTTTCAAGCTGATGAACAGGCTACGGAACTGTCAGGAGATCATTTCCGAAACCGAAAGGGAAATCAAAGTTAAAAGAAAAGCTTATTATGATAAAGGGTCATTGAGGAGAGAGTTTAAAGTTGGGGTGAAAGTTTTGGTTTTATCCTCTTGTTCCGCAAATAAATTTGCCGTTAAGTGGGTAGGACCTGGAGAAATTGAGAAGAAATTGTCAGAGATAAATTACATCGTAAAAATGCCGGGGAAGACTGACAAGGTACAGGTGTACCACGTAAACCTATTAAAACCATACCACCAACGTATGGAATGTGTAAATTTAATTATGTGCGAAGAAATTACAAATGAGAACAGCGAAACTGACCTAGAGATCCAATACCCTGTGTCAAGCCCGAATATTTTCGACTACCAGGAGATTATTAAAGGTAGCATGTTAGAAGAGAGGTGTACTCCCGAACAAATCCTAGAGTTAGGTGAGTTGTTACAAAACCATCAGAAATTATTCTCGAACGATCCGGACCGAACGCATCTAATTGAGCATGATATTGAGCTCATTAGTGACAAACCGGTTAGATCCAAACCCTATAGGACTTCACCGCGGCAAAATCAGATCCTAAAAACCGAAATTAAAAGAATGTTAGATCTAAAAATCATCGAAATTGGAGAGTCGGATTATACTTCTCCAATGATATTAGTCGAAAGTCCAGGTCGAGAGCCTCGCCCATGGGTGGATTACAGACGCCTTAACTCCGTTATCAGAACAGAGTATTATCCACTACCGAACATGGATGACCGTATCGAGAAAGTGGCCGCCGCTAAATTTATTACGGTAATCGATTTGACTAAGGGTTATTGGAAAATCCCCTTGAGCGCTAGGGCGCAATGACTTGCGAGTTTTGTGACTACTTTTGGGACATATCGCCCCCCTAGTCCTTCCCTTCGGGTTAGCTGTAGTAAAGCACTTTTAAATAAAAAGCTGGCTTTATTACATGTTTGCGATAAAATTCGGAATCAAATTTAACGCCGACAGATAATTATAGAGTTGTGTGGAGTAATTTAGGACGTAGCCTGTTGCAAAACAGTTTTATGAGTTTTGAAGATGGGAAGGTCTGAGATGGAGACACAGATAAGGTGACGGAACCAAACGATGACGTTATATTTACAAAAGCCTTTTATTGTTAGATTTATGGCAGTACGGTTCGTAAAGTGGTTATTTTGAAAACCGGGTGGTCGCAAGGGCAGGCAGTGAGGGCGTAGCGTTTTTGAGTTAAGAAGCCAATGAGAAGGTGAGAGAGGGAGTACAGCAAATGAAAAGTTTACGGTGGCCGGATTGGCTGATTGAAGTTTATGAGAAGGTGGAGTCATAAGTATGAAAGGGGATTAAAATAATATATTGAAGAGTTTGAAACAAAGAGAGAGACAGAGAGTCTTGATCGGGGAGGCTGTAGGTCCCCATCTCCAGCACGACTTAAATAGATATACCTTAAGTGGACTTGAGGGTTCAACATAAACCTGTGACGGCAACTGCGAGGCTGCGTTGACCAAGTGAACTGGAAAGGTCCGCATCCAGATTGCAGCCGAGACCAAGAGACTCAGCTCCCGTGCCACAGGCGAGAAGTTAAACGACGAGAAGAGCCCCACCATCCCGTTTCACGACGTGAAGAGATACCCAGCGCCCGTGCAAAGATAGTGAAGGTACGCGCCAAGGAGAGCCCAGCTACAATTTATCGACTGAGAAAAAGTGGTAATTCACCGTGAAAGGAATAAAGTTAGCCCCCTGCCCGGCGTAGCAACGTGATCCCTGACCATAGGTGAGGCGAGAAGGCCAAGAGAGCACATTGAATTGATGAAGAATAATTGGGTGAGTGTTAAATGATTTTGATTTGTTCAGTTCCAAATCAGGCTAAGTGAAATTTATTTTTTCGTGAGGAAGGAGTTTTTTGTGAAAGGGTTTAATAGTGTTGAACTAATAGTAAAGTTTATTTGTCGTTGCGCTCGGGACGCTCCCTAACATTAGCAAAGTAAATAAAAAAATATATATTTTATGGAAGATATAGATATTATTGTGTTTAGTTTTCGGAAAATGAAAGATTCTTTGATCACATGTAACTATTAAGTGTGTAAATAAACTAAGTTTTCTTATGTTAAACTTTTAGTTTGTCTAAAATTGAAAGTTGTTGATGTTACTATACATAATCTAAAAATCTGAGAATAGTGTATTGGTTTTTATTGTTCGGTTGCTAAGTTCGACATCCAGAGCTTTGGGTTGGATTCAAGAATATAAATATTAAACACAACGCACCCAAATAAATCCTAAAAAAATAACTACATTGTACTAACCGAAATAAATTTACGATACGAGCCCAACTGATTTAAAAACTGGATGTAGCAAAACGACATTAGTGAATGCACCCTATTGCTTCTCAAAATTTATGGCGCAGCTACTGCAGGGATGTGACAACTTCTGCGTTCCATATTTGGACGATGTCGCCATATTCTCTTAAAATTGGCAAGATCACCTAAAACATCTAGATATGGTATTGAAGGAAATATCATCTGCCAGGCTAACGATCAAACTTTCCAAGTGCAAATTCGCACAAGGTTGTGTTAAGTATTTTGGACACATGGTGGGAGAAGGACGTAGGACGCCACCGAAGCGAAGATTAAAGCGGTAGTAGATTTTCCTACACCGCGGGATAAGACCCAAATCCGACAGTTCCTTGGACTTAGTGGTTATTATGCTAGATACATTCCTAACTATGGGGTCATACCTGAGCCGCTGACGCGGGCGTTAAAAGGAAAACACAGAAAGGAGAGGGTTGAATGGTTGGAGGAGTGCAATACAGCGTTTCAAGAGTTGAAAACGAAAACCTGTTTTGTACGCCCCGGACTTCGCCAAGGAATTTATCCTGCAAACCGATGCATCCGACATTGGTATCGGTATAATTTTGGCACAATAGGGACCGGAGAATACTGACCATCCAGTGTTGTACCTTAGTAAAAAATTTACTAATGCAGAAAAAAAGTTTTGCACCACCGAAAAAGAGTGCGCAGGCATAATATACGCCATAAAGAAACTAAGACATTACCTGGATGCCAGAGATTCACCATCGAGACGGATCACAATCCGCTCGTTTTTCTTAAGACAAATGCGAGAAACAACCAAAGGCTTATGAGATGGGCTCTTGCCTTACAGCCTTTCAATTATCAAATTGTCCACAAATCTGGTAAATTGATAGGTCATGCCGATTGCCTAAGCAGTTTCATGGCAGAATAGAAACTTTAAGTCAGGCGTAATGTTGTAAATAGATTAATGTAGAGTGTGAAAATAATTAATGAATTGTGTAAATAAATTAGTGTATTAATGTGTTAGGTAATCTAGTGATCATAATGTATTAGAATAAATGTATTAACTGTGTAGTAAATTAAATGCATTGCCTCTAATGATGTATCAGGTGAGCTGTGTCTAACCGTGATTTTCAGATTTTGCCATTATGCCAAAATCTCCTTCAAGGAGGGAGGGGTTGTAAGAATCCATTACGAGCTTTCCGAATAAATCACCCAGACAGCCGGACCTCCCACAGCAGGTGACCTGCGAACAGTTCTATCGATAAGCGTCAAGGTGTCTGGAAGCAGAGAATGGGGTGCTCCTATCTGCCGGCCCCTGGGGAGACGTAAACTAATGACTATTTCGACGTGAACTAATGATTTTCAGATCAGCTGATTTATAAGAACCGACCACATGGCTTCGTTGTCAAGCGAATCACAGCCAACGGACATGACGTCACAAATTGTGCCAGCCAACCTAAACTTTTGCAGTCACGTGACCGGAAGAACGTTTGCCAACGCAAGGGGGAAAAAATCCAGTTTTTAGACAGACTTGGTCGAGACTCTCATCTAGAGAGCACCTTTCGTCTACGTTGTCCTGGAGCGACCGACTTCATCCTGAACTTTTTTTTTCAGAGCAGCCCGCTCGAAGCTTCTCGTCAACTAATACTTCACCCTGAAATATAGCTATCTCAGAGCATCCTGCTCTACAGGCTTCTGTTAGCACGTTACTTCATCAAGAAGTTATCTTCATATTTCAGAGCAGCCCGTTCTATAAGCTTCCCGTGATTTATAACTGTCTTTACGAAATTATTCTATTTTCAGAGCTGTCCTCTCTAGAGGCTGTGTACCGACCTTCTAGTTCCGCTGTGACTGTACGTGCATCTTCTCATCGAAATTATTTGGCTATTACGAAGGCCAGTTCCCTCTATGTCTAGAGGTAGATCAACACAGATGTAAATAGTGTAAAACGTTTCCGACTTAAATTTAATAAAATTGTATTTTAATGTAGTAGACTGACTCTGAACATTTTCAGCTACCCGGAGTCTGAAGTTATCACAATATATATATATATATATATATATATATATATATATATATATATATATATATATATATATATATATATATATATTGGCATTAATTGCATACATTGACCATTGTATTTAATTTGAATGTACTCCGTCGCGAAGTACGGGTTTTCAGCTAGTAAGATCCATAAAATGGCAATTTAACTAAATTTATCTGTCATGCCATCAAAAGAAAAAAAATATGCGGTCTCTTCATTGTAATACTGGATAGAGTGATATTGTTTTTAGTTATCGTGATATTAGAAAGAAGATGAATCTGGGATTTTCTAGTGACCTTTGCTTAGTGAAAAAGTGTAAAACAAATGAAAAAAAAAAAAGAAAAGAGGATTAGTGTCTTCTTTCGTCGGTATCTCTCTGATCGACGACGTTATCGGGAACCGAATTATCGCTACTCGAGGGAATATTCAAATTATTTTATTTCGACGACTCACAAACAAACACAATACTCAAGATTATTCATAGCACCTCTTCACATTAATTAATCTCTACATCAGCCATCTGACTCTGACTGAGAGCAAACAAAACCTAGTGAGTCTCCGGGTTCACACTCCCACGCACTCTCTCCTACTCACCGTCGGTTCTCTCCTCATACGACCCCCACAGCTTGGTCCCCTTCTCTGATAGAGAGCGCCAGGCACTACAGTTAGTCTATATATATAAAACAGTTTCGTAGCTGACTGACTCACTGACATACAACGCACAGACCAAACCGCTGGACCTAAAGGGCTGAAATTTTGCATAGTGATTCTTCTTATGGTGTAGGGGCGCACTAAGGAAGATTTTTGAAAAAATTTTCTTAGATTTTTTTAAATTAAATTTTTCAGCTGTTTTTGTAACTTTTTTTAAGTTTGCATTTAAAACAATAATTTGAGGGTTATAAAATTTATATCACGAGAAAGATCATAAAAATCCCTTTAACCCGTCATTGGTCGCGCTATGAGCGCTTCTCTCACGCTTGTCATATAAATTGCTCCCCTTATTTGAAAGTGACCCTGGGGACACCACCCCTTGTCCAGCTGACTTTTAGAATCTCCTCAACAATCTGTTATCAGTTCCGATAAGAATCAGGGCGTGTTTGACCTTCAAACAGCCTGCTATTTGCTTAGGTGCCATTTGTGTGAGCATTTCTCATATCGCGCGACCACTGGCGTTTGCATCACGTCAGAGCGTTTCTCGCCAAGAAACCACCAGCGATTGTGTTATTTTTTATAGATAACGCGATGATGTGAGTACGTTTATCACCTAATTTCATTTGCAAATTTTGTTTGTTTGCAGCTCTAACAAACAGAAAATAAAATGAAATCTTTTTCGAACCTTTACCTCGATTTTCTGATTTTTGGTGAATTTTTAAAGATTAATTTTTAGAATTTAATTTATTAAATGCTGATCTTGTGATTTCTTTTTCTGGTACTTTAAATAAATTTATCGTCACGTGCATAACAACTAAATAGACAAAAATATTTTTTTCTTTCTAATGCAGCAGACGATTGGATATTATCAAAAAAAAAATAAATATCCCTTACGATTTTTTTATAAATGTATATATATATATATATATATATATATATATATATATATATATATATATATATATATATATATATATATATGTATATATATATGTATATTACATTAATTATATACATTGATCGTCACATTTATTATAAATATATATATTTATATTTTTGACATTATTTGCATACATTGACCGTTGTATTTAATTTGAATGTACTCCGTAGCGAAGCGCGGGTTTTCAGCTAGTCCATATATGTAAAACAGTTCCGTACCTGACTGACTGATTCACTGACATACAACACACAGACCAAAGAATTTAATTTATTAAATGCTGATCACGTGATTTCTTTTTCTGGTACTTTAAATAAATTTATCGTCACGTGATAACAACGAAATTGACAAAAAATATTTTTTTTTCTTTCTAATGCGGCAGACGATTGGACATTATCCAAAAAAATATTAAAATACAGTATAAGATATTTTCCTTAAACTGTACTTTATTAACTGTACTATATTCTTTAGTATGTCCTATTAGATTTAATTTGAATATTTTCATCTACATTCTTTTGTCTTTAAAAATATCGATTTTAACAATTTTTTATAAATATATATATATATATATATATATATATATATATATATATATATATATACATTACTTGTATACATTGATCGTCGTATTTGTTATATATATATATATATATATATATATATCTTGGCATTAATTGCATACATTGACAGTTGTATTTAATTTGAATGTACTCCGTAGCGAAGCACTGGTATTCAGCTAGTTATACATAAAATTGTATAGTAATTATATTATAGCTAGTATAATATTTACCTCCTTCCAAAGTGTCTAGATCACGATTGATCTAGACTTCGGAAGGAGGTAAATTTTAAGCAGCGGAAGTATATTATGAAGTTTGGAAAAACTCTTCCATCAGAGTTCGTTAACTTCCTGCTGATGTCACAAGAACATTTAGGAACCTTAAATACCTAACTATTTATTACATTTATCACCGTGATCAAATAAAAGAATCTATATTAGGGAAACAAATTGGATGAAAAGACAATAGGTTTGCAACATCTTATTTGTGCACAACAGAATTTTGCCAAAATGTTATGCTTTTCGACAAAAGCAGATTTCATGTTTTCTCTTCAGAATTAAAAAAAACTAAATTCTAATGATTCCGCTGAAGCGTAAACTAAAATGCACTCTGAGACAAAAAAAAACTACGCACTAAGAAGGGGTAATGCAAATTGGACACAAACTGATATACATACAGATTTCGACAAAATATGCAAAATTTTAAAGTTTGGCTGCCAATGGAGGAACATGTGACGCTGCAGCGCATCTTAACTGCGCAACTGACACGATATTAAAGAGGGGAAATTTCGATTCCAGGTCATAAATTCTTAACAAATTTCCTTCCGTGCACTCAGGTAGACAGTAGCTATGTCTCGCATACAGGTGCGCGAACAATATGCGCAGATGTCAGCATTTGAGAGAGGACGTGTAGTTGGGCTCAAAGAAGCCGGTTGGTCTAATCGACGAATTGCTCGACATTTGGATAGGAGCGATGCCACCATTAGACGATGTTGGCAGGAATGGGTGAACCATGGCTGAACACGACGTCAAGAAGGAGGCGGTCGGCCTAGAGAAAGGACAGAACGTGAGGACCGAGCAATCGTCAGAGCAGCACTCACAGCCCCAGATTCATCATTATCATTAGGGATAAGTAAATTTCGCATAAAAAATAACGAAATTTCGCAACAACAAAAATACAATATATAACATTTTGCATTTATTCGCAAAAAAATATAAATTCAAAAATTTCGCATTTATTAAAAAAAATTACAATTTTACTTGAATAGGTAAGTATCAAAATTCTTAGTTAAAAGATGAAATTGTAGTAGTCTCCACATTTCGTTCCATAAGTCTTTCCCTTCAGTCATTAATTACTATGTTGTACATACTAAAATATCTCAGCATCTAATCTGTTAACGGGACAGTAGAGGCTTTGTATAGCTGCCTTTGCAAAGTTAAGGTCGCAGCATTTCGTTTCAATTAAAATGTGCATAACATCAATAGGAGTCTCTTGGTTGAATACTGTAAGTATCTGAAATACCCTTGACATTGGCGCTCAAGAAACGTTCATAAATCTACTAAATTGTTCCACAAAACTTCATGGTTGATTTTTACACTTAGATTTTTAGGTTCGATTCCGGTACGGATAAACTATCGGGGTGAAATTCGGAGCAAATCCAAAGGAGAGTGAGATTTCTTAGTTAAAAACCGCGGATGGTCTTAGTTAAGCAATTATATTAATAAATTATTACTATTATGACCCAATTTCCCCTAAAAAGCCGTTTATCACACAGTTTTCACCGAAAAGTAGTAAAAAATTAATTTTCCTATTTATTCGCATCTATTTCGTAATCACGAAAATTACGTATCCCCAATTATCATCGAACGTACGTGCAACTGGTGCTTTAGTGACCGCAAAGACCATTCATAGACAGCTCAGAGAAAGGGAGCTGAACTCACGGAGCCCCTTTCGCCGACTACCATTGAATTCTGTACACCGATAAGCACGTTCGCAGTGAGATCGGGCACATTTGACTTGGAATGTCAAAGACTAGAGTAGAATTGTCTTCAGTGATGAGCCTCGATGAGCGAAATGAGCCCCGATGACCAGCGAATACGTGTCTGGAGACGCCCCGGACAGCGGTGGGATACCAACCTGACTGTCTTCCGGCATACGAGCCGACAACCAGGAATGATGGTCTTGGGTGCCACTGCATTTCATAGCAGGACCCCTTTGGTTGTCATCAGCGGCACCCTTACGGCACAGCGGTACGTCGATGATATTCTACGCCCGTTGTGTTGCCCTTCACATCACGCCATTCTGGTCATACATTTCAGCAAGATAATGCCCACCCGCACACAGCGAGAATTTCTACTGCTCGTCTTCGTGCTTGCCCAACGCTAACTTGACCAGCAAGGTCACCGGATCTCTCCCCCATTGAGCTCGTTTGGAGCATTATGGGCAGTGCCCTCCCACCAGCTCGGGATTTTGACGATCTAAGGCCCGTATGAAGAACAAACGCTGGAGCGATGTGACTCTCGCTCCGCAAACGGGGGGTTCTTGCGAGAGTAGAGGGTGAGCACTGATTTTAGCTATGCTGATCAAACAATTTGCGCTTCTTCAAATGATGACGTCAAGATCTGTAAGGAAACTTTATATGGTCAGGCCATGCCCTTTTTCTCCTCCCGAGTGCGGGAAAAGGGGTCCCCTCACGAACCCTCACCCGGGGGGATTCGACGGTCAATTTAGCGAAACCATCGGAGAGAACTTCCTCAAACGCCGCATTTTAATTGCTTCCTTACGTTGGGGTTTAAGAAAAATTATACAGCATTGGGAAAAATCCGCGCTTTGACTTCGACCAACGTGGCTGTTTCTTTTACATTTTGTAGATAAAATTGTCTCAAAGGACATCAAATTTTACAGTAGAGGAGATCGAGAAAAAAGTGCAGTGAAGGCATCACTGATGAGTCATTTGATTCATCTGCATTGGTACGTAATTTCAGTTGTATTTGAAAAGAAAAAAATGTAATTTGACTTTAGCAATATCCTAATATTTTATTATTATTTTTTTACGTGTAGGCTGTTTTAAAAGAAAAAAATGGATGGTAAGTAAACTATTAATTTTGTATTTAATTACCTGTTTATTAGAATTTCTTTTAATCATTTTCAATGCTATTTATAATATATCATATTTTTACATTGCAAGATATTTATCATAAATAAATTTAAGTAAAGCAAAATTTTAAAATGTCCTAATGCTTATTTAAGGGACAATTAAGTACTAAAAATGTTCTGTTAGACTTTTCTGGCATTTGTGTACAAGAATATCATATTTCTATTTTTGTTTATAAATCTTATTATAAATTTTTAAAAATGCTGTTAGTTAATCATTAAACAAAGATCAAAATATTTTGTTGCAGGAGGCTTTGTTACCAGATAAAGATCACTGCATTATTAATATTTGAGGGTGGGGATTGAGACCATGACATTGTACACTTAAATAGCAAATATAAATTTAATAATTGTGCTTCAAAAGATTACTGCCAATGCTCAGTCATATATCAGAATTATGTTTAGCTTTATGATTGTTAAATACAACTATGTATTTAATAATCATAAAGCTAAGAAATATCCCAGAGAAAAAAATAGCTATTGTAACTAACAAAATGAATGTTTGTTTCATAATGCTTTTGGAAAATTTGAATTTTTTAAATAAATTTAAAGTAAAATTATTTGCTATTTATACTAATTAATTTCCCCCCCCCCCAGAAAGTTGTTGTTATTCAAAGTGAATTACAATACCTACGATTGTAACTATCACTAAAACAGCAGAAACAAAGTCTTGGCATATGGCTCAATCATCAAGTAAGTTATTTGGATTTTGATAAATTTAAATCAAATTTTTGTAACAAGTTTTAAAATATAAATTTCAGACTGAAATTGTAGGAGATAATTAAAAATTTTTTAGTACCATACTTTATAGAAATTAAACAATTGTATGTTTTACGTAACATACATAGTTTTATGTAAATGCCTGCATAGAACTCTTCTTCATAATTATTTGTAGTTTTACTATATAATCTGTGACAATAACTTCTATGAAATAACTTATGTTGATTTTTTTGTATGACATAATAGCTCTGTTCCATGTGCTATCTCATTTACTATGTATTTTTTATTATTTTCTAGACAGTTCAACAGTACGTGGCAGGAGGCATCTAGCCTTAAAAAGAAAAAGAGAAGCAGCCGAGTTAAATAAATTTGAAGCTGAGGCTCTTCAAACCCAAAAAACTATGGTGCAAGAAATCGAAACAACATCCCGACAAGGAATTCTGCTAAAAATTAATCAAAATTTAGAAACATTAATTAAAATAATGGAAGACAAAAATAAGTTGTTAGTCTGAAATAAAAAGCTTTTAGAGCTCATAAATGAAGATGTTGTAGAAAAAATGTAATAAACACATAAATTCATGTTTGCACAGTCTAAATTTTTGTAATAAAAACTTCATCTTCCATCTCAAGTGGATTATCCGTATCTTGTAATATCCATTCCCTGCTTAAAGAAAGGGATAACATCCTTCTCCTTCGCAAAGCGAATGACTATTCCGGCTTTGCGAGAGAAAAGACGAGTCTACGAGAGCTCCCTACTAGCCGCAAGTTTTGATCACGTGACGTTCGAATTTACGAGAGAAAAAGCTCTCGCTGTTAGTTCTGCATCTCAATTTTCACCCCTCTGCGGAGGGGAGGGGCTTTGCGAGAGCTTTGCTCTCGTAAGTGTTTGATCGGCATACGGGCCTAACGCGCCAATTGGACAGAATTTGGCACGATATCCCGCAGGAGGACATCCGCCACCTCTATCAATCAATGCCAAGCCGAATTACTGCTTACATAAGGGCCAGATGTGGACAAAGCGTTATTGATTTTTTCACTTTGTGAAGCTCTTTCTCTTGAATGAATCATCCAATTTTTCTCAAATTGTAATAATTTTTTTTTCTGTACATGTACATTAGGGTAGAACGAAAAAAATTTTTTATTATTTTTTTTCTTTCCTGTATCATTAATCATTGATCCATGGCCCAAGATGTAAAAGTGCAAAATATCAACCTATTTTGAAAATATCTTCAGGTGACGCACTAGTATTGAAGTTTTGGAAGGTAGTATAAAAAGGCGACATCTCAGAACGTGGTAATAAAACTCAATTATATATTTTTATTTGTTTTTATTTGTTACGCAAATTAAATATATTATATTAAAAAGCCTTTAAGCAATAGAGTCCTTCTTAATAATATTTAAGTGTCATTTTCAGTAGTTTTTTTAACTTTGTTTTTCGTGAAAATATTGAGATTTTGTCTCAAAAAGTGGCAGTTCTTGCCTAGCTTTTATCTTCGTTCTTATTTTGGTTCTTCTTTGCCTCTGAACCACAAACAGATAATGTAGCCTCAGTTTACACAACGTTCTACTGCCTGTGTGTGACAAGGGAACTTCTCAAAATATAGGAAATCGTCTCCTGAAGAAATCATAGTCTTTTTTTCTATATCACTGTATTTCATCGTCATTGGGGTTCGGTAACATTTTCTTTCCGCCTATTTATCAAATCATAATAATATGATGCTTCGATCTGAAGTTCAGGAAGCTAAAACTCGTGTACTTTTCTGACTTTGATCTGTTCTCTTGCTTTTAATATTCTTCGAAGAGCTAGTTCTCTTATATGTAACTCCTCGTCTTGAAACATAGCTACCAATAAATTTTCTGAGTATGCAAAGAAAGAATTTCGTTGAATAGTTTTTAATACAATACTCTTCAGAATGTTTTGCATATACGAAGATCTTCTAACCATATTAAAAACGCGGATAGGCCCATATTTACAAGAAGGTTTAGTCTTGATGTCAAACCAGGTTGGTGCGTACACTTTCTTAATAAAAATGACAAGTTCTTTCAGATTGACCGTTGGTTTCGTTGTTACTACATATAAACGACAAATCCTGTTTGCACAAGTCAGCTATCGGGAATGTACTAGCTTTCCTACTGTGGTTGTTCTGAATTAGTTGTTGGAATTGCCAGTATGGGTAAACTGCCTGATTTAGATGCCTTCGGTCGCGGACAGATCGTAGGTGCGCGACGCATGGGCCATTCAATTTCCGAAATCGTCAGACAGCTAGGATTTTCAAGGTCGACAGTGTCAAGAGTATACCAAGAATACATGGATGGTGGAAAAAAAACTAGCGATCGGGCAAACTGCAAAGGACAATTAGCCATGACAGTGCGTGGTGAGAGACGGCTCAGGCGTATTGTACGTAGCCAGCGAAGCCAAACATTAACTCAAATTACCACCCAGTTTAATGACGGTCTCAGTCGTACAGTCAGTAAACGGACTGTGCAACGCTCGCTTCACCGTATGTGTTTCGGGAGCCGTCGACCTACGAGAGTACCATTGCTCTATAATCGCCATCGGGCTGCACGTCTTGCCTGGCCAAGAGAGCACAGAGACTGGAGTGTAGTGGACTGGAAACGAGTAGAATGGAGTAATGAGTTTCGATTACGACTACTTAACGCCGACGGGAGGCTGAGAATATGGCGTCAGGCTCATGAAGCCATGGATCCTGCATGCCTGGCTGGAACTGTACAAGGGCATGGTAGCTCAATCATGGTCTGGGGTGTTTTTTCGTGGCACAGTTTGGGATCTTTGGTGCGTGTACCAACCTCCCTCAATGCAATTCGGTCCGTAGAGTTGCTGGGTGATCACCTCCATTCGTTTATGCTGTTCTGTTATCCGCACGGTAATGGAGTTTTCCAGCAAGACAACTGTACCTCTCACAAGTCCCGGTTGGCTACTGGCTGGTTGGATGAGCATTCCTCTGACTTCTTTGTCATGAATTGGCCACCTAGAAGCCCAGACTTAAATCCTATTGAGCATCTTTGGGATGTTTTGGAACAAGGCGTGAAAGGCCATCACACAGCACCAAAGAACCTTACTGAATTATGGACAGCTTTAGCCAATATTTGGCAAGCCATTCCCGTGGAACGTTTCCAGAAACTTGTTGAATGCAGAACGTTTCCAGAAACTTGTTGCCTCGTCGTGTGGCAGCCGTTATCAAGGCCAGAGGAGGCCCAACTCGTAACTAGGTAGGTATCCCTAATTCAGTGGCACTTCAGTGTATTTGGACCTGTCGTGCTACCATCGAGGCTGGGGAAAAGATGACGGAGTGGCAATTCATTAGCATATAGTAGGCCCACAAATCACTGAAACGGGCGATTAAGATATTTTTCCAATAGTACAATGACACCGTTTTTCTGTCCTGTATTTTACAGCAGTACCGTCACACCCAATTGCCACCAACGATGTATGAAATTCGAAACTTTTTTCCTAGAAATTCAACTATATTTTTTTTAATCGTGATTGTTTACCCGAATCAAGTGAATAATGTCCTATGTACTTAGAATCTGGCTTAGAAATCAAGGAAATATGTTCAAGGAAAGCGAGGATATAGATTGTTGGCCACTTAACCGTTGCAGGTTTTGGCTTACTTTTCGACACTCGCGACTTAATTTATGTCGATCTATTACGTTTGATAAGTTGTGACTACTGATAATATTTAAATCCTGCATTGCAGCGTTTGCTATGATTACTGCTGAGCGATCAGAAATCCCAGTTCGATCACAATATGTTGCTAGATTTTGTAGATTATGTCTCATTTGTATCGTTTCTTCTTGCTGCTTTTTGGTCACTGGCAGAGTTTTGAAATGGAAAATTCATGTGGGTTAATTTCAGTAGATCTGCCAGAAAAGCATTCTAAGACGGGGGAGAACTATGGTGAGTTCATAGAACTAAATCTTCTTCGATGTGTGGTAAGATGGAGCCAGTCCAGAAGTGCAGCATCGGTCTAAAACTAAGTAAAAGTGGCTTATAGTGTAAACCTTAATGCAAGTAATCTAGTCAGAACTGTTGGTAAATTTTTATTGAAAATGCAATATAGGACAGTACACAAACCTACAATAACAATTTTGTGACAAAATTTTTAAAATATGACTTTCAATTGAGGTTAGAATGAAGTTCTAAAAATGAGTTTATTTTTTACCTTCTCATGTCGTGCGCCACCTGAAGATGAAGTCGTAGACAGCTGATTTTTGGCATAGATGATGTTCTATTATTGTATCAATAAATAATAATACAGGAATAAAGAAAAAAAATAAAAGTGATTTTCCCTCCACCCTAATGTACATCACATCTACCGATTTTCGTCTCATTCGGATAACTCCTTCTTGGTGCGTCTTTTTTTTTCTTCTAAGAGTGTACTAATGTGCTGATATTTTTATGATATTAAAAATGTGAGTGGTCTTGGCTCAATTTTTGCTGCCCTACAAAATTCCTTTACCGATTTCTTTCTCGATTTTTCTCTTTTCGTTTGTTTATTATTATTCTGTAGGTATGACACCTTTTTTTTTGTATTTAAACAAATATCACACCTTCAAAGATTTTTGATGGGGTATTAAAGACCTTAGAAAGAAGAATGTGATATCGTTCGACTAGCACAGTTCGGATAGGGTTCGTCTGTCCTGTGAAAATTGCCGGCGGCAGGTAAGAATTGTTTTGGGTTGGACGGGGCGAGTCATTTGAAATGTGCTGCAGCATCATTAGTGTGATTGCTTTTGAAACATTTGGATTGGCATTTGAAAAATTGGTACGACGTAATCAGGGCATGTCATCCCTATTATATGTTTTAATTTACACTGAAGATTAAAATAAATCTATTAATTTCAAGTAAATCTGTGTCTGCAATTCGATGAAGTAAACTCCCCTAGAGTAAAAACATAAGGTTAGGTAGAAAGAATGAGCTCTAATATCATGAATGCCATTACTTTTAGAACATTAACTTATTAATAAAATAGCGCTATATATACGAGCAATCCCCCGGCCTCCCATCAAGGTTGTTGTTGTTGCTTATGCCACCTGGCCGGAAATGTATTCCAGACCATGTCCTTATAGGCTTGCTGGCTGAGTGGTACGGATCCGGTTTCTAATGGTACCACAAGGGTCGGAATCCGACTTAGCCAGGTGCCACATCAATTTTGACCGAGCAGCCCCAGGCATGACATCTGAGGGGATCGTACCTTCCCCACCCACTGATCTCAAAGATGGGCTTTCCGGTCTAAGGATTTAATGTCCCCATAAGGTTTTTATATAAATTGAATATTAATATAGAGCTTTTTAACCCTTCATTGGGCACGGCTGTGCAACATTTTCGTAATTATGAATGGTTTGTTTTTACATGTAAGATTTGAATATTGTAAGCAGTTTCTATTTATAGCTACACCCTTCCTAATGCAGGTCTGATTTCTGACCCTTGTATTCCTTTCCATTCATTGTTAGTCGTGATTTAACCGCGGTAAACCAACGATTATACTGGATTACAATATAACAAAAGCAGGAGTTGATATAGTCGACAAATATGCAGCTATTACACGGTATGCCGCGTAGGACGAAGATGGACATTTCATTGTTCTTTAGGTTTTTGGACATAATAGGAATCCATTCACAAGTTTTTCTTAGATCCAATAAACCGGATAGTTTTGAAATAAGGCGAATGCAACTGCATCCTTTGGCCTTTAATTATAAATATATCTCAGTATTATCAACATTTTATATCTTGCCATAAAACGCAGAATTATTATTTTCAATCTTAAAAAAAAAGTTTATCACAAAAGGAATAATCAAGGTTGAAAGAGACGTTGCACTTTGTGCCACGCGAGCCTGCTGGTGATCCAAAAATTGGCGCCCCTACTGAGGGGTTAATTCAAAGAAATTCCGTGTCTGAAATTCGACGAAGTAAGCTCAGCCTTAATAGTACCCTGAGATTAAATCGAAAGCCTAAACTGTTTTATGAAGGTCTGGGGAAGGCTGAAGGACAGTCTGAATGATGTTTTCGTTATTAATTTTTTTTATTACATATACTGGGTGTTATTAATTGTTTTGTAAATGTAGAATATTCTTCACTTATAATCTATTTCGCGCCCACTTATATATGGTGCAAATAAAATAAAATGGTGTCAGAATGCATTTTTTGTTACTGCAGGTCTGCACTGTCAAAGTTAATATACACCTTAACATTCGTCTACCTCTGAACTTTGACAGCTTTAAATTGTTACTTTGTATAAGTCAAGTAAATATCTTGGTTCACAATCTAGGATACCATCAATCAAGTGTTACATTATAGAGCTTCTAGTATTACGACAGACGAGAGGTTTGAGATAATTAAACAAGATGGTAAATACTTTGTTTGCCTCGAGGGATGAGAAAGATTAAATGACATTTTTGTCCGGCCGAAGACTTTTAATTTCCGCTCCTATGTCACTAACCGATGCTAATCGCTTTCGCGGATGTTATTATTCCGTTGGTAATATAGATGACAGCAAAGTACTTCCGATGGGTTTCGAATTTTTGCTTTATTTACAGTATTCGTGTAAATAGAGCAAGACTAAAAAAACCTCAGGTTCGAAATAGTTTAGAGTAAGAATAAGTTCATTATCAAAGTATATTTCAGAAATATGTTAATATTTTCCGAGACAGTAGGCATGATGCAAATGATTAAAGTTTACAGAGAAAATATTTTGCTATGTTGAAAAACAAAAAGCCAAAACTTGAGATACTAATCGGTCGACAACGAATACAGTCGAACCCCTTTATAGCGAACCCGGTATATAACGAACTCACTGATATAACGAACGAAAATTTTGGTCCAGCCGTTTTTCTGTTGTACGCAATTTAATTAGTATTGTGTCAGTTTATTGTAATTGATTTTAGTCGATTTAATTCTTTAATGATCATTTTTAATTATATTTTATCATTTTTAATGCATCATTATTGAATACATATTGCAACTAATGATTTAAACATTTTGTGAACTCTAGCATTTCTCTTAACGGTTTGGATATAGCCGGACCCCCGGATAAAGCGAACAAAACCTTTGGTCCCTTGAAGTTCGTTATAACGGGGTTTGACTGTATCATGAACGAAATATGATTCGGCTTGTGAAATTTAATAATTTTATAATTTACCATGTTTTAAACCTCCTTAATTATTTTTTAAAGAACTCATTTCATTTGGTTGAGGGATGTGTTTGAACTCTAGGGCACCTGGATAAGCACTGTCTAAATCTGTTTTTGTTAAGGAATAACTCCATCCTCAATCAAATTTTATTTTCTTAAAGTATCTTTAGCCTACAGAGAAATTCATTGGAAAAAGCTCTTAACAAACCTAATTGATTATCAGGTCAGACACAATGACGATATTAAAGAAAGTCATATTTTCCAGGATAAACAGGGAAGGAAAGTGTAAACAAAACTTCCTTCTTTATCAGCATCTGCCACCATTCTAAGCTTAAAGGGCAGACAACCTACACTTAAATATTTAAAATATTCTTTTAAAAATATATATATGTTAAAGCCTGATCATTTCTGAACAAGATGCAGCAAATCGCATGACAATATTCCGCTTAGTTCTGGAGATATTAATATTCTAGATATTTAATTACTGATCAAGTTTATGGTAAAAAAAAATTTAAACTCATTTTTCTCAAAATGTAATTTTGCATCATTCTGCAACTGATATCTTAAAAACTATGAAATATAATTCCATGAAATTTTTATGACTGCATAATCATGATATTTTATTGCGTCTGAACTAGAGTTATTGCAATCACTGCACATTTTGTTATTTTTTTTAGGGATAAATTAATGCAAACATTTAAGGAAATTTTAAGTATATTTTGAACAATTTTAAAAAATTGAAAAAATATGTTAATGTTGAATGCTTTATGTTCAGTTGTATTTTGAATTATTTATTATTTATTTAAATTTTGAATTATTTATTTAAATATAAAACAGTAATTATACATTTAAGTACAAAATTAATTTCATAGTTCTACGCGCAAGCTAGTATACAATAAAAGTACATAAAAAGCAAGGTATATCTAAAGTATTTAAAAAAAATACATTTGGAATTATTTTGAGAGTTGAAAATTTGTTTATTAAAATAAATATATCAATTTATCATATAGATAAAATTTGGAAAAATTGGGAGTAAATTGAAATAGTTACAAAGAGTCAAAAAGTATGAAAATATGCCTTATTTCCTCGACTTAAAGGTCGTGAGTCCCCTTAAAAATGCAAAAACGATGAAGTATATCTTTCATTACAATGTAAAAGACGCTTCACCGCAGCTAGATCAAAGGTACGAGATAGGAAGATAGGAAAACGCGGAAACGCGTGAGAAATTAGCATGAAAGGAGACAAAGAGAGAATCGTGAATAATCTTGTCACTTTGTGGTAACATTAAGAAATATGTCGCTGTTTCTAGTGTCCCCGAGGTTCACACTAGAGCCCCTAGTCAAATGTGCATGAGAGCAAACAGAAGTACACACGCACACAGATGAATTTTTATTTTCAAACTATGCACACCGGCGATGGACTGTAGGTTGGAGCACCTTTTTAGAAACTTAGTTGCAGGCAGAGGACTGACTTTTAGCCCAATATTACGTCCATTCTTTGCATGGGATCCGAAGAGATGCGAAAAAAAGAAATACATTTTTTGTTTATAGAATAATTTACGATTGTAGTTTACTTCACAAAAGAGTCCAATTTTGTAGTTCCTGGCACATTTTTATAAGTGTATTTGCGGCATTAAAATATTGTGATCCATCAATAATACGCATTTGTGCTTAGCAACAAATTTTTTATGAAATTTTCTATTCCTTACCTTACAGATCTTCAGTTCTAAAATGCTCTAATGTTGAATAAACTGTTTTATTTAAAGTTTTATTGAATAGCATATCTGCTAATCTTGAATAGCTTACTTGTTACCTTACGTGATTTAATTTTCTCGTGGAATTTTTAAAATGTTTCATAAAAAAAATAGAACAAAGAGGAAATATGAAAAAACCGCATGGCTTATATTCTATGGAAAAAATGATGCTGATGATCCTTTAGCAACTCTCAGAGATTATGATGATCCGTTTAAAATCAGGGATCTTTTGAGATAAAGTTTAAAAAGAAAAAAAGTTTATTATGCCCAGCAGGCAGCGTCATGTTTTGGACACCCAATTTTTGGAAAAGGCAATATATACAACATAACAACTGATTTCTGCTTCATCTTAGGTCCCTGCTTTACCTGTTTGAGTTAAGGCGCTGCCAAGAGGTAAAATTAAGAAACTCTTCAAGTCTGTTATGTTTGCAAAAATCCACTTAGAATAATCTAAAAAAAATCCATACTTTTACGGATTGTGTGATTGTGTGATTAATGCTATTCATTGTTTGGAAAGCATATCAGACGTAACTTTACAACTGTTTCTGCGACTTCTTAAGTTCGGTTTGAGGTTTATTTTTACTTCTTCAATGTAAACTATGGATTTTTAAGTAACTGTCGTCGATAGCTCAGGACACCACACAAAACAAGTTTTAAACAGTACATGAGTGTATACTTAAACATGTCCATGTTAAAGTATACACTCATGGACTGTTTAAAACTCAATTTATTACATATCTCAATAACGGACTCAGACCCATCGGTTACGCGGTCACAAGCACCGCAAAACACGTCTCTCCCGCAGGGGTCTCTCGATGAACACTGATAAACAAACACCCTTGTCTTCAAAATGGGGCGCTGCTGCAACAGCGCTTGGGGGGTTGGTTCAGAACATTCCGCCCCACGTTGCAATGGTAACATTCAACCATTTAATTATATAACTATGCCACACAAAACGTAAATTAAAAAATATAAAATAAGCACAAGTATGAAAACAGTAAACTATACACTTAACAAAAAATACTAATACAAAGATTACATATTAACAGGTAAAACACAGATTTTAGTAATGGGCCTTTTAAAGATTCCAGACTGAGTTTTCACCTTAACAATGCTGACCCGTTTGTCATCACCAAAATAGAGCTCAATTAATTATGCTACCAAACACTAATTTTTTGAAGAATTGATAAAATAGTGAAATTTACCCTTAATGACAAAAAGACAGTAAAAGTTTAACCAATATTAACTAAGAATACGAGAGAAAGGTTAATTAAACAATAACAGCACAAAGTATTACCCAAGAATATACCTATATGGAAAATATTATAAAAACGCTCATTTTTCAAAAGAATTGTTAACAACACAATGAATAAAAGTTCTACACTTGAGTAATCTAAAACACTAATAATTTTTTTCTCAGTTAAACAGCCTTCCTTTTTTTTTCTCTTATTGAAATTATTCTCAAATTTTACACATTCATTGCGAGCATTTTGTGCTCGTGATCTAGTCTTTAGAACTATAGGGTTTGTAGGGTCAACAAAATCTTTGTAGTGTACTCTCTAGTTACATAATTCACAACAGCATTTGATTTAGTGTAACTGTTACTAATACTAAATAACTCTTGATGAAATGAATTAGAAGTTACAGTAAGCACATGTAAGTCACTGTAATAAACGGGATGTGAATACGCGAAATCTAAATTGATAGGACCACACAGCCGGCATTGTGAGCAGAATTTATGACGCCTCATGGCGCCTGTGAGCAGAGCGTCGGCAGTGCACAATAACACGGACAATAAAACCATAAAATAAGTAAGAGGACAGCAGCCATAAATCGAAGATCAAAGATTAGGAAACTGGTGCATGAGGAGTTGAGAAATTTCCCAGACGAGGAGAGGCACCCAACATAATTAAAAATGCAAATCATAAAACATGAACCAACCTATGAACTAAGTATCTCAGCCCCCAACACCATCAAGAGGCGGGGCGAGCAAATAGGAAGCCAAAAAGGCAAGAACCAATCACAAAAAAGAAAAGAAATATATATACATGGTGTGAAGCATTTTTAAGAGAGAGAGCCCCATGACTTAAACAAAATGAACAAAAAATAACTGAGCCACCGCTTGGCCAACGAAATTACGAACAACAGAATATCGCATGCGAGAGTGAGCCATACGAAAGGAAGAAAAAGAGACGAAGTAAGCTGCTGCATGAACAAGAAGCATCCCGAGGCAACGCAATTGATGAATCCACGAGAGTACATAAAGAAATATAACGCAAACATATATAACTACGGCGTGACGATGAAAGTATTCTTAAATAAGGTGACCAACGAGTAAACACTACCGGAGCGAGATTTGATACAAGGTGCTATGATGAATACGTCGATGACCAACATCCAGTGCTGACTGACCCATGAAGCAACCTAAGAGAACCATCGCAACCCAGTGTTCGAGATCCATCCTGAGTTATCATTGATCATTGACTTTTTAGTATCAATATAGAACTCTTTCGACGAACTTAGTGTACAGTGACTTTTAAGCATTACCGAATTTAGGTGTGCTAGTGGTGCAACGTGAGTACGCGACAGTGCCGACAACCAATGTGTGAGCAGCGAACTGTAATTGCCCGCATCGATCTGTTCAGACGGACCTAGTGTACCCGGACTATCAAGTATTACCAAACCTTATGTGCGCTAGTGGTGTAGTGAGACTAAGCAACAGTGCCGGCAACCCACGGGTGAGCATTTAATTAATTATATCTATTTCACATCCCGTTATTACGTTATCGCCTCTTAACCCACAAAGGTAGGCTTGCTTTATTTGTGAAGATGAAATGTTTATAAATATAATTGAATATATCATATTGGATGATTCTATATTTAGCACGAAGCTGTATACGGAATCTGTAAATACATGTGTGTAAATAAAATTGTATATATGTAACCTATGTGTAGTTCCTGAGAGTTGTAACCCTTTCATTGGTGTGTGTTGAAACAGCTTTGGTCGCAACGCGACATTAATTAATAGCTATACGTTCACAGCCTGATAACCCCACCTGGGTTATTACAGTCACTTTGTTTTGAATGTTTTAGTTCAGGCGTGAACTCATCTCGTATGACTGATGTAGGAATTTCACGTTCGGGATACTCTCTGTCAGTCAGGAAAGTAGGATCCTCGAACCACAGTTCACTCGTAGCCAGTTTCTCAGGATTCATTCCTCTCGAGATAAGGTCCGATGGATTGTTCTCGGAAAACACGTGACGCCACTGTTGCACTGTTGTCAGGTCTTGTATTTGGGCTACACGGTTTTCCACGAACGTTTTTAGTAGGTAGGTCTCTTTTCGTATCCATGAAAGTACAATCTTGGAATCACTCCACAGATAGATGTCACTTGCCTTAAATTGTCAGGCACTCTTCACTTTGGTTATCAACTTTGCTAACATAACAGCTGCTAATAACTCTAACCTTGGTACTGTAGGCCGCTTAAGAGGCGACACACGTGATTTGCTACAAACCAAGTTCACTTCGAAAGCACCATTTTCTGACGTTGATTTGCAGTAAATGACGCATCCATATGCAGACTCGGACGCATCTGCAAATCCGTGAAGCTCAATATGCACTGATTTTTCTATCAGTATACACCTCTTAACACTCACGTTATTTATTGCTGGCAAGGATTCAATGAAATCTTTCCACTGTTGCGCTTCTGTGTAAGGAAGCGGATCGATCCAGTCTAAATTCAAGTACCACAGTTTTTGTAAAAAGATCTTTGCTCTCGCCACCACCGGACCTAAGAGTCCAAGGGCGTCAAAAGCTCGCGTAATTGTGGAAAGCAGTGATCTCTTCGTAGGCGGAACCACGTTTTCCAGCTGAATTTGGAAAGTAAAGTGGTCAATGCTAGGTTTCCACGAAACACCTAGCGCCTTTGTTTCTTCTTGAAAATTATAGTCACTGTCAAGCCCTGTTTTTAATTCAGGGTTATTACTACACCACTTGTGTAGCATCATGCCTCCGCTCATGAGAACCCCTATTAACTCCGATTAAAGTTTCTTTGCTTCGCTCAGAGTGTCGGCACCACTCAGGACATCGTCCATGTAGAAGTCTCTCTCTAAAACTGGTGACGCTAAAGGATAATTCTCATATTCATCTCTGGATAACTAAAGTAACACTCTGGTAGCGAGATGAGGTGCGCTTACTGTGCCATACGTCACTGTTTTGAGCTCATAAGTCTTAACTGGCTCATTCACTCTCTCCCTCCAAAGAATTCTCAGAAGTTTAGTTTGGCTGGGGTCAGTTAAAATCATCCTATACATTTGCCTAATATCAGCCACGAAAGCATAAATGTGCTTACGAAACCTCACCATTATTGAAAAAAGGTCTTCCTGACTAACCCCACCGTTATATTGCAAGGAGTTAAGTGAATTACCTACGGTTGTTCGTGAAGAAGCGTTAAAAACAACACGAAGTTTTGTCGTACTTTTATCAGGGCGATAGACTCCTAAATGTGTTATATAATATGTTCCAACTTCTTCCTCACAGAAATTTCCTTCATGTGACCCAATTCCTTATATTCGCGCATAAATTCCCTATATAATGCTAAATACTCAGGCTTTCATAAAAAGCGACTCCACAGCGAATTTAATTTTTTAAGGACAATATCTCTGGATTTTCCTAAACTCATTGGATCTTCTTCTAATGGCATTTTTACTATATATCTCCCCGTACTATCTCTCTTAACATTTTTCTCATAATGCTCTTCACAAATTATTGCTTCTTTATTTTTGGGTACTCCCCTCCCCGTACTATCTCTCTTAACGTTTTTCTCAAAATGCTCTTCAAAATTATTGCTTCTTTATTTTTGGGTACTACCATCTCCACATTTTCTATTTCCCAAAATTTCTCTAAAGCTTCGTTTAAACCAGTATTATCCCCAATGAACCCACAATGTGCATTTCCCTCAGTTGCTATGGGTATGCTCCCACTAACTACATATCCAAAAACTGTATTTTGTAGAATCAAATTACTATTAGCAGGATACATCTGACCTGGCTGTAACAGCTCATAAAAGATTTCAGCGCTCAAGAGCAGATTTACGCGACCTGGCACATTAAAATGTTCATCCGCTAGTTTTACATAGCTTAATTCTGGCACATTTACCTTAATCATTTTTAACGGCAAGAAATCTGTAATTCTGGAGACAACTAAAAATTCTAATTCTCTTTCAAAATTTCCCTCAAAATTGGAAATTTTTGTACAAATCACATATTTAATTGTGGTGGAGGTATCTCCTATCCCGCAAACTGTCATATTGGTTCTATCTCTTTTTAAACCGAGACTATTCGCACAGTCTATGGTCATGAAAGAATTCATAGCCCCTGGATCTAAAACTGTCCGAGCATTATATAATTTTCCTCGATTGTCCCTCAACAAACAATTCACAGTACTGAGCAAAACGGTTTTACATTTATTTATCCCTCGCACAGAAAGAACTGAATTATTGTTTTGACTAGTACTCTGGAAGGACGACCCGACCCTATCTGTTGCCGCTGATAAGGGATGTCTGGGGTCAACGTTCTCTGCATTAGGAGAAAGGAGGGGTTGACTCGTATCCGAAGATGCTCTCTCATTCGCAGGGGGGTGATGTTCAAAGACAATTTTCTGTTTCGCATAGCATAGCGAAGTGTGATGCTTTTTTCCACAAAAGTAACATGAACTTTTTGACTCACAAACTGATTTCTTGTGAGATCCTAGACAGTTGAAACATAGACGATTTCTCTTCACCACCGCAATTCTTTCATTGATAGATAATGCTTTGTACTTTGGGCATTTAGATACAATATGATTAATTTTTTCCTCGCAATATAATATGCATTGTGAATGTTTCACTTCAGATAAAAATGATTTAGACACATTTCTCGAATATGAATTTTTCTGATAACTGGAATTTATGGTCATGTTTTTTCCTCGTGAAGCAAAATATACGTCGATCTCCTTAGACAGTTGAATCGGCTGAAACCACGTATCAGCCTGTCTTACGCTTATAAAAGAAGCAGTCTCTTTGTCTAATGTTTGAAATAGTTTATCAGAAATCAAGAGTTTTTAATGTTTCGAAATCTGTCACTTTTCTCAGTTTTAGGTAGTAATCAAGACTAGTTGTTAGTCGAGATGTAAATTGTAAATGCGTCTCATTTGTCTGACGCACTGCCTTTCTGAATTGGTCTAAAACATCTTGCGGCGACGGTTCGAATTCCCGTAAGACGGTTGTTTTGACTTTTGAATAGTCGCAAAGCTCATCATCTTTGATGTATGTCAGCACATTTGAGGCCTTCTCACCTAGCAAATTTATGAGAATCTCAGCTTTGAACTTTTCTGGCACGTTTTTTGTGTGAAAAGCCCTCTCTAACGATGAAAAATATAGCACCCATCCTTCGGGTTTGCTAGGAACTCTTAAAGTTAAAGTTCGAACCCCTTTCACAAGAGACTCTAAAGACTCACTTTTCTCAACCGGATTTTCTTTTTCCGGGGAAATCTCTCTCAATTCTGCTCTGATTTTAGCCAATTCTAGCGCGGCTCGTGTTTTTTCCAGCTTAAGTTTTTCAAACTCTATCTCTTTATTTTTTAAATCTAACTCTCTCTGCTCTTCCGATTTTCTAGTATCCACAATCTCTGTAATTAATTCCTCAACATAATCAGGATCATTTTTAAATTTCTCAGAACGCTTTATAATATTTGTTAACTCGATCACAGATATTGTGTCCGTTACTGCTTCATTTAGATTTACGGCAACAAGCCGAAGATCATCTTTTATCGCGTTCTTAAACATTGTATCAGTGACTCAGTAAATATGCGTTAAATCTCACAACAACACAAATTAAATACTCATTAAATCACAGTTTTAAAATTCAGTACTCATTAAATCACAGATATTCACTTATGTACTATAAAAGATTCCTACTTCTCTTTCCGGAGCATCACAAATCGAAATCCTCAATAAACCGGAGGTTAACACACAAAAATATCCAAGGTTGCCTTCTAAGGTTCTGACGGACCAGGTGTCGTCGATAGCTCAGGACACCACACAAAGTATACACTCATGGACTGTTTAAAATTCAATTTATTACATATCTCAATAACGGACTCAGACCCATCGGTTACGCGGTCACAAGCACCGCAAAACACGTCTCTCCCGCAGGGGTCTCTCGATGACCACTGATAAACAAACACCCTTGTTTTCAAAAGGGGTCGCTGCTGCAACAGCGCTTGGAGGGTTGGTTCAGAACAGTAACTAAGAATTTCGTTTAATCCCATGAACTTTTATTTCTGTTGATATTGATTTTACTCATAGGAGCGAGAATATATGAAATTCCCCTTGAAAATTGCAAGACACATACATATGATGACCCAAAAATGAATTGACTTTGCCATGAGTCTAACATCAGTATTTTAATGCAATAGTGCTTACATGACACTTTTGAAAGCGTATGTGGGGAAAACACAGCTTCTTAATAACCGTAATAATTTTTTTTCTTCAATGCGGAGGCACTTGTCGCGAAGACATTCGCCTATAATTCACCTCAGTTTTGCTGGCCATTTTATTATGGGGGCGCCATATAGGCGGACCAGCATTGCCCCCTATGAAGGGTCGACACAAACGGAGGCATTTTAGTGGCGCTTCGCCAGGATTTGATCCGAGCACCCTCAGCACCGAAAACCAGTGCGCTGTACCACAAGGCCGCCACGTCCTCTAACCGCAATAAATACTCGTACAGTCAATAAATTCGGGGACTTTATTTACTACAACAACGAATACACTTACAAAGTCTTCTGAACACAATCACCTTCAAAATAATGTCATTCCGCAACTATACACTTCTGCCAGCATTGATACAGCTTCTGGAAACAGTCCTGGAAACCGTTGCGTGAGAGCTGTCGTAAAGCGGTTGTCGCTGTTGCCATCAATTCTTCGGCATTTGCAAATCGCTTGCCCTTGATGCGATCTTTCAGTTTCGGGAACAGGTAGAAATCGCATGGAGTGAGGTCTGGGGAATACGAGGGATGTGGCAGAACTGTGGTGCCGTGTTTAGCAAGGGCTTGTTGCGCCATCAGAGATCGGTGCGCCGGGACATTGTCATGCAACAACATCCACATGTTGGAGTTCCAAACGTGTGGACGTTTACCCCGGATTGCCTCCCGGAGACGATTAAGAACCTATACATACCATTTGTTGATGACGTCACCTTGTGTTTGGCGCAGCTTGTCCTTTCTGGACCTTGCGCCAATAAATTTCAACCAACCAAACAACTACTGCTACACAGAGAAAAAAAAGTTGGTCGGTGAACTCACTTTGCTGGGTTGAAATCCACTGCACAGTGGAACTCGCTTTTGGTGAGTCGAACAACCCACATTGGAAAGTGGGTCCTACAACCCACTTTCGAAAACGGGTACATTTACCTGCCTTTGTGAGTTTAAAAACTCTTTGAATGAGTTAATTAAAGCGAGTTGTGTATTGAGCCTATATATATATATATATATATATATAGATAGATAGATAGATATAGAGATATATATATATATATGTATATATATAATTTTTAATATATATATATATATATATATATATACACACACATTTAATTATTTTTTAATATTATAAGACTCAGATCATTTAAAGCTTTGGTAATAATTCCTAGTTACTGCATTATGTATCTCAGTTTGAAGCAAGTGATTTATAATTTTATTCCAGACACCTTTATTTGATACTTGCCATCCTGAGAACTATAAATTATATAAAGATGACATTGTTTGCGTTGAATTAAAATGAATCAAATTAGCACTTCTTTAATCTATTGAACATTAAAAATATTATCATTAAAAGTTATAAAGCATACTTCACAACTAGTAATAAATACTTGCACTTAAAAAAAAATTCTTTTTATCTTTAACTTTTGCAGTACATTAGCCTTCATGTTTAAAAGAATTTTCCAAAATACCTAGTCTGAAAGTGTTTGCGTCGAAATTTTTAAATGAAATTTTGTTACCCAAATTAGATAATCATTTAAATTTTATACAGCTAAAATGACAACTCAGAACAATAACATTAGTTTGTAAAATAAACAAACTTCAAATTATGTTTTTAATATTAGATAAGAAAAATTGCCACTTTACTTTATACATGTCATGAAAATTTTCAAAAACAATCTCCCCCTCCCCTCCCTATTCTGCATCAATATTAATTCAATTTTGTTTTTTTTGAATTTTCCAGCTACCTTATTATCATTACAGAATTCCTTCTGTTTTAAGGTGTTTATATAGAGCTAAAATGTATCAAATCTTTAGGAGAATAAATTAGTTTATAAACTGACAATTATTAGTATAAAAGGAAAAGAATTCGTAGAATTTTGAATTAGTTATCTAGATAGATCATCATCTGTTACAAGATATTTCTTTTATTTCCTACTCTCTTATTTACTTATTCACAAACACACACTTCCACACATAAATGCAATGTATAGATGAATTTTAAAAACCTGATTTCACCCTCTGGTTTATCCATTTTTCTAAATTCGACCATGTCAAATGAGTTTATAATTAAATGTTATCGCCAGATGGTATCATCTGTAGATTTGGATTTTAGAATGAACTTGGACTTTCAAACACAACTTATATGTACACACAAATAGATATACATACGTATACTACTCGTAGCATTGCATGAAACAAACTGCATGCTTTTACTTTTTTTCAGTGGTTCTAAGCTTTTTAAAAATATTGATGAGTTATTAATAAAAGTTGTAGGAAGCGCATAACAGGAACACACAGCTCATTAACATCTGTAAAATAAGTTGTCAACCTTATTTTTTATAGTGGATATTTAGAAGCTGTGTGTTCCTGTTATATCAGTAGATGTCAAAAATTACTTTTAGAAATCGTTTTCTTGTTTTTTTTAAATCATAAAAATCTATTTATTCATTAAAATTGCATTCAATTAAGAGTTTTCCATGATGAGATTTTTATGTAATGTAAAAATAATTTTAATACATAATGTTTAGATATTACATACATGTACGCACACACACACAGACACACACACACACACACACACACACACACAAGCACATGGATGATTTGCGACAAGAAAAGCCTAATATCATGATATGCTCAACCATATACAGCTATAATTCATATATGAGTTATATGTTAAACATGCAATAGCTTACGCGATTGTCGCAACTTTAGCCTTACACAACAATTTCAAATTTAAACAAATAGCAAATCTTCCGTTACAAGTCCTCACATTTCTATTGTGTTGAAGTATGCTCTATAATTCGGATTTACATGAAGGATTTTGCATATATTTTAATGTTCAAAAGATTAAAAATGTACTTACATGCACTATAACACGTGGACACTCCGTTTCGTCGACAAGCGCCATTTTTCCTATTTCCCCAGCCAAAAGCTACTAATTGCTTCAAAGTACAGCTTTCGACCCGCTTCCGACCCTCTTCCGAAGAAAATCTCCTGCAGCGCGAGCCAGGAAAACGGGAAAATCTCATCAACCCGCAAACAAGATATTCAACTCGCTTTGGGGTGAGGCGGTGAACACATTAGATAGGTCAGTCGACCCATTTTATTTGCAACCCACATGAAGTGTGTCTGCAAACCTGGAACTTTCGAAAACTGACCGGCTTTTTTTTCTCTGTGTACTACCCGTTGGATGTTCGCCTCCGTTTGTAGGGTCACTAGCCACCCACTTCGCGGATCATCTGCAACAGCATCTCTCCCATTTTTAAACAAGCTGTACCATTTGAAAACTTTCGATCTGCACATAACTTCGACTCGATACGCTTTCTGCAGTAACGGTAACGTTTCTTCGGTGGTTTTTCCTAATTTGTAGCAGAATTTAATGTTGGAACGTTACTCCAAAAAGGACATTTTGCTACATCGACATCATAGGCTGACAGTCTGCAGCCAAATGGTGAGCTGCGCGCCTTAGCAGTTGTGCAAAGCGTCATGTGACGTCTCACGCGTACACAGATAACCAGACTTGCAAACCACATCGTTATTTCGGTTCTCCCACACACCGGGCATGAGGGGAGAGGGTAGTCCCCGAACTTATTGACTATACGAATATAAGAAGCAATTTGAATCGAACTAATTAATACAGTTCTTCATCGGGTCGGGGAGTGTTAGGTGTGTTTGTCTCTATGAACAGTTGACAAAAACAAGGGTCGTCAAACATTGATATAAACAGAAATTTTCTGAAAAACGCCGTGGGAGGCGACAGCACACGTGAAGGTATGAAGGAGAACGGGGAAAAGAATTTTATCACACCAAGCCCACGCAATGGAGACACTCGTGCAAACAAATAAACCTGGAAAATAAAACCAAATTAGAGATGGATTATGAGAAAAAATAGGAATAACAGCAAGTGATTAGGGGAAAGCAGGAATCTGGAATATTAAAAGGCGGATACCATAGACATGCCATTGATTCAAAAATCGAATTCAGATAACGAGTTAGTACAGGGAAGGATTTTCGCGCTAGAAAATTAAAAGTAGCTACAAAATTAACGACGTAAAATTTAACTAAAGATGATAAAATTACAGCATCGTTAAATAGACTATAATCCGTTATGTCGGCAAATTAATGAGTTCAATTGTCTTGTTTCTGTTGAATCCTCTTCGTCATAAAATACAAGTCAGGGATAAAATTTGTGCGCGGCCTTGTTTTAAGACCTCCAAGTTTTGGGAAAGTGTATTAAAAAGCAGATACGTACAATTTAATAATTTATTTAACTATACAAGATTTAAATTATAAGTGCATAAAATTATCCTTTTATATCATATAGAGAAATAATTCATCTGCTGTGTAGAAACTTTCCCATCTCGTCTAGGTCCCTATGCTAGTCATCCTCTTGAGACTGCAAAATTGTAGTTCTGGTGTATTCATATCAAATTCCCCAGAGTTAGAAAAACCTAGTGCATGAATTTGAAACTATAGAATTTCCAAATAATTTTGTCAAATTGCATTGAGATCGCCCGGATCGGTAAGAGTTTTTTAGTGAACAGCTCTTTAGTATAAGTAATGGCTATAAAAACGTTTTTCAGCGGGGTTTGATTTGTTGGAATTTCGGAAACGTAACACTTTTGAGATTTTCTGAGCTATTACTTAACATGACCAGCTTCATTGGAATTTTCCTCCTAACTTCCCCTTCTCCTAACCATATTAACCTCTCTAACAGTCCCATTCAACGTAATTATATTTTATTGAAAAGGCGGCAGGAACTCAACGAAATCGGATACATGTCTCTAGTTAATTTTTAAGCTTTCTTTTTATAGAAAAGCTTTTAAAAATCTAGCTTTTGAAAATCTAGAAATTGAAAATTCCCATTATTAGGGGATATAAAGTTCAAATTATTTCTAGATGAAATTTCCAAATTTGAGAAACGATAGTCTAAAACAAACAGGAATAGAAAGTACATTAATGTAAACATAAATGTAAAGAAAATGCAATTGCTAAGATATCCATAATGTTTCAGAAATCTTTTAAATAAATAATTCCTCTTTCATGAATCACTTTTAGGTCTGCATTTATGACTACATGTATTTATGCCAAACGTGTGTTCTCTAATTTAAGAGATTTAATTTTTAGACTTATAATCAAAAATGTCATTTGTGTTTATAGTTGCCCTGTTCTTTTGAAAAGGAGTTCACATTTTTTAGCCTTTTCAAAGCGGCAAAGAACATTTTGCACTTACTTTACTCTGTATATCAACCCAAGGTTGTTTTTTTTTTTAAGTAAGCAAAATTCATTTCATATTTTAAATCAATAGAATGTTCAGAAACCTCATGTAAAGGGAACTAATATTCTATTAAGAAATGCATGTCCTTTAATTCAAATTCTAGCGACTTCTCTGACTCATTGCATATTGATGAACACCGTACTTTTCTCATAAAAATGAGAGTTTGTGATCTCCATTATTTCTCAAACTCCTTTCATAAAATGAACCTCCTTTAAGATTGCGAGTCTCTCCTGCACAGTATATGGGTAGTTTCGGATTCCATCTAGAGACTTCTTAAAAAATAAATTTTTTTCCAGATATAAATAATACCTGAGACCGTAAGGGGCTGGGGGTGCCTTGAGTGGATGACAGATCTGTATTGTTTGTCCGGCATCCTCCAGCCCCACAGCAATGGAAAATGCCACCGAACTAGGGAAATTAACCCTCTACTGCGTAATCAGGCTCTTGCTACGTAGTGACTGGACTTCAGGTGTATCATGGACGATAGACCTTAATGGTCTGGGGGTCCGAGGTGTCAAATTCAAAGGTACCTGAGACCGTTTTTGTTTAATGGTGGGGTTTAATTTGGCTCACCTAAATGTAGCTAATTTTTTTTGTACGGTTTGCTAAGTGAGCACCCCTAGTGTTAAAATTTGTGTTAAAATTTTATAAGAAATGTATAATCGAATTTAAATGAGATATAGTAAGGACGAATTTATAAGTCCAGTTGGAACACGGTAAAATAGAAATTAGCTTTGAAGCTGTCGTTAGAATTGACGGTTTAAGAAATTTAAGAATTTTTTATGTTTTAGCACCTAATTAATAAATTAATTAATAAATGAAGGAATTAAAATTGTTGCCACTGAAATAGTTTTAAAAAACAAAAAAAGGATTTGATATTAAGAATTAAAATTTTTAAGATACTGGTAGTCGCTTTTTGCGCGGAGGATGCTTTTATATAAACGCCGTTTAAGCTCACGCTGTGGTCGGCAGAACATCTCGAATACCTGAGATCGAAATCCTGAGGACCATTCTTTGTCTGTGATACTACTATCAACAGATCATCATTCTTTTTCTTTCATTTGTGGGATGCACTTCAGCTATTGTAACATATTCTTTATTTTGTGTCAAAGTTAACCTTTGTCATATCTTGAAAGTACCCTTAAAATAGTTTTTTGATACATTTGAAATCAAATTCCTAACCGTATAGGATCATAAGCGTAGCGTGCTTCTAACTTTTTTTTTTTTTTTTTTTTTTTTTTGGGGGGGGGGGGCACGAATTGAATTCAGTTAGGGTCCTCCTCCGCACATTGACTCCTGGACGGTCCTTAAAATATGAAATGTTATGATTTTTTTATATTGGATAACAATAGAATTGATGTTTAAGTAGTATTCAAAAGTTATACAATGAGAAAAATAAATATAATATAAATAAAATGAGAAAAAAAATATAGCATCGAATTTTTGTTATGGATCCTAACATTGTTAAAAACTATGTTAAGGCTAAAGACATAATCGGAATCTCCTGTTTCACAGTTTGAAAAAGCGGGAGAAAACCAACTTTCTTAAAAGTTTTCTACAATTTTCCAATTTCAACTGAACTTCTATTAACGTTTTAATTTATTTCAAGTTGAGTTGCCCTTTTCCCCGATGCTACGCCTATGTGTAGGATCTTTCTCCAGTCAGGTAATATTTTCGTTGGGACCTAAAAATCGTAAGTTTGCTACGTATCAATTTTGGCTTTCGTACGCTTTTTGATTCTACATAGTACACTATGTTTGTTATGCATCAAACATGAAACAACAGTTAGTGGCTACCAAATTTCGATACAACTTGAACCATCAGCCAAAAAAGCTTGAACAAATTTTTTTTTAGTAATTTGTGAGCTTTGTTCGTTTGTCAACTTTTCACCTAAATTCCAAAATTAAATTTCAAGAGTCAGTTTAATGCCAAGAGATAAATATATTGCCATGTTCTATTAAACAAATGTAGCTACCATACAAGATTCAAAAATATGTTACAGATGCCAAATGCAAAACCGTGATGACTTTTTCGACAGCAAAAATATAACATTTTAATGTTGAATTAAATTGCTAATTAAAAAGTTATATTACTTCTAAAAAAATTATGCAAAGGCTTTTGTCCACTTTCGTTACAATCTAATGTATAATCCATGAAATTTACTAGAAATGTAAACCTTGATAATATTTCGTCTTTGACTGATACAATCCCCACTTAAATGATCCATCGAATGAGGCAGCAATTGTGAGCATAACTATTATTTTACTTTTCCATTAGAGCCTTTTAATGTGAACAGCAATTTTACCAAAAGGTATATTATATAGTGTGAATGGGAGTAATATGGTGTTGATATAATTATAGAAGCTCAATTTAAATAAAATGTTACTTTTGAAAGTGTAAAGAATGAAATTTCCTCGGACATGTTATGACCATAATCATCTTATGACTTCTTAATTTTTATCTTTTTAAGTATCACGTCTAATTTCTGTTTCGAGATAAATATATTTAATTAACTTGATAGGCTAAAAAAAATGGTCAGTTTTCACCTCTAAATGCATGTTTTGAGACTGCAAATACACAGAGTAAATGGAATTCGAAATAACTAATTCTTTCCCCCAATGCGGTCGGCACATTCGCCTATACAAGGCAAGTGAATGAGCGTGTTCTTCATTATGGGAGCATCGTTAAGGTGAGTCAACATTGTCTATCAGAATTTTGTTTCTGTGTCCTTGATCTTTCGTGCAGTTGCCCATTTAAACTTTTGACAGTATTAGGCATGATTGTTTGTCAGCCCATCATTTTCGTTTGAACTAAACAGATTCTCTTTTGTGCAAATCTGGAAACGTTTTCAAAGCTCAGCATTTGAACAGGTGCACTGTACGACAGGATTTCAAAGAACTGGAGAATGAATTGCATAAAAGTCAAATACTTGGAAATAGCAAACAACAACAACATTGCTCCCTATGTGTGTGCCACTACAGTTTGGACCGAGCACCCTCAGGGGCAACATCATACCCTAACCCACCCCTATAAACCCTCCGGAGGGACTTACAGATTTTACCCGTTCTTACCTGGTATAGACACGAGAGCATTCAATGCGGAATATGATGCGTTAATAACACTAGGCTGCTCGTATTAAAATGAGGAACTTGTGCTGTCATCTGCATCTTAAAATTTCAAATAAGACAACGGTGGAAAATAAAACATTATCTGTCATAAAATTTTCAAAGTATTTTGTAAAACTGAAATCAAACATATTTTTTTGCATTTCTCCTTTTTTGATTATAAAATTTTTAACTTTATTATAAAAAAAGTATTCTGTACACCAGGGGTGTCAAACTCAAAGGCTACCTTGGGCCAAACAAACAAGGTTTAACTATAGGTGGGCCGCAAAAAAAAAAAAAAATCAATATTAATAGAAACGTAGGTTTATTTACCTTAATTACAGTATATTCAACATAAATATATGCATTTTGTTTAATAATAGCAAAAAAGAGTATCATTAAAAACATTTAGCGAATTCTTCATATCTTATTATAATTCTGCGTCGGTTATTTTATTATATATTATTGTGTGCCAATATATTGGCCGGGCCGCGAGTTTGACACCCCTGCTGTACACCAAAAGGGTACTAAACTGAGGTGAACAAAATTGCTTCTTAATATTTGGAGCTTGTTTAAGAATGTTTTCTTGAATGTATTATCTCACGAGTGGTATAAAGCAGAAACAATAAAATGAAATCGCACATAAATATTTTCCATTATAACCTTAGCTTTAAGAAGGCCGTCGTAAAACAATGGTATAAAATTCATTTTAATTTTGTCTAACTCCAATAGTGAAGTCATTTTTAAATTTGTCATAAAGAAGAAAAACGATTTAACTCCTATCAAAATTACATTAATATTATAAATTTATTATTATTATAAAATGTTTTAATTTTAAATTTATAATTATTCTAAAGTTTTGAATAGTTCAGAGTAATTACACCATCGGAAATTTATATCATGTAAAATATGAATAATAGATAGGTAGTTTAAGGTTTCCATTTTACAGTTTTACTACTTCTTTCACTCTTTTTAAAATAGAAAATCAGCATTTCAGAAATTAAAATTTGAGAAACTTCCATTCTGTAAAAATATAAGTTCATATAAGTGTATATACCAGTCCCTAAATAACAAAATACGAATCTTGATTAGTGCTGCCATCTATTTTTGTAAAGGTAAAATAAAACTAGATTATAAAACCCGAAACTAGATGTAAGTGGTGTGAGATAATTACAAATGATTTTACAATTATTCTGTCAGAAAAGGCAAAGATTGGTCAGTTAACAAGGAAAGTAAGCGAAAGCCTTACAAACTTTGATTAATCGAGGAAATAACTGCAGGAATTGGCAGAACAGTCGTTGCCGCTAAAGAAATTCCATGCTTATTGTGATCCAACCCTAAAGATTCCAAGTAGACATCTTTGAACTGAAATTCTAAAAAATGAAGGTAACCCCGAATACTTCCAGTAGTAAAATGCTCAGACCCGATTTATGATCTCCAAAATTTTGTTTGATTGTTATAGCAAAAGGATTCAACTGTTCAGCAAAAGGATTCAACTGCGAAAACTAATGTGTCCTTTAAATTCAGTCGCTTTCACCTTATGAAAATTAATTTACGTTAAGATAATTCTTCAATATTTTGAAAATACAGTAAAATTTTGAAGGCTGTACTGTCCATACCTGCTTCAAAGGACCTCATCTCCACAAATGGGAAGATCCATTAGGGGAACAATTACGAGCTGAAGAAGTTTCTCTTAGTTGTTATTCCTGTCTTTGTTCTTAAAAAATATGAGAAAGCAGTGGGAAATTATCACGCGGGAAAATTTTGAATTCTTTAAATTTCAGCATCTCACCGTCAAAATTAAAACTATCGGCTATTTAACTGTACCGATGTCTATCAACGTTGAAACCAAACATTTTGAAAGGTCCCTCAAGTAGGCCCGCAGAAATTTAAAAAAAAAAAAAAATTACGTGAAACACAGCATAAGGCACGTGAAGGGAACGTAACGGGAACGATCCGACCGCGCGACGAGTCATCGTAATCATTTCCTCCCTGTTTTTCACTGCGCCGTGACACGTCCGATTCTCGGCCGATTCCCGGCTGAGAATCGGGGCCAACGATTCGGAGCAGGAAGTCGTCCACTGCTCGGCCGTCTCTCGTTCATGGCAGAAAGTAAAAAGTGGCTATTCAAGATATAATTTGCATACTGTTATTTATGTTTGATATTTGATATGGATGATGAAAAACTCACTGAGCTGGTGAGAGGTTTTGTACGATTTGGCCCATCAAAATACATGAATCCAAAGTTCAAAGTGACAATTCGGAAGGCAATAGGAGAAAATTATACTTGAAATTACAATTGGTCCACTAAAATATAAAATTTATCAATTTGTATGAATAATGAAACAATGGAAAAATTATTTACACGATTTAGAAAGTGTAAATTGTTTAAAAAAATACTTACATGTATGGATTTGTTGGTTATAAAGCAATTTTTCTTGCTTTCTGAGCAGCAAAATTGTATATTAAAAGTGAAAAGTGAAATGATGATGAGAGATCATTTTCATTAGAAATAAGTGCCAAGGAGGACAGGAGTACAATCCGTATTCAAAGCATTCTGATTGTACCTGATTTGTAATATTTTCAATTCTTGTGGGAAAAGTGGGAAATAAAATCCATTATAATGATAGAGAGAACAAGTAAAAGCCATATTTTGTTTACATCACTCCTTCAGCCTTCAGACCCCTTTCTTCCCAACAGGTTTGGAGCGCATTTACTTATTTGTCTTACACTCCCTGGAGAAATGTCTTGTCTATTGTTTGCTTTGAATAGACCAAACATTTGACCAAATGGTATTAGTATTCGTTCACAAGGATATGTTGACGTTTTTCTCAGTTTGCAACTATTCCGTGAAATCGAACAAAGTTCGACAAAACGGTTTATAATTCTTCAAATGACTGTATGTAGTGACTGACAGATAGTAGAAACTGATATTGAAAAAAAGGATTGATAATCAAGGGTTTACTATAACTAAATTGAAGATAAATCATGTTTATTTAACCGAGAAATTTTTCGAACCAAAAGGGTAGTTTGTCAATTAAGATTCTTTCTGCGATTCTTTAGAAAAAATCACAACATATATATTTTTACAAGTTGAATTATAGAAACCGCGAAAAATGAGGGATTTCTTTAAAAACCCATAACATTTAGAAAAGTGTTGCTATGAGAAATAAAAATGGCGGCTCTGGGCGGTTGCCCAGTTCGCCCAACCCTAATCACGGCCCTGGCTCTCCTCTTCCTCCTCCTCTAACAAAAGTGTGATAATGGCTAAATCTTTAACTGAAAATGAAACCGCGCCATGACGTTACAAATCTTTCACAACTAATGAAACACGTTCCCGCCACTTTCTACTTCCGTCTCTGTAGAAACACATGCATCCGGCTCTCGGGCTCGGCTCGTTCCCGTTACGTTCCCTTCACGTGCCTGTATAAATTGACCCTAAACCCCATGGATGACGCCGGATATGGGCGCGTTAAATTCGTAGACCGGAAAGTCCCTTTATGATGCCAGAGAGGGTGGGAGATTATACGATCCCCCAGATGTCACCCTGTTTGTTCTCGGTCCTTATTGAGGTGGCAACTGGCTAAATTAGACTCTAACCCTTGTGGTGCTATTATAAACTAGAGCCGCACCCCTCAGCCGCACCCCTGAGCGAGACTATATGGACCTGGTCTCGCTTATACTTCCGGCCAGGGGGCGTTAGAAACAACAACAACACTTCCTTGTAAAGTGAAAAATGTGTGATTGATACTGGATTTTTTTTTTTCTTAGAGGAAATATGTTTTCAAATTGGAAATTATTTTCAACTAACTGGAATGTTGAGTTTGAATAAATATTGATACTGGAAATATTACGATTCCTTTTTTGATTATGAACCCCACACAGCCAGTGACGTAGCGAGCATAACTGGCACCCGGGGCACGATACCTTTTTGGCGCCCCGCCCCCTTTCCAAAAAACATATAGGAATATAATATATAGAATTAGTGAGAAGGAGCGCCCGGGGCATGATAGAACCCCCTTGCCCACCCCTCGCCACGCCACTGCACACAGCCACTCATAAAACTAACTGTGGGCTTACATGGGTCAGATTCGAATGATCTTTTATAAAGAGCATTTCAAATCTGTTCAAAATGCATAGTAGAGTAGTCTGAACATAAATTATTATCTACGCTAATTCCTTCTCGAAATTAACTTTCATGGAAATTTTTACTAAACTGACAAGGTCAGTTACTTTCTTTTCCTTCTGCCTACACAAAAATATATGTTACATTATTGATTATGGCCCTTTATTTTAGATGTCTACTTCTAACTTCAGGATTTTTTGACATTCTTTTCACATTTTTCCGTGTGATAACTTTCAGAATCTATATATTTCAATAACTGACGTTCCGATGAAACTTTGCATCAAAACTTTGTATTAAAACAAAGTTTTTTAAAAATGCAGTCATGTTTTCATACCGATAGTTGAAGTTGTGATGTTTTGGTTACTGTATTTTTGCGATTCTACTAAATCTAAACATACAGAAGCGTCTCATTTTTTTTCTTTACCTGCTGTATGAAAATAACTGTAAAAAGATGAAATACCCAGGCATTATTATTGATCCAAATTTTTGTGGTGACTTGATCTCAACGTATTCAATTCTACCTAGCTTGATGCCGTGGTTCATTGTTTTAAGACCATCCCGAATGTGGCCATGCAAGCCTTGGTGGTATCTGGTGTTGAAGGTTTTCCAAATTCGATTTCCACTTTCAGGCAAATGAGATATGCATTTTGGGTACTCGTCCGGCTCGAATAATTGGTCACAGATTTTTATGGACGGCTCCAAACTTGAAGGTCGCATAGGTGCTGGAGAGGAAGTCCTTCCATTTCAATAACACGGCTTCGGTCTTGCTGGCCGCGCCATCGAGTATGTTTGTCAAAGCATTGTGAAACCCAATTAGAGTGGCCGACAGTCAGTCAGCATTGGGTCGCGCCACTCTAGGAGTATACTTCAAATGCCTGAGGTGGTTGGATCATTGGTTGAATCCTGGAATGAGAGGTCTTGCGCTCGAAGAGATGATATCGATGAGGATGAACCACTTTGTTGGGGGCGTGCCATTCAGGTATGGCAGTCTAGATGGGAGAGTTCTCATGCTGGCACATCCCTTTTAAAAGTATTCTCCAAAGTGTCTGGGTCTCGTATTAGGGCTGATAGGGGTTTTAATCAACTAATTGCAAGTCCTTTCATAAAGATATTTTGATTAAAAAATTGCATTGCCTCGAGCTAGTGGACGTAGGCGAAACCTTTTCAGCCGGGGTCGTTATTTCTTTTTCTTCCTGTCCTGTTGCTATCAAGGTTTTTTTTAAGGCCGCTGCTGTTGGCCTGGTGTATGTGTTTCCTATTAACATGTCTTTGTTCTCCGGACGATGGCGAAATGGCTAGAGCTCTGACATTAGGTACCAGAGTCTGGGGGTTGGCATCCCACTCTTGGCATGGACGCTTGTAGCCGTTCGAAATCGGCTTTATGCAGTGGGTCCTGGTCTAATTAGTCCTCGTGTGGCAAAAATTGACCGTAGTGCTCCAAGCCAAACCAAATCCTTGTTCATGTGTAAATAATGTTTATATGTGTAATGCTCATATATTGTATATACTCCTTCCGTATTGTAAAAAAAAAAAAAACTAATGTTATTATCGTAAATATGTTTGTACTAGAAATGTATAGGGACAGTGTTATGTATATAATTGTGCCTCATTACTTTGAATTTCTGAATTGTGGGTTTCTATTGTATTTGTTTTGTCATGGGTCTATATTTTTCATAATTGTTCTGTTTGTTTTGCATCACCGAGCTATTTGTATCTGGGACCTACTCATACTGCAGAAACTATGGAAATTGTAAATTGGTTGTGTGAATTTTTATAACATAGTATTGTTTGCTCTGTGTATAATAGCTATTTTGTAAATATTAGTGCTATTTGTTTATATCTGATTGTACTATGCTACCTTGTTGTAATTATATAGTGTTCTCTTGGATTTCAAATTGTATCATGCCGTTTATTGTATTCTAGTCTCTTTCGTTCTCTCGGTGTAAATATAATGGTATCTACTATTGCATGTCAGTTCAAGGGCTTCTTGTTTTGAGTGTTATTATAACTTATTCTATTCAGCCTGTCGGGCCATCCTCTTCACTTTATTTAGGCTTAGCTTTGTTTTTCTTTGAATTTCCTGCCACAGTTTGGCGTCAGTTTATTTGTGCTATTCATATCTTTCAACTCTCTTTTTCGTGAAATTTTCAGTACTATGATTTCATATTCTTTTGGCCTTTCTGTTTCCCCTTTTGAGTTATCCAAATGAACCGGTGTCTTGGGCCTTGCCTAGAAATTGTTTAGTGTCAATATCGCATGGCGTAGTGGCTGCTCCATGTTTTGTTTCTTTTACCTTTGTGTTTCAAGCCATTGTCTGAATTTTTGTTTCTGTATGGTTTCCTATCGAATGCCCTTAACGGTTACTGCTGAAGTACCTTAACTTACCTTTACTTGCGCTGACTTGCTGAGCAAAGAATGTTGACTTCTCCGCGGTATGGCAACATAGTCAAATGTCACTACATCCACCTTACCTGAAATAATACAAAAGTGATTACTGAAAAAACTTTTTTGCATTTTAAATAGTCATACAAATATAACATGCTTAGACAAAAAATTCTATGCAAACCAAATTGGCATAACTCTCACAGAACAATTTCTCAACTATCTTTATGTGAAATCCAATGATTATAAATGATATAAAGATTAATTTCATACCCAAGTGGGAAAGGAATTTCCATTCTTAGTAGATAATTCTAGATCTATATTTCATGGATCTCACTACACTACATCGGCGTTCGCACTCTGCACTAAAAGCTTGAAATGTACCGGAAATATCAACAAAACTGATAATTATTCAAATTCTCTCTTTTCAAGCATGTAGTTCAACATATCAGTGAATTACTTTATTGAACCACCTATCACTCTCTCAGAAGCAATGAATTTTAAGTCAGGATATTTTCCTAATATTATTGTTGAAATCTTTTCGTAGATTGAACTCGGGGTCGGCCTTATGTCGATTTGATCCAGTCGGGCCCCGCACAAAGAAAAAATTGTAATTTGTCCAAAAATATGTCTAAAATATAACAATTATTAAAACTAAAAATATCTCAAATAAATTTTAGTTCGAGTCACTCTTTAGTTGCTTATGAATCAATAATTAATTCGCAAGAAATATTTCAGGTGCATTGTTTTCACCAAGCACTGGACAAAGCTAGACAGGTTCTGCAGCAACGTTTCGAGTAGGTGGTAAAACATAATGACACTGTTCGATTTCCAAGTAAATTTTAGACAATTCCAAGAGGCAAACTGTGAAAACATGCTTCGATATTAGAAATTGCTTTAACATATGTAAAAAGGAATCACGACCAAACGAAATCTGTAGAAGATGAGATTGTAGAAGTCTATATGCTGGTCGAAGAAGAGGAATCGTTAAAACCTATTATTCCTTTTCATATTTCGGAAACACCATAAAAAGTCTACAATTCCTTGCTTCAAACAACAGAGCTACTAGCTTTCCTGGTGTATTTATATTTTTAACGATATTTTTAACAATTCTTGTAAACGATGCGTCGGAGGAAAGAATATTTCTTTGATTAAAATTAATTAAATCATACCTGAGGTCAAAAATATCGCAGGAGAGACTTAACAGCCTCGCAATATTAGCTACAGAGTATGAAGAAATGATGAAATAAAAATTTTATCAAATCATAAATTTTTTTCCTGATAAAAAATCTACAAAAATTTGCTTTTTAATTATTTTTCTTCTGTCAATAAAATCTTTGCAGTCTAGCAATTTTTTAGTTTTAGTCTCTATGGAAAAATTGCAAATGCGGGAATTTTCAAAATTCTTAATGCAGTCAGGTTTTTTCTCCTGAACACTCATAACAGCTGAAGCACTGATGAATTACTCATAAGGGTTACGTAATAATGAAGTTGAAGACTTGAACTCCACAGAAATGATAAACAAACTTTGGTTGACTACAGTAAAATAGAATGTGTCTATGATGTAACTGATATTTAGGACAGGCCTTAGTCATTGCGGGTCTTTTCAAAATACTAATAGAATTTAAATAATAAAAATTTAATGTGAAGCATAAAAGACGAAGACATAAAGGTGGTCATATTTTATTTTTATAAATATGTATAATAGGGCGGAGCGTAAAAAAAAAAGTTTTCGAATTTGTTTTTGCCCTAGTGCGGAAAAGTTGGGTACTGGTGGGTAGGTCACGTATGCAAAGTTTTGGGGAAAAAAAATATCTTCCGTCTCCATTTCGGCCGTGATTTTTAGCAGATTTTTACCATACGGTTAAAAATGTGTATTTCCATTGTTTTGTATGCAGCTTTTCGCTTTTTCTGAAATAAAATTCAGAAAACCCCCCAGAACTCACCACGAGGAGGTGGCTGCATTGCGAGTTCCACCTGTGCCCACCCATCCACCCAACCATATCGGCACTTAACTCCTTTGCCCTTGCAGTTATTCCAGTTTTACTCGGTACTCGCATTTGGTTTCAAATGATAGCATACTTTTGTCTACTCTGTTCGGGTTCTAACTAAACCGTCACGCTTATTTTCTCCACACACAGACGCAGAAACCTCTGTTACTAGTTTCACGAAACGTTCAACACTTTGGGTGTGGCAAGGAAATTTTAGGCTTCCCAGGTGTTGAACTACAGACTCTCCACTGGAAATCAAATTTCTCATATCATCTTCTGTCAGTTGGGAGTTCCGTTAAATTACATTTCTGTCAGTCAATAAGGTCTATATATGAAACTTCCTCGAAGTTGAGTGACGGAATGTTATAGTGTCTAATTCCTTCCTTTTTTTCCTTTCTTGCTCGTAAAATCCTACGTAGTCCAAGTTCTCGAATGGACTGTCTGTCGTCTGTGATCATTGACAAGATTAATGCTTCCGGGTGGCCGAAATAGCCATTTCTCTGGATAATGGGATCGACCACAGTCTTTAAATCGTTTTTAAGATAGCGTGAGACGTTTATTGTCTTCCACAAATTTCGTGGACCATACGTGCAATATGAGTTTAATTTGAAAAAATAAAGAAAATCTTCAAAACGAAACTTAAAACGGGAGCGAAAAGCAATGAATGGCGAAAACAATACTATCAACAAGGATGGGGCACATAATTGGCGCTTTATTGCCATTTTTTCGCCAAACCGCAAAGCTTCAGCTATAATACACTGCTGGCCACCCAAATTGCAACACCAAGAAAGACAAGAGATATCACAACAAAATTTATTTTGTAGACAACATGTTGACCAAGTATCAAATGATTAAATTTATAGACGTCTGTGAAGTGTGGTTCCTGCCAAAATCAGTAGCCAGAGTAGCCGCCATTGTTGGAGATCACAGCTGCCACACGCCTCGGCATTGATTCAAAGAGACTTTGGATGAGTTCTTGGGGTACAGCAGACCAAGCAGCTTCCACACGTTGCCAAAGTTGATCTGCTGTGGCAGCTGGAGATGGAATATGGGTCAATCGTAGAGCAACCATGGACCACATGTTTTCTATCGCGAAAGATCCGGAGAGCGAGGCGGCCAGGGAAGCAATTCAATCTGGTGATTGACGAAGAACCGTTGGACAATGCGTGCCACGTGTGGTCGCGCATTATCCTGTTGAAATATGGCTGTGGGCAAGCCCTGAAGGTAAGGAAGGACAACTGGCTCCAACACCTCGGAGATGTAGCGCTGGCTGTTTAAAGTACCGGCAATGCGTACTAGAGATGTGCGAGAGTGATATCCAATACCGCCCCATACCATAATACCCGGTGCAGGACCAGTGTGGCGGTGTATAACGCAGCTGTTCAGCATCCTCTCTTCACGGTGTTTCCCAGACTCGAATGCGACCATCGTGGTGTTGCAGACAGAAGCGTGACTCGTCAGTAAAGACAATTTCATTCCATTCTGCCGTCCACATCCTTCTGTCATCGCACCATTGGCGGCGGAGACGTCTGTGGTTCTGCGTCAAGGGTAGACAAAGCAATGGACGTCTTGCGGACAGACCACTCTGCTGCAAACGGCGTCGAATGGTACGCGCAGACACTGGATGATGCGTTACAGACTGCATGTGCTGTGCTATGGTTCGTGATGTGACTGAGCGATCCATCACTGCCATGCGCACAATTTGCCTGTCATCACGTGAAGTGGTGCGCTGAGATGGATGCGATCGAACACGCCGGTCCGTCGTACCCTCCTGCATCCAACGATCACATATCTGCATTACAGTTGTTTGGTTTCGTCCAACACGACTACCGATTTCCCTGAAAGATAATCCACAATCTCGGTAGGCCACTATCCTTCCTCTGTCGAACTCGGATACTTGATCAAAAGATGATCGCTGTTTTCGACGAGGCATAATTGATCGTTTTTTTGAAAAAACCACAAGAAAAACACAATTTCCGAACTTGAAATCGTCGAAATCTCCAAGCCTTAAATAGCACTTTGAAGTGGCGCCACAGGCGCGCGTGATGTGCGCCTGCGCTGAAATTCTAATCATTTGCATATCTGACCTCCGCTAATGCATGTTGTAAATTTCATGTTATTTGCATGTTTCCTTCAGGGTGTTGCATTTGCAGTGGCCAGCAGTGTACGTAAGTACCGCTTCGGGTAATTTGATAATGTTCTAGGCTTCTACGTTTCAAATTGCCAATTCTTGGTAAAATAGTACTTTCACAATGATTCATGATTATTTTTTTTGTGTGTGTAAATTTTGGAAATGGTACCCCCACATCAGTGTTAGCGGACCCCCATCCCGAGTTGTGCCTATAGTCAAGAATTTTCTAAATCGGACCCTGGTTGTAAGTTCTGAGCATAAACACTAAGACAAAAACCTGTGTCCTACAATGACGATTGTCCAGATCAGCTCCAAGCAGAAGATTTAATTTTAAGGTATGCCTAAATTATAATAAAAATAAGCTAAAATATTAAATAATCGGATTAGAAATGTCACTTATTTCATTGAAGGAATTAGAAATATTTCCCCTTTCCTTATTAACACTAGAAAGGCCGGCAACTGCCGTCATTTTGACGGTTTCGGATATGCTATTGAGCGCTGTCTGTATTTATGTCCTGTTATGTGCTTCTGAAATTTTAAGACTTTTTCTAATTTTACGCGAAATATGCACACACATTTACAAAATTATATTCGATAGTAAAGAGGAGGAGAAAATTTGTTGTATACCTACTAATTTTGAAAGCCGTCAATTTGACGGCAATATAGAAAAACAGGCAGGAATCTTTAAAATAATGCTTGAAAATTTTTAGTTACTTTTCGTCTCTACCCCCTTTTACAAATAACAGAAATATTGGCTTATCGCAAATATTGGCGTTGAAATATAAGAACTGCACAAACAATACATATATTTTCACGAATAAACCATACTGCATAAAAATATATCTAAATATTTACTAATTTATTATATATTGGTATAAAATAGTGTAATATTTTAAGTATTTAACCCTTTAAAAAAACACGAACTATTTGAAATTCTTGATTTTATTTTTAACCGTCAAAATGACGGCGTTCAGTCTTTTTAATAAGAAAAAAATTCCCGTCTTTCTAGTGTTAAAGAAAAATTTCAACGGCGTAAATTTTTTTATTGTTTTCGAAACATGTTAATAGATGGCGCTTATACCCTTGGTTTCAGTCGAATGTATCACAAAGAAGTTTTGAAGTGATTTTCTTGCCGGGTTTTGACAGATAAAAAGTATACACATGAAGATTGATTGTATAATTTGAATTCTTAAGATTGTCGAAGTTTTGAAATGAATATCCATTATGTTAGAAATAGCAAAATTAACATGTATTTGCACAAACTGCCAAATTGTCAGAAATTGATTTATTTTTCTTCAAATATGTTACGCTTGGCTTACTGCGAGTGTAAAAGATATTTAGTTAATCGTCCTCTCTAAAATCGTTTCTCTGGGTATATTGGATATTTTTTCTATCGGCCAAAATTTTAGTGTTAGAAACACTAAAATTATCTTAATATCCTCAGTATTTTTTAAACATGAACTTTTTTTACATCATGTCGGAACCTTGACGCAACAAGACTGCGTTTCTAAAGGCAGAATCGCATGCCCGTTTCCAAGGAAGCGATTTGGATTTCCTTGAGAACGTGTGTGGGAGAAAGCTGAGGAAAGATAACTCTGATAACTGATTTACATAGCTCAATAGCCAATAAGGACCCCCTCCCCCCTCCCCCCCACGCACACACCATCGGACAAATCTTTTATCTTTTTGACTTCCTCCTTGTATACTGAACTTTATTAAATTCTTACATGACCCCTTTACAGCATGTCATTTTTGAACTCAAAGTTTTTAAATGAATTATGTCTCTCAACTTTTATCAGGTTAGCGCAGTATGTTCTAGTAGATTTAGGGCCTTGAAAATTGAACTAAATTAAAATATGTTGTCTGAATATGAAATAACTTGAGGAAATGCTCGCATAGTAATTGTAGCCCCCTGTAGAAGAAAGCTGATATTCTACGCTTTCGGAAACATCTGCTAAACAAGTGCCTTATGCTGTAACTTTCGACAGTTTAAATTATTTTATAAAAGAGAAAGCTGGTTAAAACGCTATTACTATAATTATCTGTGAATTATCAACAGGGGAAATTTTAAGAATATCTATCAAAATTAAAGGATCTCTAACAATAGTATTATAAAATTTTTAAATATGGAAGGAAAGATGGATTTCATAATTGGATGATCTTTTGTAAAGTGATGTCTATTATTATTTATTATTAGATATTTATTATTACATAAGTGCTGAAAACGGCACTTATCTAAGCTTTTAGATCTGAACCAAAAGGTTTTTCCTTGTTTTACAAGAATACTTATTCTTGAATATAAGTATAATCAAATAAGTTAACCTTTAGCTTACGGGGCCATTTTTCCAATTCCCTCTTTACAACAGAAAATTTCATACTCCCTTTGTAAGAACGGCCATTAAGGAGGTTATATATATATATATATATATATATATATATATATATATATATACACTCATGGACAAAAAAATTAGCGCACCAAGAAGGAGTCGTCAAAATGAAACGAAATTTTACATACGTAATGGCTACTTTGATATAAGTAAATGATAAGAAAATCAAAGAAAAAGGATAATTTATTTCAGATAAAAAGGCAAAAGAACGGAGGAGTTAATACTCCGTTGGACCCCCTCTAGCGCGAATGCACGATGCGATACGATCGGGCATTGAGTCATACAAGTTCTGTATGATGTCTTGAGACATTTCGTTCCATATTTGCTGTAACCTTGCCTCTAGTTCGTTCAAACTCGAGGGATGCTCAACTCGTCGTCCCAAATGATCCCAGATATGCTCGATTGGAGACAAATCTGGGGATCGGGCAGGCCAAGGAAGGGTAGTAACAGTGCGGAGACAGTCTTGTGACACCCTTGCTGTATGAGGCCGAGCATTGTCTTGTTGAAAAATGGCTCCTGGGAGCCGTTGCATGAGTGGCAACACATGTGGTTGTAGGATTTCATGAACATACCGCTGGGCTGTCATGGTGCCACGGAACAATACTAGGGGTGACCGTGTATTGTAGGCAATGGCACCCCATACCATCACACCAGCTGTGGGAGCGATGTGTCGCTGTACAGCAAAGGCAGGATTGAATCGTTCACCACGGGCTCTCCACACACGAACACGATTGTCATCACTGCCGAGATTGAATCTGGATTCGTCGCTAAAGACGACCTGGTTCCATTCCGCTGCAGTCCAGTTTCCTCGTGCGCTGCAAAACTCCAAACGGAGGCGTCGATGGGTGGGCGTCAAGGGCAGCACACGTAATGGGCGCCGCGATACCAACTGTCCTTCAGCCAGGCGTCTTCATATGGTTCGAGAAGACAAAGAGGCCCCTAGTGAAGGTGCTACCTGTGCCTGGATGGCGGCCGATGAAGCAGTTGGCTGTACGCGCGCATTTCTTACGATGTGGCGGTCTTCTCGACGACTGGTCTGTCGAGGGCGTCCTGAGCCTGGTCTTCGTGTACATGGCATCACTCGGGTCCACTGGTCCCAACACCTCCTCACAACACAATCAGAGCTGACCACCCAGCTTCCATCATCCCGACGATTCTCCCCCTCTCAAACTGCGACAACTGCTTATATTGTCTTCGAACACGGCGTAATGGCATGTCTATCTCAGCTCTTCCTTTGTAAATGATTCAGCACACTCAAACAAGCTTTGGTTACCTGTTTTATACTCCACAGAGTACGATGTTCAACGCCCTCTACCGGCTATACGTAATGCGCAATCACGCTGCATTTCTAATCATTTGCATATCTCTCCGACATGTACCTTCATTGCAAGTTTCGTTACGATCCCGCAATTATTTCTTGGTGCGCTAATTTTTTTGTCCATGAGTGTATATATATACCCACACAACCACACAGAGCTAATGCTCGTCTATTAGAGCTCGAAATCCATCCATGACATCCAGGACGTACTATAGAACTCTAGAAGATAAAAAAAATAAATGTCTAATAGTCGTGCTTCATTTCGACGTCTATTAGAAATCTAAGACGTATTATATACATGTATAAGTCATCTAAGTTTTGATCTCTAATAGATGAAGCCTCTATGGTCGGCGTCTTTAAAAGGTACTGATATAAAGATCTTATATAGCTCTTATAGAGAAGCTTCGTCCAAAAGCGCCATCTATACCCTGATGAACAAACTATACACTGCTACTGTTATTTGTTCAGTAGGTGTAAATGAATTCTTCATTTGGATCTATTCTATACCAAAACAAAGCCTCGACGCAGATTTATTAGAAGATTTTGTTATAATTCAAATAAACGTAGGTACCCTTTTTCACTGTAATATTAATATTACTAATATTTAAAACATGTATTACTTCTTTTTCATTACTTCATCGTGAAGTAGGCTTAATTGCTGATTATCAACACATGCACTCTTCAGTGATTTATGTTATTTCTGCTTAAGTATGTTATATTATCGAGAATTTTTATTCTAAGTAATAACGTAACAATGCAGAAGATCACTGTTACGCCTCCATCAGTTTAATTTTATCATTTGCAAGACATAATAAATTTCAAATGGAAGCGATCAATATTAGTAATGTGTTGAATATATATCAAAACATTTCACACGTAGTGTTTTCAGTCTTATTGAACTATTAATGAATGACTAAATTAATATTTTTGAGCATTATTTATCGTATAATTTATATAGTTTTAGGTAGAAAATAATTGCATTCATGGCTAGTAATGTTGAAGTAACAATCGTTTAATTTAAGCTACAGAAGTAAACAATCTGCTAACTAGCAATAATTACCCAGTTAGTCTATCCAAAAACATAATTGGTTGTTTTTGTTTTAATGAATAGTTTGTTCTGTTGCATTAATAAGTTAAACATAAATAGGTTAAAATAAAAATAATAACTACTAAAAGCAAAAATAATAACTACTAAAACAAAAATAAAACATAAGAATAATAAAAAATAATTAACTAATAGTAGTAACAATAATAAAACTAAATAAATAATGGAATAATATTCTTAAAATAAGTTACCTTAGTAAGTATGTAACTAAGTATCCACTACCTCAATGGTTGCAAGTTATGACGTCAGTCATCTTGCGGTTACAAGTTCTTAACTTCCACTCTGATTAGCGCCAGGCTTGGTGTTCTTTGGTTAAGTACTTTAATACAAATTCATTTATTATTCAATTCTTCTGTTAATAATGGATTGTACGGTGTCTGAGTGTGTTTATTTAATAGATCATACTCATCAGAAACAATCCATTGGTTTTTAGACAGTATTGACACCGCTGATGAAGAAATGCTGTCAAAAACCGTTTTCATACTTATCTTTACATGTTGGATGTTCCTGGCTACATGTAGCTTTAGAGCTATTACTGGTTTTCTCTTTCATCTTATTCTTATTTATATATATATATATATATATATATATATATATATATATATATATATATGTGTGTGTGTGTGTGTATTTGTATTACTGATTTTAGTTGTACTAATAAATAGTTTTAGTTGCACTTTATAAATCATTGTGTAATAACTAGTGCAAACTGAATGTTAGAATTCGTAACTTTTTAAGGTGAGAAATTTCTATGAAAAAAATTATATATTTATACATATATATGTGTGTGTATGTGTGTCCGTCCCTATATATATATGTATTACTGATTTTAGCTGTACTAATAAATAGTTTTAATTGCACTTTATAAAGCATTTAAAAGTATAATAACTAGTGCAAACTAAATGTTAGAATTTGTAACTTTAAGGTGTGAAATCTGTATGAAATAATTTGTTGTTCTTTTGCATTTTATTTCGGAATATGCCAAGTAGAATATGTTAACAGAATGAAGAAATAGTTTAAGTTATTTCTTCATTCTGTTAACATATAAATTGTAACTTTTAATAAGAATTCAATGTTGCTTCAAAATAGTGCTACAATAAAAATATATAATTATATAACTTTGTTCCATTATGCATATTAATTATGCATATTAATAAAGATTCAAACTATGAAATTAATGTTTTACAAGATTAGTCTAATATTTATTCAATACGTCAAAGTCAAATGAAATCAAAGACACGCAGGAAATTCCTGAGAGCAGCTAGAAAGAAAAAAATTACTGTTTTAGAAAGTAAAGAAAGGGAATTTTACAAAATAGGAGCATTTTTATGTGTAATTTGTTGTTTATAATGCAAAAAATAAGGTAAATGTTATTTTTGCAGTTTTCTTAAAATGTAAATTTCTCTTATTTTACCATACCCGAAACACTATATAACAAAATATAATGTTAAATTAAGAAATTGTTAAGAAAAGCTGATAAATCTTACCATAGCTAGTAAATAGAGTATTTGATCAGTGAAATTGTAGATCAGCAATATTTTCCTATTAGAGTTCATAGAAAAATTTTATGGTATAGAAGTAACATTAATTGTACATTTTAATAAACAAGATTTTGAATGTTACAAAATATATTCTAGTAAATATATTGTGTTGTTAGTGGCACGTCCTTGTTGTATAATTTATATTTTAGTTTACTTTTGATCATTATATTTTCAGTTATATTAATGCATTATTTATGATTTGTTTGCTTTAATATTTCTCTCATATTTTGTTGCATATTTTCACATTTTCAGCATTGTTTTTCGATTGCATATTTTGTGAATTCATATTTATATTCTACGTTTATTTATTTTTTTTAGTATGAAGTAATTAGACCAGTGGCATAAGCCTTGGAAACTTGGTACAGCGGATGCTGTTCAAAATAATGACACTCAATGCCAGAAAATTTAGTTGGTTGGGTACAAAAGAAGCATTTAACAACCTAAAAATTTCACAACTTATATTTAATAAGCTATTATTAAAATTTTTGTAAGCTATTATTATTATTAAATTATTAAATTTTTGTTATCTCATTATAATGTCTTTTTATTAATAATTAATTTCATAGTGAAATATTTATTACTTTCTGCAAGAGATGCTGCTTTTCATGCTGAATTTCGTAAGATTACCTCAAAATTTTATGTAACTCACCTGTCTGTGGGAGTCAAATTTTGCAACCAATTTTTTTTTTGTGTGTTGTAAAATAGTTTTAACATCTACAACAGAAATAACGGTGTAATTAAATGTTCAGTATCGTCAGTGTTCAGAAAGTCGAGCGGAGCCACTCCAGATTTTTTTTATTTAGCCTTTTATTTCTATACATGTTTAGCATTTGTTTTAAATTTTGTAGGTTTATTTCATATATAGATACTTGGTACTTCTGTATAATACTTATTCAAATTAAATAAATTTAATTACATGCAGAAGTTTTTCCAACAATAGTAATATCACTGTGATGGGTATAATACCAAGGGAAATTCTTTGAAGGAGATTAAATTTATGTTATATGAAACAAATGTATTTTACCAACCAAAGGTTCGGTGCTTTTTGAAAACAATTCATATTTAACTATGTATATACACTGCTGGCCACTGTAAATGCAACACCCTGAAGGAAACATGCAAATAACAGGAAATTTACAACATCCATTAGCGGAGGTGAGATATGCAAATGATTAGAATTTCAGCGCAGACGCACAACACGCGCGCCTGTGGTGCCACTTCAAAGAGCTATTTAAGGCTTGGAGATTTCGACGATTTCAAGTTCGGAAATTGTGTTTTTCTTGTGGTTTTTTCAAAAAAACGATCAATTATGCCTCGTCGAAAACAACGATCATCTTTTGATCAAGTATCCGAGTTCGACAGAGGAAGGATAGTGGTCTACCCATATTGTGGATTATCTTTCAGGGAAATCGGTAGTCGTGTTGGACGAAACCAAACAACTGTAATGCGGATATGTGATCGTTGGATGCAGGAGGGTAAGACGGACCGGCGTGTTCGATCGCATCCACCTCAGCGCACCACTTCACGTGATGACAGGCAAATTGTGCGCCATGGCAGTGACGGATCGCTCAGTCACATCACGAACCATAGCACAGCACATGCAGTCTGTAACGCATCATCCAGTGGTCTGCGCGTACCATTCGACGCCGTTTACAGCAGAGTGGTCTGTCCGCAAGACGTCCATTGCCTTTTGTCTTACCCTTGACGCAGAACCACAGATGTATCCGCCGCCAATGGTGCGATGACAGAAGGAAGTGGACGGCAGAATGGAATGAAATTGTCTTTACTGACGAGTCACGCTTCTGTCTGCAACACCACGATTGGTCGCATTCGAGTCTGGGAAACACCGTGAAGAGAGGATGCTGAACAGCTGCGTTATACACCGCCACACTGGTCCTGCACCGGGTATTATGGTATGGGGCGGTATTGGATATCACTCTCGCATACCTCTAGTACGCATTGCCGGTACTTTAAACAGCCAGCGCTACATCTCCGAGGTGTTGGAGCCAGTTGTCATTCCTTACCTTCATGGCTTGCCACAGCCATATTTCAACAGGATAATGCGCGACCACACGTGGGCACGCATTGTCCAACGGTTCTTCGTCAATCACCAGATTGAATTGCTTCCCTGGCCGCCTCGCTCTCCCGGATCTTTCGCCGATAGAAACATGTGGTCCAGGTTTGCTCTACGATTGACCCAAATTCCATCCCCAGCCGCCACAGCAGATCAACTTTGGCAACGTGTGGAAGCTGCTTGGTCTGCTGTACCCCAAGAACTCATCCAAAGTCTCTTTGAATCAATGCCGAGGCGTGTGGCAGCGGTGATCTCCAACAATGCCGGCTACTCTGGCTACTGATTTTGGCAGGAACCACACTTCACAGAAGTCTATAAATTTAATCATTGATACTTGGTCAACATGTTATCTACAAAATAAATTTTGTTGTGATATCTCTTGTCTTTCTTTGTGTTGCAATTTGGGTGGCCAGCAGTGTATATGTGTGTGTGTGTGTGTAACGATATTAAATTTAAACCAATATTGATTTTTATATCTTAAAATATTTCCTATCACATTTAATAAGTTTATTCCGTTTCATTTTACTCTGTTCAGTGTCCAGTCATAGATTCATGATAAGAACAACTTTCACTTAAGCAGTACACGCGCTCATTTAATATTCTGTCAAGTCAGCACTTAAACGTTCTTATGAGAACTAATCACAGATATTTCTATGTCACTCAGACTCATCAAATGAAGCTATAAATATGAGCTTGTTCATTTTAATCTTTCTGTATTGGTCACACTCTATCGGTTGACGAGAATATAAATATGTCTATTTAGAATTTAAATCTTTTTCATCCTTTCAGTTTAGCTATTTGTATTCATACCTAAAATTGTTTCATTTATAATTTAATATATATATATATATATATATATATATATATATATATATATATATTATTTATATTACCTGTGTGCATGTTAACCTTTAGCTTACGGGGCCTATTTTTCCGATTCCCTCTTTAGAAATGTCATATACCTTTTGCAAGAGCGGCCATTAAGGTGGTTATATATATGTATATATATATATATATATATATATATATATATATATATATATATATATATTATATATATATATATATATATATATATATATATATATATATATTCTTGGGCCCGTATTCTTGGGATACATGCTATCACACCCCGTAAGAAAAAGGTTAAGGGTATGCATTAAGTTATAACCCATCTCACAAAATGTGAACAATATTAAGGTAAACCTAGCGATATTTTCCAATGAATTAATAATTTATTTATTGTACTTCTAGATGCAGCTAGGAGAAATCCATTACACAAATATGTGACGGACCAAGAAATAAAAGCTGTTGTTAAAGACTGTTTACAGCAAGCAAAAGCAAGGAATTCCTAAAACAAAAAAAAATTGCGAGGGAGAAATTTTAAGAAAAAATTTTGTATTCAATAAAGACTTTTATTAAAACATTTTTTCTTTCTTTCTTTTTTGCAGTATTAAAAATATATTTTAAAGAATGTGAGCACAAACAATTATGGATTAATTATTGAAGAAGATAATTATAATGAAAATTCAATTGAAGCAGAAAAGGTTTTATAAAAATAAATTATGATGTTCATTGATATACTTTTTCAAACTTAATTTATTAGGTCTTATTAAAATTACTTTTATAAATAATGATGGCTGAAAAAAAGAGAGAGATATAAGATGTCTATATATTCAACCAGTATACAGTTGCAGGGTTGGGTTTTTGACATTAGGAGCATCAAAAACTGGTTTAAACTGTCAAAAACCTATGACGAATAAAGTCTTAATCACAATAGCTATTAAAAAGGAAGAAACTTGTCTTTTAAAGCAAATTTAAATGGTAATTCAATATTCAAATTATGTCTTAATTGTGATATGTATATTTATTAATTAGAACAATTACATTAAAAAAATTATATATGCACTTATAATAGTCAGTTCAGTTTTGAATTGAAAAATTAGCATTTTGGATAATTTTCTTTTTTTCTTAAATCTCAGAATGCATTAATACCAAGTTTTAATGTAAAAATATTTACATTAAAACTAAATCTTTTTTAGATTATTTAGTTTTAATTTAAAAATATTAGTTTTATTATTCTAGTATTTAATATTATAAGTATTTTCAAATATTTTTACATTAAACATTAGTAATAATATTACTATTTAAGTAATAATATATATCGCTATTTTTGGCAGTTATAATGTATGATAATTGTCATCGTAATAACATCAAAAGTTGCGGTAAATATTAATATTTACATTGTATTTTAGACCTAAATTTCTTAATAAATTTAGAAAAATTAAGCTTAATATATTTCGAACAATTCGCATTCTAATAGGACATTTTTATGCAAAAATAATTGCTACAGAGATTCTAAAACTAAAAGTAAATTTATGGAAGTATAACGAAAGAGTATAAAGATAATAGTGGTAAATTTATTATTACTTACTAAGTAATAATTATTACTTAATAAGTAATAATACATTAAGCTTAATTTATTTTGAACAATTTGCATTCTAATGGGACATTTTTATGCAAAATAATTGCTACAGAGATTCTAAAACTAAAAGTAAATTTGTGGAAGTATAACAAAGAGTATAAAAATAATAGTGGTTATTATTTTTATACTCTTTGTTATACTTCCATAAATTTACTTTTAGTTTTAGAATCTCTGTAGCAATTATTTTTGCATAAAAATGTCCTATTAGAATGCAAATTGTTCGAAATAAATTAAGCTTAATTAATTTTTCCTAATTTATTATTAAGAAATTAAGATCCAAAATACAATGTTTTGGAGGGGAATAGTACGTCCTTTAGAGGTCTAAAATATCTATATCGCGTACCCTCCACATCGAAATTTTCGCTCTTATAGACGTCCTATAGAGCGGTGCTTAGATATCGGAGACATCTTATGGATCTCAAAGAGAGCACACCTCGGAGCTCCTATAGAGCTCCATTCCACGTGATGTAGATATTTTTCGACGTCTTATAGAGGTACGAGTTTTTATGAGGTGAGGTATTATAGACGTCTAATAGAGATCGGTGTGTTGTGTGGGTGTATATATATATATATATATATATATATATATGTGTGTGTGATAATATTACTAACTACCTATAATCGCCCATTCTGTACTTCATCTCTGCCATGGTAACCCGTCCTTCTTGTCTTGACGTAAACGCTTCGCCTTCCCACATACTAACTTCCTCCGCCAATTCTGGCAACCTCTCTGAACTAATTCTATTTTGGCGCTTTTTGCGGGAGACGCTGGACTGACTCGAAGCGAGTAAGATGTGTTGCTTTATTGTTTAATAAATTAGTTTGTTCCTGAAGCAGATTTTATAGTTTTCCAGCCACGATGTAATACTATTTCATGAGATGTCCATCCGGACATTTCAGAGAGTCGACAGGATTGGCGGAGGAAGTTAGTATGTGGGAAGGCGAGGCGTTTACGTCAAGACAAGAAGGACGGGTTACCATGGCAGAGATGAAGTACAGAATGGGCGATTATAGGTAGTTAGTAATATTATCACAGAATACTACTTTGATGACATATTTGTCTACTCTTCTTCTGAGAAAGAACATTTGGAACATTTAAGTATATTATTGGAAGTGTTTAAAAGAGAAAATATTAAATTAAACCAAGGGAAATGTGTGTTTGCTAAAGATCAGATAAAATTTCTAGGTTATGAAGTAAAAAATGGTAGAGTAATTCCTGGTAATCATGATATTGAAACTATTAAAAAATTGAAAAATCCTAATAATACCAAACAGTTACAAAGAGTTCTTGGTAGTGTAAATGTTTATCACCGATTCATTCCCAACTATGCCAAAATTAGAGCTCCTCTTAATAGATTACTGAAAAATAATGTTGTGTGGCATTGGGATGTAACATGTCAACAAGCTTTTGACGAGTTGAAAGAAATCTTAATATCAAAACAAGTGTTACAGTTATACGATTCTAGTAAACCATGTCACCTCTATGTTGATGCTTCCCAAAGTGCTGTTGGAGCTGTTTTGAAGCAACCAGATCAAAATAATATTCTTCACCCTGTATCATACCATTCGAGAACTTTAAGAGATTATGAAAAAAATTAAGCAATTACAGAATTGGAATGTTTAGCCATTGTTGACGGATTAGACAAATTTCATTATTCCATGGGCAAAAATTTGTCATACATACTGATCATGCGCACTTGTTTGGTTAAAAAATGTTAAAAATTTAAAAGGTAGATTATTCCGCTGGTCCCTTAAATTGAGCATGTATGACTATGAAATTAGATATCAGAAGGGTTCTACTAACATTGAGGCGGATATGCTTTCAAGACATCCCGTTTCTCAACATCTCCAACACTGTGTACATTTACTAGATAGGAATGAAATAATTCAACAACAAAAAATTGACAATGTGTGTGGTAAAAATTATAAAGAAATTAATGACATGATGGTAATTAAGAAAAAGAACTTTTGTAAAATTGTAGTACCTAAATCCTTAAGATTAAAATTGTTAACTAATACCCATGAAAATTCCGAACATCCAGGAGTTCAAATTATGCTAAATTTAATTACCCCTCAATATTATTGGACCCATATTAGTGAAGATATAGGAAACTTCGTGAAACATTGTCATACTTGTCAGCTAAATAAAAAGAAAAAACAGAAACGATTTGGATTCCTGCAAGAAGTGCCCTCAACTGACCAACCTTTTGAATGTTTATCTATTGATACTGTAGGAGGGTTTAATTATTACAACTCAACCAAAAAATATTTGCATATAGTGATTGATCCTGCAACCCGATATGTATGGGCATTTCCCTCAAAGAGCGTAACTTCAGAAACATATGCAAATTGTCTAAGTCAAATTTTTAATGTGCAAATTCCAGAGACAGTGTTAAGCGATAGAAACGCAGCTTTTACATCATCCAAATTCAAAAAATTTCTTAAAAACCATAATGTGAAACAACTTTTAACTTCTTCTCATCATCCCCATACCAACGGAAAAGTGGAGAGGGTAAATCAATCCCTTGTAACTCGCCTAAAATGTAAGGTAAATTCTACTTCTAAAAAGGTTCCGTGGACAAAAGTGCTAGAGCAAGTTGTTACTTATTATAACAAGTCACCTCATACTGGAACTAAGTTCACCCCTGCCTACTTACTATTTGGCAAACTTCCGTTTGATTTTCCAATTGACCAAAATACTTATCCTCCACTTACTGAAGCAAGAACTTTAGCTAAAACCAGAACTCTTGAATACCACCAGAAAAATAAGACGAGATATGATACTAGATTTGAAGAATCTAAATTTCAACCTGGAGACTTAGTAATATATGAGGAATTCGAATACCCAAGCACTAGAAAGTTGACATCTCCTTATGCAGGACCTTACCAGATTATTAAAAAATTATCTGAAGTTAATTATGAAATTGATAAAGAAAATTACCACACGAAAAAACCCACTGAAATTGTACATTCATCAAAATTGAGATTTTACTATTCACCTGAGAAGTTCAAACTACACCACGAATAATTCACCAATATGTAAATCATTCAGCTATCCTTAATCTTTCTATTTTAGCATTCCTATCCTATCGCCATCCTAGTTAATTTTGAAGAAACCCGCGAGTGTAAGTGAAACTCACATATTTTTTTTAAACTTTTTGAAGCTTACTACATTTTATGTGAAAAATACTATGTACTAGATAAATATTATTGATTTTTATACTGGGGTTTCCACTCACTGTCCTCCCTGTCTCTTCGCACTTTTCAAATGTTCCCTTTGAACAGTTGCTTTTCCCTCTCATGTTTGAGAAACTTGTCTGCCCCTTTTCATTTTGTGCAGTTTGCTCAACTTGAGTTTCAGGTTGGAAGCACCTTCCCTTTGGTAAACGCTCACGAGGATGTACTCACAACAGGTCACTTACCTCAAATTTATGTTTGTATTGTCTTGCTTTTTTATTTCTTCACAATAATTGAATGTTAGTGTCAATAGTTGGAATTTGTATTTTTGTTCGAATTTTCGCAACATCAGGTACCAGACCTTTGGTATTGATGTTGAAAGTTAATGTTGACAGCATTTGGTAAATTTATTCTACTAATTGCTGAAAGAATAATTTTAATATTTTTGTGTACATGATCTAGAGAAAAAAAATGAAATATAGATAGTGTTTTGCTCAAAGAAAAGTCAATAACTAATGTCAAACGTAATAATAATAAACAACAAAGAACATTATTTTTCTAAAAAAGTGATTACAACCCAGGAGATTTCCAAAAGAACTAAACATTATTCAACGACTAAGACTGTGAATAATAATTACTTTGTGTTTTTCAACTAGTTGAACTGTACCCGTCCAGGACTCTGAACAATTTCAGACTGTGACACATGTCAGGGGCTGAGACATGCACTATTTTTTACTTGTATTTGTATTTGGAACATCTTTACATCTGTTGTTGTTAGTGTTTTCATTTAAGTGTACCATTCCATTTTTATTTTACTCCAGCTATTTGTTTTTAAAATTACGCCATTTTTCATACTATTATGTCTTTCAATTGTACAATTTAACATAAAAATTTGTGATTTTCCAGCCAGCTTCAACCTAATATTCTAACTACTAATTTTCATGTTCTCACTATCTGGAGTGTCTTGGAGTCGACGGCCGCGGCTCCAATCCATTTTAGATGGGAGGGGGGATATTCTGTGATAATATTACTAACTACCTATAATCGCGCATTCTGTACTTCATCTCTGCCATGGTAACCCGTCCTTCTTGCCTTGACGTAAACGATTCGCCTTCCCACATACTAACTTCCTCCGTCAATTCTGACAACCTCTCTGACCTAATTCTATTTTGGCGCTTTTTGCGGGAGACGCTGGACTGACTCGAAGCGAGTAAGATGTGTTGCTTTACTGTTTAATAAATTAGTTTGTTCCTGAATCTGATTTTATAGTTTTCCGGCCACGATGTAATACTATTTCATGAGATGTCCATCCGGACATTTCATGAAATATATATATATATATATATATATATATATATATATATATATATATATATATATATATATGCATGTATATATATATATATATATATATATATATATATATATATATATACACTGAAGTGCCACTCAATTAGGGATAACAAAGCCTATGCAAATTGTGTAGTGCTGCGTATCATGAATGCGCAAGTAAGGGCGCTGTGGTAACTGCATATATAGCGCGTACTGTGGTTGTTCTGAATTAGTTGTTGGAATTGCCAGTATGGGTAAACTGCCTGATTTAGACGCCTTCGATCGCGAACAAATCGTAGGTGCGCGACGCATGGGCCATTCAATTTCCGAAATCGTCAGACAGCTAGGATTTTCAAGGTCGACAGTGTCAAGAGTATACCAAGAATACATGGATGGTGGAAAAAAACCTAGCTATCGGGCAAACAGCAAAGGGCAATTAGCCTTGACAGTGCGTGGTGAGAGACGGCTCAGGCGTATTGTACGTAGCCAGCGAAGCCAAACATTAGCCCAAATTTCCACCCAGTTTAATGACGGTGCCAGTCGTACAGTCAGTAAACGGACTGTGCAACGCTCGCTTCATCGTATGGGTTTCGGGAGCCGTCGACCTACGAGAGTACCATTGCTCTATAATCGCCATCGGGCTGCACGTCTTGCCTGGGCAAGAGAGCACAGAGACTGGAGTGTAGTGGACTGGATACGAGTAGCATGGAGTAATGATTCTCGATTCTGACTACTTAACGCCGACGGGAGGCTGAGAATATGGCGTCAGGCTCATGAAGCCATGGATCCTGCATGCCTGGCTGGAACTGTACATGGGCATAGTGGCTCAACCATGGTCTGGGGTGTTTTTTCGTGGCACAGTTTGGGATCTTTGGTGCGTGTACCAACCTCCCTCAATGCAATTCGGTCCGTACAGTTGCTGGGTGATCACCTCCATCCGTTTATGCTGTTCTGTTATCCGCACGGTAATGGAGTTTTCCAGCAAGACAACTGTACATCTCACAAGTCCCGGTTGGCTACTGGCTGGTTGGATGAGCATTCCTCTGACTTCTCTGTCATGAATTGACCACCTAAAAGCCCAGACTTAAATCCTATTGAGCATGTTTGGGATGTTTTGGAACAAGGCGTGAAAGGCCATCACACAGCACCAAAGAACCTTACTGAATTATGGAAAGCTTTAGCCAATATTTGGCAAGCCATTGAAGCCCGTGGAACGTTTCCAGAAACTTGTTGAATCTATGCCTCGTCGTGTGGCAGCCGTTATCAAGGCCAGAGGAGGCCCAACTCGTTACTAGGTAGGTATCCCTAATTCAGTGGCACTTCAGTGTATATATATCTATATATATATATATATATATATATATATATATATATATATATATATATATATATATATTTATATATATACAGGGTGGCTAATAAATACTGTGACAAATATCGAATCATTTAATTACACACAGATGAAATAGAAAATGGAAAATACAACAATATTATGAACATTATACATGAAAGTTTACCATGAAATAATTTTACTCGAATCGACCGCCATCTTTATCGATTACTAAAGATAATCTCTTACGCCTCTGTCCTATTGCGGCACGAATCATTTTATGAGGTAATTTGTCCCATTCACTCCGTATGGAAGCTTTGAGGGAGTCCAAACTTCTGTGCTGCTTAGCATTTACTTTCGACTCTAAAATCCCCCAAATGCAATAGTCTAAAAGATTTAGATCTGGTGAAGAAGGTGGCCAATCTTCTTGCTTGATAAACTTCGGGCAATTGGCATGGAGCCATTCCTGTGTTGTTTTAGATCGGTGGGACGGTGCAGAATCTTACTGAAATATCCAATTCTTTTTGGGATACAATCTGTTAGGATGTGGTAATAAACGTGTAGCCAATACTTCCTGTTTGTAATATTCAGCATTGATTTTTACCCCTTTATTGATGAATTTCAGAGGCAGTTTTCCATAGTGTGACACTGCAGCCCAAACCATAACAGAATTCTTGTTCTAAAAGCATTTAACAGTTCGAAGATTTTCAGGTATATCCTCGAAGGTTGCTGAATATACAACATCATTTTTAGCATTATAACTTTGTTCTGTACAAAACAGCTTCTCATCAGAGAAAATTATTTTTTCAACACTTTTGCTACCGTGCCGGTTTAGCAATTTCTTACATCTTTGCAACCTTTTTACTATTTGTGCAGTAGTCAAACCTTGAACTTTTCTTTTGCGATAAGGGCGAAAACCCAGGTCTTCATTTATGATAAGTTGCATAGTTCTGCGACCGATGTTCTCTTCTGCAGCCATTTTATTTGCAGAACGTTGTGGATTTCTTCGTATCTTTTCACGAATTCTTTTGATACGTTCTTTTGTACGAACAGTGCGTGGACGACCGGACCTTGGTCGATATTTACAGCTATTGGTATCCAATAATCGATTTATAGTCCTATATATAAACGTCCTATTAAAACCAAGGCATTTTAATTGCTTAAATATTTTACCTGCAGAAAATCCGCGATCAAAAAGCTGTTTAACCATTAACCTTTTGGCTTCCATCTTTAAAAATATTCTACATGTTTTACTTTAAACAAAAATCGTCTGCGTTTACAAAAAGTTGCCAATCACACAAATAGATAGATAAATTGTTTTTCCAAACGATTAAAATTAACTCTTATTTTTTGGAGTGTTACAGTATTTATTAGCCACCCTGTATATATATATATATATATATATATATACATATATATATATATATATATATATGTATGTATATATATATATATATTTATATATATGTATATATGTATATATGTATATATATATATGTGTGTGTGTGTGTGTGTGTGTATGTATGTATATATATATATATATATATATATATGTATACTCATTCCTGGGCCCTCATTTTTGGATATATGGTATCCCAGCCCATAAGGAAAATGTTAACATAAAAATCGCAACATTTTGGGCAGATTTGAAAGTAACATCAAAGGCAAGAACTCTATACGTTTCATCTTTTAAATTATATTAAATGCTTCATATTCTTAATAAGTTTTAAGTGAAATCTCCATGCTGATTCATTTATTCCCTATACTGTTTTAAATGAAAATAGAGGGCTGAAAGATTTTAAATTATTATACTTAAATTAGATTTTGTTTGGAATAAAAGGTGAAGTAGACAAGTGTGATCGATAGTTTTATGTTATTGTCAATTTTTCCTGCGATGAGTTGAAAAAATTACTTGTTAGTAATTTTTTAAAAAATTTCCTCGGTGTAATTACTATAGAGTTTTATTACATAGACATAATGTTTAATGAAACAAAATACTCAAAAAATTCAAAGACACTTGTACCTTTGCATTTTGAAATGTACATTTTATTGACCATGTTGAAATACAAAAAAAATTTAAAAACTCAGTCAATATTTAATGTGAATTAAAACTGTACTTTTTACAACTTTGTTGATCGTCAAAAATCTTAAATTGCATAAAGATAGCAAGACATTAATGCTGAATTCTGCATGCATTTAATGAGGGAAGTTTGAATATGACGATCATTTCATAAGATTAATCATTTGATTATACGGATTTAGTTACCCTTTTTGTAATAAATTTATTTCATTATAATCTAAAAGCAAGAAAATAAAATTTAGATTATTTCACCTGTTAGTAAATCGTATCAAAGAAAATTGGATTATCTGACAGTACATTTTATTTCTCATATTCGCTTTGGGTTACAGTGTATGTCATTAGAATGGGAAATGTTGTACTTCGTTAAGATTGATTGGATTAATTAGATTTTATGGCGCAATGTCCACCAAGGGACAAACTGTGCCCACCATATGGTCGGGACTTCGTTAAGACATGCTTATGAATGTGAAATATGTCATTACATCGTTGACAAATATGTTAAATCTCATGAATCAGCTAAATGATAAGTAAATTCAGTGAAAAAAAGAAATGATCGTGATCACTCAATTCCTTCATAATTCATTATAACAAAGAAACATTCAATTAAAAAAAATTGACTTATTCTATAATTCTGTAACTAACCTTGAACTTCTAGAGAAATATTAGGTCGGCCAAACAGTTCGGTTTTTAAGTGAAAATAGGTTGCACTTGTTTATTTTCACCAATAACTTTTTTTAACAGCATGTTTACCGTTTTCTTCCACTACCATCTATCATCTTTCATGCAACTTTGTAATTTCATCATGTCAGAACTTACACTGCACAAATCTTTTTTTGCGTTTTTACTTTTCTTAAAACAATCACGCGTAATATGTCAAAAATTTTGGTAATTTTCTTCCATCTTCAATATTAAAATGGCCACACGTTACCCCCCAAATTTTGGCGATTTTTTGCTTTAAATTCTCGCTGATATGACAGCTATTACAACACAATCGAACAAAGTTGTTTCGAATGGCGTAGTAATTTCGAACTTACAGCCATCTTAAAACCGAAAGAACTTTTTTGGCCAACCCAACATTTATGCAATCAAAATTCCTTTTGAAGCTTCATTTTGAAGAATTCTTCTGTGTGATTTGCCTGCAGCTCGGATGATTTTAGTGTTAAACTATGTCCTGTGCTATAAATTTATCCCACTGACAAATTCCTTTTCATTTTTTGTTAAAATTAAATGTTTTAGGTAAAGGTGTGTGGTAGACGAGTAACTGCTTTATTGCTTCTTAAAATCTAAAAGTTGTAAGTTTGTATACAATTTTAATGAAAAGGCATGTCTGCTTAGAGTTGAACCTGGGTTTGATCGACAAAACAAGAAATCGACCATTGCCGATATTTTATGCCCATCTTATCAGCAGAAAAATGTTCTGGTCACTTAATAATGATTAAAATAGCTCTAGACCTGTGAAAACAAACAACGTTTAGACGAGTCATCCAGAAAGTCCTTTGTAAATTAGACGACGTTTACGACATATTAAATTGTAGCTTTATGATGTAATGACTCAAACTCGCGAAAGCATATGAAATTGCTTCAAGATATTGCAACTTCCCTTGCGTGATATGTTATTTACACGTGACATACTATAATTTTTAAGGATTTTACGAATAAAATATGGGAAAAATCTCAGGAATCGGCAAAGTCCTCGGGTAACAATTATTCCGTGAAAACAGTAAAAGTTTCAGGATATACCAAAAATATCTAGAGTGCTGGCAGGATATAAAAAGAAATATGCAGCTATCGCAGAACAGGCTTCAAGTAAGACCATTGAAGGATTTTTTTTATTTAAATATCTCGCAATTCAAATGTTTTCTTTAAAGTTTATATTTACTTTATAAATTTCGAAGTTTATAAATTAGTATTGATTCACGTTATTTTTCCATCTTATTTTGGTGATTTCCTATCAGTTTTTTTTTTAGGATAAAAATTATTTCAATTTCATCGATTGGGGAGAAAATTCAGTAAAAGCGAATAAAAAGTATAATTACTTAATACCTAGGGAAATTTGTTGAATTCATTTTAGAGTCATTAGCTAAAATGGGAATCAAAACACTGAATGCTGAAAAGTGATTGTTTTAGCAGAGATCACTAAATTAAATGTGCTAAAGCCAGTTTTCTTGATTTAACTCTTTTCTTGATTGATTGGACGAACTAGAAGCTATAAACAAAACGAGGCATTGATATCAAAATGATATTTATAATTCATCACTGGAACAACCGTATATCAAAAATTCCCATTTCCAAACATTTAAGAGATCAGTTGAACGGTAAGTTTAGCATATTTCTAGAGTAGCAGAGTGTCAAAATATTGACTCAGACTGTGAATGAAGATGAGAAACTGAATTCACTGAAATACTGCTTTTGGTTAATAAATAAGAGCCGATCTTATATGGTTTGAGCGATGCTTTTGTTTCCTGCTGTAGGCTTGCGTTCAGAATTGTCTTGATTATACTCAAGAGTCCTATTTGAGTTTCTCGTTTTTACTGGCATTTTAGGCCTTTATTTCCGTCTGCTTTTAACAGGTTTTTCGTAATGCAGTTTAAACGTTCACGAATACAATAACCATTGAAAAAGACTCTTAGTTTTTTGAAAGACAATATCAACGTCACTCTCACTTCTAGGACCGGTTATTTCTTTTTGTGGTCCGTATTTTTTGTGTATTCTGCTTTGCTTTACCTTTAATTATCTCCAGTTTCACGGAGACTGTTTAATTTAGCAGCATTTATTGAAGTCAAAAAGGGAACAATATACATGGAATTTTTCTGCGAGGTTTAAATGTTTTGAAAAATCCATTCATAGCAGTGCTTATGGATACCAAATAAGTGTATGCTTCCGGTTTATTATTAACGATGAAAGAATTTGGACAATAGACTTATTCACGAATCTAACTTCAATTGAATAATTTACTCGTGCTCCTGTGCTAACGGCATCCGTTTTTAGACCACAAAAGTTATTTAATTGTGGTAAATATTCCTTTCATCATCAAAGAACAAATGGACAATTTTATATCGATCTTCTATATTCTATATTTTACATCTGAATATATTAAATGAAATGGTAGGAGCAAAGGCGGCTCCAGGGGGGGGGGGCAGTAGGGGCAATTTCCACCCTCCCCCCCCCCAAAAAAAAGGCCTGGCGTATTTTTTTTCATAACCTAAAATTATATAATCGTAGACCTAATGCTAAATGAGTTTAAATTTAAAATGAGAGGATGTTTATTTCTTATATATATATATATATATATATATGTGTGTGTGTGTGTGATATAGGAAGAATTAGGAAGAAAGCTGTGGCAACGGCGAGTGATGAATCAGAAGCGTTCCCGCCTGACGGAGATCTTCGGCGATCTACGCGGAACACATGACGACACAGAGAGGAAAAGCCGCCGCGAGAGTAAGACGTTCATATGTAACGTGGTAGCAGACGGCTACCAAAAAGACGTAAAAAATCATGTTCCTTATATGTTAATTGTACCGTTTTTCTGTCCTGTGACTCGTCGATAATAAATCAATGTTAATGTAAACAGATGTGTTCGATATTCAACGAAGAACACCAATTCACATGAGGACTCGGCCGCTGCATTTTTCTCAAAGTGCGTTCTGGGCCTCCATTCCCTATCCCCTAGCAATCCATCCTACGACGTTATTAACGGACTGGATTACTTCTGGATTACTCCGGATTACTCCGATTTATTCTTGCTCATCTACGACGAACCGGTGAGTTTAATTTAATTTGTCAAATGAAGATATTTTTATGATCGTCTATTTGTTGTTACTGAGAATGAACAATTGAAATTAAATGTCCCAGAAGTAACATTCCAGAACAAAACAATTGTTCTACGGTACGATGTATTATTGAAATATATACTTTTCTGATATAGTTTTCCTACACGTATTTGACTTTAATTGTACTGCATTGGTGTAATATTTAAGAACAGAAATTATCTTTTTCTGATGAATGTGTGCATTTTTAATTCCAATACAAGAAGTGTTTTGTTTTTGTTTTTGAAGATACAATATGAACATATTTAAGAAATATTTAAGAAAAGAAATTATATTTTTCTAACAAATGTGTGCATTTTTAATTCCAATACAAGAAGTGTTTTGATTTTGTTTTTGAAGATATATGAGCATATTTAAGAAATATTTAAGAAAAGAAAGTATCTTTTTCTGATGAATGTGTGCATTTTCAATTTCAATACAAGAAGTGTTTTGTTTTTGTTTTTGAAGATATATTAGCATATTGAAGATATATTAGCATTTTGAAGATATATTAGCATATGAGTACTCTAAATGATATTCCGCATATTTCAAAAGCCCTTAAATCAGGGTCAACAAAGGCAATCAGATTATTACATCAGTTTATATTTGAAAATGCTGCTGCGAGAGACAATCGTAAAGAACTTTGCATTTTTTCTGGTGTCACTAAACCTATTCATGTCAATGACGAACGGGATAAAAGACTTAAAACATTTTCCAGCACCGATTTAATTTGTATTGCGAATTTGCTACATCTTGATTGTTCTACAGACCCAGCTCAGAGCTGTGAAACTATATTCAATGCTTTAAATAACTTTGAATTATTTTCCCCCCTGTGCTCTCGGATACGAGTGAAACCGAAAATGATTCACACGACGCCAACGGACAAAGCTCTACGGTTTTGGCGACAAGCCAGGTGCCGGTTCAAAGTTCATTTCCAACCGCAGCTTCACATTCTAACATAAAAAACTCTTTCGGGCAGAGACAGATAAATCCTTTTTTGTGTGACGTTGATTCGCAGTGTTTTCCAGCTTCTAACAGTGGAATACTTTTATCGTTACGTGACCTTCCAGAGTGCATTAAGAATTTTAACTGTTCGTCCGATTCTTAGAGCGTTGAAATTTTCATACAGGATTTAGAAGAACTTTTTGATCTTAATGGCATAACAAATGACGTCCACAAAATTGTCTTTGCGAAAAATGTTTAGTTGGTTCCGCAAAAACATTTATTAATTCTCTTCATGGCATAACCACTTGGAATTCGCTAAAAGAAAACTTACTAGAAGAATTTTCCTCCAAATTAAATAGCGCCGATCTTCATACGATGTTGCTGCAAAGGCGGTTAAAACCCAATGAATCCTTACACGACTACTTCATAGCTATGCGAGAAATCGATTCAAGAGGTCAAATTGACATTTCTTCATTTTTTTCATTATGTTATCAACGGTATTCCCGATTCTACATCTAATAAAATTTTGTTATATGGTGCTAAATCTGTTCCAGAATTCAAAGAAAAATTAACAGTTTATCAGAAATTTCTTTCAGCGTCCAAATTAAGTAAACCTCCTAATGATTTTAAATTCACATATGATAATCGTCAACGAAATTATACCTTCGATAGAAAACTCCCTAATAATTCTCCAAAACCCCCCGTTTGCTACGAGTGCGGTTCCAAGGGCCACAAAAGTTCCAGTTGCCAGCATACGACACCAAAATGTTTTACGTGCAATTCTTTTGGACATTTATCCTGAACTTGCAGCGCGTTCGACAGATAATCCCAGAAAATTCTTTGAAAACTACTCCACCTAATGACGCCTTACATGTTCCTACACCAACCAATTATGTCTTATCCAATAATGATAAACAATGTCGATCTTCATGAGCTTCACGATTCAGGTAGCGAAGCTACAATGATTACTGACCAAACCCATCAACTCAAAAATTTGCAGAGTCAGTTGAAAGATTTTCAGCGAGAAGTGGAAGAATCTTGGTTAGAAACTTAAATGAGGAGTTAGAAGATTTGAGGAATAAACTTATTGATTATATGGATTCAACAGCTACACAACGAGCGTTGCGAACTAAAATCGAGGAAGAACTCAATATTTTAAAAAGAAACTTGGAAGATGAAACTGCTGCACACCAAAACCAGATTCGTAATTTGAAGCAGAAACATGCAAAAGCCACTGAAAAATTAAATGAACAGTTAGATTCAGTGCAAAGAGCTAAAGTTGCTGTTGAGAAGACTAAGCGCAATCTTGAACGTGAACGTGAAAGTTTACAAGAGCAAGTACTTGAAGAAGTAGAAGCAAGGAAAAACTTAGAGAAAAAGTTAGCTATTGCCAAAATCCAGATTGCAGAATATAAAAAGAAAGCTGAAGAGGAAGCAGATGCTTCCGCTTTGTTAAAAGAACAAAAGAAGACGATGTCGAAAGATATTGGCATACTGCACCACAAATTAGATTATATGCAAATAGTTCACGAAAAACTGGATAAATCGAAGAAAAAATTACAATCAAAGTTTGAAGATCTTAACATCGATTTAGACAACCAAATTGAAGAACTTGAAGACGAATTACAGTTAACTGATGATTCCAAATTACGTTTAGAAGTGAATATGCAAGAACTAAAGACTCAATTAGAAAAAGACTTGCCAGCTCGAGATGAACAAAATGAATTAAAAAGACTAGCTTTGATAAAGCAGGTTTCTGACCTAGAAGAAGAGTTTTTCAACGTGACATTTTAAGCCACAAATCACCTTCGCAACGATGCCAAGAACATTTTGAAATTACAAGAGTTAAAAAAGAAGCAGTACAACAAACATCGGAAACAAGCAACTACCTATCACGTAGCAGTTCAACGTAACCAGTTTGGTCCTAGGCTCAAATTGCGCCCAAAATTCTTTGGTCCTTACGAAATTATAAAAGTTCGACCACATGACCGATATGACATCCGAAAAGTTGGTCTGCACGATCGTCCCAACTTGACATCTACAGCCGCTGATCAACTCAAAAGTTGGCCAAACACCTAGTGACTATACCTCCAGCTCCTTTACGATGACGACTTGAACTTGAACAATGGACATTCTACCATGATCCTGAACTGACGAACAATTGCTATACAATGACGATAATGTAGCTTTAAGACGACCATGCCATGTTTTTGTTTTGTTTGTTTTCTCTCCTTTCTTGTCTTTTTTTTTTTAGGTTTGGTTCCTTTGGTTTTCTTGGGCGACAGGAGAACCTGTCGTGCCAGGATGCCCGAGTGTGATATAAGAAGAATTAGGAAGAAAGCTGTGGCAACGGCGAGTGACGAATCAGAAGCGTTCCCGCCTGATGGAGATCTTCGGCGATCTACGCGGAACACATGACGACACAGAGAAGAAAAGCCGCCGCGAGAGTAAGACGTTCATATGTAACGTGGTAGCAGACGGCTACCAAAAAGACGTAAAAAATCATGTTCCTTATATGTTAATTGTACCGTTTTTCTGTCCTGTGACTCGTCGATAATAAATCAATGTTAATGTAAACAGATGTGTTCTATGTTCAACGAACGCCAATTCACACACACACACACACACACACACACATATATATATATATATATATATATATATATATATATATAACCCTAAGAGCCGACGTTGCCCCCCCCCCTCCAAATCTCTGGCCTGGAGTCTATGCTAGGTGATGTAAGTGAAGAAATAGTTATGTCAAGAAAAGGAGGAGTGTAGACTGTTTAATTTCAAACATATAAACTAAATGTACGCTATCAAAGAACGTCTCGATCAATGAACAGTAAAATGATCTGATGAATACTCAAACGAATTGGCGCACATTTCTTCAACTCTATGAATGAAGCATGCTTATGCCAGTATATTAAAAAATGAGTAAGTATATCGAGTGTATGATAAATCGCAACAGCCTGGAAATGTGAGTAACTTCCCCCTGTCACGCGACAGTAAATTGTAGAACGGAAAATAAAAGATTTCAATAGTTAGGTTTTTCAAAACGTAGAACACAATGGCGAAGTGTACTTTAGATAAAACTGCTGGAGCAACAAATCGGTTTGAAAACTTCAGCACGAGCGAACATAACAAATTTCCTCAGTAACTTATTGACCATTTCTCGTTGTTTTTATAAGTGAAATACACTTTAACAATCCTTGTGAAAAATGAGATTAATATACCGCATTTATCTTTGGAAAAAACACTCTGGTGTCGACTGCCTTATAAAATTTATTGAGTTATAAAGAATGCTTTTAAAATATTTTGCAGACCCTTTTTTTTAACAAGTAAAGAAAATACTCTCCTGTTTTAGTAGTTTAAACACATTTTTCATTTCTGCTTCGAATTCATTAAAGCAGAAAAAAAGCTGCTTTCTCTCGTTAATCTTTTAATGATAGATTAAAATGAAATTTTTCCTCACACAGGAGTGTAATGTAATCCCATTTCAGATAAAATGTACGCTCATTAGAAATTAAGCATATAGTGGTGGCATCTTTTTCCCAATATCATGAAAATAGAGGCAAGAATTAATTTGAATAGATTTTTCCTGTTGGGTGATGCATGACCGTTTGGTGTGTAGAATGTTACTTTTTAAAATATTTTTCAGCTTTTCTTCAATAAGTAAACAAAAAGTTTATCTATTTTAGTGATTTAAACACATTTTTCCTCTTTTTGTTACAGCTCACTTAGGACGAAAAAATTCGTTTATGCCTTTAGTCTTTTTTAAGGATAGATTTGAAAAGCTTTCTTCATAAGAGAGTTAAGCAACTCCATTTAAGATAAAAAGCATAGTTCTAATTTTAATGGAGTTCTGTTAAAAATAAGAAACAGACATCATTTTAACGATATTGTAAAAAAATTGTTAAGAACCAGTTTGAAGTTTAAATGTGGAATGTGAATTTTTTCTCTTAAATAAAGCCACCTATTAATGAACAAAAAAATTAAGTTTTCTCATAATGAATTAAAAATGGGCTTATAAATCAAGGAAAGGGAGATTTGAAACCGTATGACCCGGACTCCAAATAGAGTACTAGTACCTGAGCTTCATACTTTTTAGTGCCGTTTACATGTGCCAAAAACCCGGGTAAAAGCAGGGTCGTTTCTTACTTTTTCCCTACGATAGGGAAAAATGCAGGGTGGATTTTCGACCCTGCTTCGACCCAGGATAAAACCCGCTAATTACCCATGATGTATTTCGAAGCTGGGAGTAAATAACATGGCGGATTTGAACTTGTGTGAATCCATGAAAATGCAGCTAAATGATCGATGGAAGGATCTGGAACCCCTTAACGATCGCATAATTTTCAAGAAAACAGTAGAAAAGTGCCTATTTTTTTCCGGAGGATTTCATTTATTTCTTGATCTGAACCATCCCCAATTACATTATAAATAGAATGGTACTGCCATCTGGTATGTAAAATAAGAAATAAAATTTCATTTCAATAAAATTTCAGTAGCATTTTCATTTAAAGTGTTATGGTAAAATTAATAAATTTAATAAGTATAATCAATAATTAAACGTAACATTAAAATTTATTTATAAATTAATTATTTTAGAATTCACAGATAAAAATTTATTTATATCTATTTATGATTTTTTTATTTATACATGACTAAAAATTACTGAAACAAAATTGAAATCAAAATTACATTTTGATTTTATAAAAGGATTTATTAAAACAATAAGTATCTTACAATTAATCTTATAATTTTAAAAAAATGCACCTATCGATTGGAGAATTTTCTTTCCAGTCTTTATTACTTCAGGAATTTAAAATAATTTCTTCCCACCAAACAGAGCTTCGTAATTTTGCCCACATTCTTTGTTGTGGAAAAACTAAATTTAGCGATGAAGCCATAGATCGTACGATTATATCTAATATCCGCATCAATCTTCTAGTTCTTATGTTCCTTTTTTCCTATCTATTTTCTAAATTTATTTTTAAAAACAACAGTAAACAATCGTAAACGTTCTATAATTATCAACAGCGACTGACATATGCTGCATTTAAATAACAAATAGACGCAGACGTAATTGTGTTTTAGAAGAGGAGTGCATTGGTCGTGTCGACTTTATCTCCTGTAAGCAAGATATATGTAATCAAGGTGGGAGTGCTCAGTAGTTAAAATTTTAAGTAATGAATTAAAATATTAAGGTAAGAATAACGCGGGTAAAAGAAAAATAATTAATAGTAAAGTTAAATTAAAACAAAAAAGTTAATTTTAACAGAAAAAATATAGACTTACAAGTTAAGAAAATTTAGAAGAAAAATTAGATAAGACTAATAATCCACGGAAAACAAAAAAGCAATAATATAAAGAGGCCCAGAAAAGCAGATATCATAAGAATGCAAAAAATATTTTTGTAAGTTTTTCAATCTTTTTGGATTTTTAAAGTTTTATGATTTTTTTGTTGTTGTTATTTTTAAAATTTAAGAATACGAGGTCAAAAGAACAGCAATTGGGAAAAAAAGGCCTTCCCCAGGACCATACACTTCGTAACGAGATAAATGCGGAGTTCGAAGATGGAAAGCTAAAAATAGCAATACAGTGAATTTGGAAAAGTATGACACCGGCTGGGATCGAACCCATAACGTGATTTACAAGGAATGATGGTGTATGAGGATCACTCCCGCCGAATCATGTGACGGCCTTTACTTCCGGTAAGACGGGTAAAAGCAGGGTGAAAATGTGGTCCCATGTAAACGGGCTTCGAAGGTTTTCCCTATTAGCGGGTAAATCCCGGGTATTATTGTTGTCCATGTAAACGCAGCTTTTAAGAAATATCCGAAGTTCCATAGACTATGTACAGAACTCCTAAATACTGAGATCAAAAATACCATTAAAAAATGAATAGGATTTCTTACCTGTCGGTTTAATCTTACTGCCATTGGGAAAATTCGACTACTTTGTAGCTTTTCTTTAACTATTTCACAAGAATAAATCCTCTTCGAAAGCTGGAACGTTGGTGCTCTCTGGCTGGTTCATTACCAATTTCAAACGAATAAATAAATAAATAAATATATATATATATATATATATATATATATATATATATATATATATATATATATACAGTATGCTCACTAAAGTCCCTTCCCACCCAGGCATGTTTTCAGATGCTATGTATTTAACATCAATCTCTCCATCATTCAGGACATCTCGCACGAAATGATGGCGTATATCAATGTGTTTGGTGCGAGAGTGATATACAGGGTTTCGCGTCAGTTTTTGAGCAGACTGATTATCGCACATGATGTCAGTAGGAGCTGTTACTGTTCCGGGTGAAAGTTCATCTAAGAATCGTCTTAAGTGTAGAGTTTCCTTGGCAGACTCTGTTAAAGCCATGTATTTGGCTTCGGTTGTCGACAACGCAACAGTTCAATTGTTTTCTTGACTCCCAAGATATAGCTCCACCGGCGTAATTAAAAATATAACCGGTAAAGGACTTTCTGTCATTAACGTCTTATGCCCAGTCAGCATCAACATATCCAGTTAAAGGTTCTGGGTTGCGATGAAAACATAGTCCTTGTAATTTGGTACCTTTCAGGTATCTCAAAATTCTTTTGGCTGCTAACCAGTGAGGTTTTCCTGGATTGTTGTTGAATTGGCTTAAAAAGTTCACAGCGTGTGTGATGTCTGGTCTAGTTGCTACAGATAAATACATTAACGATCCTATTAGTTGGCGATAGGGCATATCTTTCATTTCAGATTTTTCTTCCTCAGTTTCAGGACACATATCTTTAGTGAGTTTCACATTATTTTCTAAAGGTGTAGACACTGCTTTTGAATCTTGCATATTAAATTTACACAGAATATCTTCAATATACTTTTTCTGAGTAATCCCGATTTTATCCTTGTTTTACATAAATTATATGCCTAAACAATAATGCAAATGACCCATATCTTTCATTTTAAATGAGTTAGATAATTCATCCCTAATGTATTTATAATCGTGTTCATTTTTAGTAAGAATTATTAAATCATCTACATACACGATAATAATTGCTTCGATTGATGATTTTGAAATGTAAACACATTTATCAGAATGTAAAGAATCAAATTTCATTTGTTTTAATTTTTCATCCAATTTCTTAAACCATTGCCGACCAGATTGTTTTAAACCGTAAAGGGATCTTTTCAACAAACATACTTTATCAGTATTAGATTCATCCTCAAAACCTTCTGGGAGTTCCATATAGATTTCTTCATTCAAATCACCATTTACATATGCCATTATAAAATCTAATTGATATGCGGTGAAATCATTTTGAATTGCATACGCGATTATAGTTCTAATTGAGCTTAATCTGGCAACAGGTGAAAAGTTTTCTTCATAATCAATTCCCGGTTTTTGTGAACAGCCTTTGGCTACTAGCCTAGCTTTAAATTTCTCGATAGTTCCATCTTGTTTATATTTTGTTTTTAACACCCATTTACAACCAATGATTTTTTTATGTTTTGGTTTTTCCACTAATTCCCATGCGTTTTCATTTACTAGTGAATTATATTCACTTTTCATAGCTTCTAACCATTCCTCTTTAAATGGACCCGAGATCGCTTCACTAACTGATGGGCTGTTATCCGTAGACGAAACATGTAAAATTGTTTGGGCTTTTTCTACATCTTTCCCACGATATTGTTTACGAGGTCGCCCTCGTTTACCATCTCTTAAAAGTTTCGGTCGACCTGGACCTGGCGCCCTGCCAGATGTAAGTGGGTCAGAAATTTGTGTTTCCCCCTCATCAGAAAACATTTCTTGCACAGGCGAGGGTGCATCATGGGTAATTTTCTCTTTTTCATTTTGATTTCAATTGGGAGACTCTTTAAATGGAAAAATTAGCTCTATTTCTTCGCTTTTTGGAAGATTGCTTTCGAACTCATCGATAAATCGAACATCGCGTCTTATAACAATTTTTCTAGAATTTTTATTCCACAGGCGATAAGCTTTAGATTGATGACAATATCCTACAAATATATGTTCAGCCGATCTAGGTTCAAACTGGCCTTTTGATCTCTTATTCAATACAAAACATTTTTGTCCGAATACTTTAAGATGAGAGACGGTTGGCTTGATGCCAAGAAATAATTCAAAAGGAGTTTTGTTTTCAGTTAAACTTCTAGAGGGACATCTGTTTCGAATATAAGCTGCGCAATTTATCGCTTCTGCCCAAAATGTTTGCGGTAAATTGGATTGTAGTAATAAACATCTGGCCATTTCAGCTAAAGTCCTGTTTATTCGCTCTGCCCGAGAATTTTGTTGTGGTGTCATGGGGCTTGATTTTTCTCGTCTAATTCCGCATTGTTCAAGATGTTTATTAAATTCTTCCCCTAGGTATTCTAGACCATTGTCTGTTCTCAGCGCTTTTATTTTCTTATCCAAACGATTTTCTACGACAGCTTTGAACTTTATAAACGCGTTTTTAACTTCGTCTTTCGTTTTTAAAAAACTAACCTCTACATAACGCGATTTGTCATCAATAAAAGTCACAAAATACCTAGAACCAGCATGAGATGGTACAGGCATAGGGCCGCATAAATCAGAGTGAATAAGATTTAATAAATCAGCACTTTCATATTTTGATACTTTGGGAAATGGTCTGACTGATTGTTTGTCTTCTATACAAATCTTACAATCTTTTAAAGATTCATAATCATTAAAATTTAAATTTCATACCATATTTTCAGATTTGAGTTTCTTTAAGTCATTTTCATATAAATGTCCTAATTTAAGATGCCATTTTTGAAAGTCACTTACCTTGGCAACAGCAGCTGTTTCGATGAAGGGTTATATATAATCAAGGTCGCCTCTCCTGATAGCTTTCACTAGAGTAGAGCCGTTCGGCTCTAATATTTTAGCATACCGCTCTTTAAAAATTACAGAACGGTTGTTTGCAGTGGCCTTGGAGGTTGATATTAAATTACACTTTAGCTCAGGAACACACAGTACGTTGTTTAAAGTAAGATATGTCTTACCGTTGTCAGTAGGTACGGTTATAAGAATTTTACCGATACCGATGACTTCAGCACTTTTATCCACAGCGAGTTGAATTCTGGAATTTTCTTGAGGATAAAATTCTGTGAATGATTGCTTGTTGTTGCACATGTGGGACGTTGAGCCACTATCTAAGCACCAGGATGATGTTTGTTGAAGATTTTCTTTGCAGGCCATTGAAATTTGATTATCATAACTTGTAGCCATCATGGAACTGTTATTTCCTTTATTTGAAGCAGCTTTTCAGTCAGATATTTTCTTTCTGCATTCGGAGGCCTTGTGACCTGGCTTGTGACAATAATTGCACTTGAAATTTCTATAACTTCTTTCAGAAAAATTATTCCTATTCGGATATGACCGATATTTGTCATTTTTCTTCTGTTCTTGAATATTCCTTTTTGTTTCTGTACGATAGTAAGCATTTTGAGATTCAGGACACCATTTCCTTTTCTTGCTTCCCATTCTTCTAGGAGTTTAATTTTCAGAGCGTCAAGCTTCGGTAACTCATCTCGTGCTTCGATTGCGCATCTAAAATTTTCGTAGTTTTCAGGGATACTGTAAAGAAGCAAAATCGAAAGTAGATCATCAGAAACATCAATGTCCATTTGCTTGAGCTTGTCAACAATTTCGAAGAAAATATTTATATGGTCACACATATTTTCTTCTTCTTTCATTTTTCGGAATAACAGAGATTTTGATAATGAAGCCTTCTTCGCCGGTCCTTTTGATTCATAAACTTCTTTCCATTTGTTCCATACTTCATTTGAAGTTGTACAGTGCTTCACATGACACAATTCACTTGGCTGTATGGATAATATAATGTCAGCACGGGCTTTTTGATCATGTTGAATCCAATTCTTTTCATTTGGGGTACCAGTTCCTGGCTTAGTTTCTTTTCCGATCACATATTCCCAGTGGTCGTTTTTTATTAGAACAGCTTCAATTTGCAGTTTCCAGGAATCAAAATTGTCCTTGCCTAATTTTTCGATCGTACTCAATTGCGACATTTTGTTCGCGGAGATTTTCACAGCCTAGAAATCACAAGTCGGATAGCACAGCGCGGATCGCTTCGTTAGGCTTAAATTCTTCGAATGACAGTACGTCGAATGAAAATAATCATGCTACTACTTATAGCGCAGTTAATAGCCTGGGCCCATAACCCATTATGGGAATTTAGTCACGCAGAGTAAAAATAGCAGCAGAGTAACAAGAGCAGCAGAGTAGTAGCAAAACATTTAATAGGACTAAGACACATTTTCCCAGCAATTAACATAGAAGCATGTTACAGAGAGAAACATTATTCTCTTTCTACCACCGCTCACAGAGCGTTCCCGTACAGGAGAAAAATATGATGACGTCGTAACGTGTGCGCAAGCATGCCGTAAGGAGCATAAGGAGAGAAAATGAGCGTTGATTTTCAACAGTAAAAGAAATTTTGTAAATAACAACTATGTCATCTTAGATCAGAGATATCAGATAGAACACAGAAAAATGAAATAAAACAATACTTGAATACGAGCCAAAAATGATCACTCATTTAAACAGTTCTAAGAAAAATCTTTAAAAAGTAGTTTTTATTTTATTTTTATCTGGTTAAACATTGAGTATCAGATTATTTTTTTTTTACCCTTATGAATTTTTACCCTTATTTATATTATACTATTTAAATTCAGCTTATACTATATAACTTTTATGAAAAGCATATGAATGTCTTAATTAACTTCGTACTAAATCAACTCTAGATACCAAGTCTATCTAAATGTCTGGTTTTCAGAATTTATAGATACAGAATTGTCTTTCATGTCGGTAGCTCTAGGGTTAAATATAAGATGCAAAAACTCTAATTTTTTTGTGTGTTTTAATCTTTTAATTTGGATATCATTTTGAAATACCTAAGTGTGTGAACACCTTTGCGGGGTATTGTATATATATTGCTGAAATTCTAGATTTTGAAATTCATAGACAATACTTACCTGCTATTTTGCTAAAATAAACAACAGAAAGAAAAATTTCGAAGATTGTTGACGTATTTTTTAAATCTTGATAATTAATGGAAAAGTTCTTCATGACTATTGTTTCTTTACATTTTTCCACCCTAAATCTAAGGAAACCCAAATGCGGTTGAGAAGAAGGGGAGTTTGTATATACACCTCGACCTGGCTATACGACATTTGCTATAACGACCTTTTTTAATTATGGCACTTTTTCGATTTACGACCCACAGTATTTCGTTATACGGCCACAACAGCGGAAAGTGATGATGGCAACATATTATAGCTTAGTGATTCTTCATGTTAATGTTCGTCATCAGATCAAAACAGTTTTTAAACATTTTATTTTATGTGTTATATTAGAGGTATACATATGTGCATATGATGTCTTTTGTGTTTTATTTATATGTTTATTCTTTTTATTTCTATTTATTATTACATTGTTTTGTACTTTTATCTTTATGCAAGCATTTTTTAAGAAATAAAAATAATAAAATGCTTTATGAACTAAAAACTATATTATTTAAAAAAAATTGAAACAGATCCAATTAAGTTTGTATGGATTTGCATCAAAATATTTGATTCGTTATACGGCTTTTCGCTTTACGGCCAACTTTTCAGGAACGTATCTAGGCCGTAAAGCGAGGTATGGGTGTACAGGATTTAAAGAAAATGGATCGAGCATTTTCCATACTTCAACGGGGCAATGTATATATACTCATTTCAACGGGTCCATTGTAAAAAAATGAGTAAAAGCTAATTGTAGTAAAGCGCTTTTAAATAAAAAGCTAGCTTTATTACATGTTGGTGTTAAAAGGTCGGAATCAAACTTAACGCCGACAGTAATTACTGAATAGTGTTATTTAGGACGTAGCTCGTGCGAGACAGCTTTATGAGATTTGAAGATGGGAAGATCTGAGATTGGAGACATAGATTAGTTGACGGAGCCAAAAAGGGACATCATGTTACAAAGGTCTTTTATGTTGAATTTATGGTATAGAGAGATCCCCCATCTCCACGTGCAAATCTTGGGTGGTCTTAAAAGGGCAGGCAGTGAGGGCGTGAGGTTCTAGTTCAGAAGCCAATGAGAAAGTGTGAAGGGAGTATAGCGAATGAAAAGTTTACGGTGTCCGGATTGGCTGATTGAAGTTTTTGAGAAGGTGGAGTCATGGGTGTGAAAAGGGATTAAAATAAAATATATAGCAGGAGTTTGGAAGAAAGAGGTGGAGAGAGTCTTGATCGGGGAAGTTGTAGGTCCCCATCTCCAGCACGACTTAAAAAGATATACTTTAAGTGGACTTGAGGGTTCCACATAAACCTGTTACGGCCACTGCGAGGGTAGCGAGAAGAGCTCCCCAGATTGCAGATACGATAAGCTTATAGGAAACGAATTGCGTTGACCAAGTAAAATAGAGAGGTCCGCACTCAGATTGCAGCAGAGACCAAGAGACCCAGCTCCCGTGCCACAGCCGAGAAGCAAATACCCATCGAGAACGAAATCGAGAAGTTACACGACGAGGAGAGCCCAGCGCCCCGTTTCATGACGTGAAGAGATTCCCATCGCGAGTGCAAAATAGTGAATGTACGCGCCAAGGAAAGCACGACTACAGAGATAGCCCCCTGCCCGGTGGAGTATTGTGACCCCGAACCCTCGGCGTGGCGAGAAGGCCAAGATAGCAACGTGAGTTGATGAAAAGGAATTGGGGTGAGTGTTGAATCTCAAATTTGATTTGTTCAGTTCCAATTCAGGCTAGGTAATTTACATTTTTCGTAAGGAAGGAGTTTTTTTGTGAGAAGGTGTTTTTTAGTGTTGAACTGAGAGTTAAATTTATTTTGTCTTTGCGCTCGGGACGCTCCCTAACTTTGGCAAGGTAATCTTACTATTAACAGCTGAAGGTAAACAAATGTTAGTTTGTTAGTGAGCAGACACGGGGACGGGCTAATCTCGCGAACCGAGCATAGCAGGATATCGCGACTGGTACCGATATACGCGGACGGCCGAGACGCGTGCACTGATGCTATCCTCGACTTTCAAAACTTTAAACTTTTCTAATTATTCAATTAAAGCCGCTGAACTCAATAGGAGAGCAGAAACTGTTGACATTCCGGGTGGGCCAGCTCCTTTCCGTTTCGCATAGTTCCGTTCACCGAAGTAACGGTGGCTCAGCGGTATCGTTCCTGACGTCTAATCCTAAGGTCCCGGGTTCGAAACCAGACGCCGTCGGGTGCAAGAACATCTTTTATTTTAATTTGCTCTGCATGCTAGCTGTATGCAAATTTATCTATTATTTATATTTCAGTTCCGGTTCCTAGATTTATGGAATAATCTTCACACTTCCGGTGGGAATGTCGAGAACGTTCCGGAGGTGTATTTTAGGTGATGTTCCCCGCAATCTGGTCAATAAAATCTGTTCTGATCTACGCTTCGTGTCATTTCCGTATTCCCCGAAATCATCGTGACAATATTTTCATTCGGCCATGTTGCCAAAAGGAAAAATTATTAGTTGAGAACGACTCATTTAATAATTGAAATCCAGAAATAAATTTGAAGTACCAGAAATAATTTTAGTTTTAGGAAAGAAGAAGTTAAAGCCTTTAGAATTTTTTTCTAATTGAATGAGCTTTTTTGTTTAAAATGCAAAATTTGAAAACGGAAGTTTTAAATAATTATTTTTTTTAAAAATCTAATATATTTTGAAAAGTGAATAAAGTTTTTAATCTTTAAGATATAAAGCCATTTCATTTTAAATTAAAAAAAAAGCAACACATCGGGTTGCCACTCAGCTAGTAATAAATAAAATTTGTGAAAAATAAGAATTTTGTGCATTTGATTTCGGGAAATGAAAGATTCTTTTTGTTACTTGTAAATATTAAGTGTGTAAATAAACTAAGTTTTGTTATGTTAAAATCTATTTGTTTGTCTATTTTGAAAGTTGTTGGTGTTAAATTTCATGATCTAAAATTTGAGAATAGTTAATTGGTTTTTGTTCTGTTGCTAAATTCTACATCCAGGGCTTTGGGTTGTATTCAACAAAATAATTAATAAAACACATCGCACCCAAATAATTTCTAAGAAAAATAAATAATTAGTACTAACCAAAATAATTTACGATACGCGCCCAAATGAACTAAAAACTGGATGTAGCAACACGACACTAATTTTTATAAAAGCAGTGACCATTATGTAGCAGCATTATTGATCTTTTTTAAGGTTTTTTTTTCTAGACAGCATTACAAAACTGGAATTCTATCTTTCAAATATATCATCTGAACGTAGTTTAACGTCATATTAAGCTACGTATGGGAAATACATATATGAGAAATTCTATGCATGGGCGAAAAAAGGCCTGAATTGCTTACTTGGTAGAAAAAGTATTTGCCTTGGGGTCAGTAGACCCGGATTCAAATTTCGGTTATCGAAGACAATGCAATGCGCCTTAACTATCCTTAATCGCCCCTTTAAATAGTTAAGATGCACATGCAAGTATTTACAATTGACAGTGTTGTTGAAATAAACTATGGAATAATAGAGTAAAGAAATAAGCTTCGAGTGCCAATATCCACCGTCATTGGTCGAAAATTTGAGGGATGGAATTCGAAATTTCGATTTCCTTATAGCGATGGCTGGGATATTTCTGTTATTGCTGGGACAGTCATCGAGATTGGAAGACCCGGTCGAATTTTTTGAATGTCATGAGAGATTTTTGTGATTAACGCTTAATAACTAACAAGGAACTTTTAAACTATCAATTCTTTCCTTTCACAATGGAAATTACCAACAAAATAAGAAAAACATGGCATGATAAACAAATATCAAATTTAATTGAGAGTATTTTAAGAGCATATTTTATGAAAAATATTTCGCAGAACGAAATTTCAGATTAAAAAAATCACTTTCAAACTACTATCAGTTTAATAGCCTCATTTATATTAATGAATGTATGTGTGAAAACGAGAAAAGTGTACTTAAGAAATAAGGAATATATTTCTATGTGAAAGAGAACTCGAGAAATTTGGCTGAGAAACCTCGGCCATTTTAATAATATTATTGAAATATTGGAAGTCATATATTAGTTCATAAGTAGATGCCGGCGGAAATGAAATTGTTGTTGTTGTTGCTGATTCCACTTGACCGACAGCAACATCAGATCAAGTCCCAAAGGCTATGGGCTTTGAAGGATCCTATATTGACTGGCACCACAAGGGTCGGAGTCCGACTTGACCAAAGGACCAGTCCCGGAATTTGAACCGAGTCAAGTGACGAGACCAGAACACTTGACCCCGCACCTTCAGAGGTAATTTTGAGAACTTGTAGGACATTGCAGCCATGACAGATTTTACGTGCACCAGCCGCCATTAGTGTACACGGCAGTGGATTTTGTCAGCGACGAACATAGAACCAGTGACTTTCAGATCACTAGTCCGCTGCCCTTGTCAACTGGGCCACTGCATCCTATTCGTTTTGTTTGAAGGGATAAAAGGTCCTTTCGGAAAAGTCCCGTTTTACCTTCTTTGTAACTTGTAAACTAGTAGTAAAAAAATTTAAGGTTTCAAATGTTAACTACGCACCAAGGTGCTGTTAAAACATCTCAACAATTTAATCCTAATTTATAAAGTAGTTGCAAGCTCATATTATTAAACTATTCTACTATTAAGAGGTTGGTGAGGGCAATGAACGGTCTGGCAGAATTCTGTTCGTAGATTGTGATTGGAGAATATCGCATCGACCGTCGTGTTTTGTCTCGTTGTATAATATTTTGAATTCGTTGCTTTTCTATCTTCCAAGGGCATCTTTATCAAAATTTTGTTCATAGGAGAAAAAACGGCATGTTGAATTGTCCTCCTTTTTTGTAAGTAGTCTCCGTTGTCGATAAAGTGGGACCTTCTGAAACACATTTAAAAATTTTGGCAGTCATTTTTTCACACTTAGGATCCAAAATATCGTTTAAAACGCTTTGTTTTGCCTTAAAATTTTTCTATTTTTTTTTTCGTTTCCAATATTGTTCTTTTTGATTCAACTTCTTTAAATTTATAATCTGGATCCTTCCGCTTTTACTTATGACGTTCTTTATCCTTTTGTAGTGCATTTTGTTTCTCAATAGGGTTTAATTTTTTTTTCATTTTTCCATGTATATGTTTTTTTATTCAACTTCTTTAAATCTATAATTTAGTTCACTTCGTTCTTCCTCAATACGTTTCCATACGTTCTCTTTTGTGTTTTAACCGATTGTATCTCGATTTTAAAGCTTCATTCTCTGCCAAGTGTCTGCAACCCATTAATACTATTTTGTCTACGGTAAAATTTTACTTAAAATTTAGTTAATTATAAAAAAAATGGTTAATATGAAGAACGTGATATGGTTGTCAACTGCGGTGATGTGGAGCCAAGTGATGTTGTTTTCTTGTCACGTGACGGGGGGGGGGGGGGGACCTCGGTGACCAACGATCGACACTTTGACCGCATTTGAAGAGAATATCACCCTTAATGCTATAACGTGCTCCGGTAAAATATTTCTTTTCTCTAACAAAAAGCTTTTTACTATTACTATTTGAACTAACTCCAACATAAATATGATGTTTTCGATCATACCATGCTTTCTTAAATATAATAATAATTAATTATAAAATTATTTACACTAAAACTGAAAATGCTTTCGAATTTATACTAATTTTCATTAAAATGTATGAAAGGAACTGTTTTTTTATAATTTTTCCCCCAACCCCAAAAACATTCAATAAACACAATTATTTATAACTGGAATACGACATACTGGTTAATAAACAGGAAATCCAACTTAAATTAAGCACAAATAGCAGTAAGGTGCAATTTTGCATACGGCCGTTTCGGAGCTGCAAAGGAGCTTCTTCATCAGTGCAAAGAACTTAGTGGCAGCTCAAAAAGCCAAAAACTAAGTTCTTTGCACTGATGAAGAAGCTCCTTTGCAGCTTCGAAACGGCCGTATGCAAAATTGCACCTTACTGCTATTTGTGCTTTATTTACGTTGGATTTCCTGTTTATTCCTTGAGCCCAAAGGTTTTGTCTTTTCTTTTCAAATACTGGTTAATCTCATATTTTCCCGAATAGACCCAGAATGACTTACGTGAATCAGTTGGTCTTAACTAATTTCAAAGTAAAACTTCAGATATTTTTCTTAAATATATGAAAAGATCAATTTCTTTATCCTATTCTACCACGAAAAACCTTTTTAATATTTCCATCTAAATTGAGTCTAACGTATAATGGGACGAATGCAAATGGAAAGAAAGAGATATTCGGAATTAAATTAATGTAACGATGAATGTATATAATATAATGACAAATAATGATACAATAAATATAATGATAAATGTTTTCATATAAGTGCAGATCTCTTCAAAAGTACTAAAATATAAATTCTATAATGCAGTATTTATATTTTAGTACTTTTGAATTGTTGTATTTTATTTAATTTTAATACTTTTATACATATTAAAATTAAATAAAATACAACAGAAAAGACTTTTAAAAATTTCCAAATCTTGAAAAAAAATTTATGTCTGTAAACAGGAATACACAACTTCTAAAAATCGACAATAATTGTTAATTGTCCATGGAGACAATCCCAGTTCACAATTGGCCATAGAGACAATAACACCTAGCGCTCCTTTTGCTGATGGTGAACGATTAATAAGTTCGAAACTTGTTGCCACCCTTTTATTATGGAAATTAAGAAATTGTATGTTCCCATTTTTCATTTTCCACCTGTTACCTTGCGCAATGAATTCCATAAATGAATCAGATTAAAAGAAGTTTATAATTTCTTCTATTTGCAAGCTTATGTATACGTTGAAAATTTATGAAATAACTTGGAAGATACCTTTTATGTACGTAACAATTATAAAATACAAGAAGAAAAAACTGCTTGGGAATTCGAAGGTTTTATACTTTCGCAACGATAATACAGCTTGATGTGATTCATTGTTTTTGAGAAATTTTTTTAAATGTGACATTTGAGAAAACAAAATAAAAATTAGATATTGTCGCACGAGAGTTCGTGGCCCGGTAGTTTGATGTGTGGTGGCTTTAGAGATTCGCTTGTTGCTATGCTGGTAACCACATTCAGTCTGCGTTTTTCATAGATTCAGTAACAATAGTGCTTAAATTTTATAGACTCATAATATTGGCTTTTGCTAGTCTTAGTTATGCAAGTCTAATGGGCTGAGTGTTGGTTTGACTAAAGTGCATTTTGTAATAATAATAATGAATAGTGAAGACTGATCCTTTTATTCTTAGTGTCTTTATCCACCATCTCAAAAAAAAAGACTCTTAAATCCTTAGTCAGTAACCATGATAATATCAAAAAGTGAGAAACTTTTTGATATTGTGATTTTGATTGTAATTACAATCCCATAATTGTAACTTTTTGATTGTGAGAACACATTTCTAGTTAGTTTTATACACGACAAATTTGTCTTATTTGAATGTAAACTTGGGTTGAAAATTTTCATAATTAATACTCATATGAACAGTAACTTTATTCAACTGGTTTTAATCCCTTGCTTTACAGTTATGTTAGAAATGTTATTGCTTCTGCTGTTATTATCGGTTCATGTTTTCAGTCATTTTTTACAATGTTAGAAAACTATTGTTTTAGTTACAAATTTAAAAAAAAATCTTAGTTTACCATTAGCATGAAAAAACGTTAAAAGGTCAGAATGTTCCGTTAATCTTTTCAAGGATTATTTTTTATTTTTATGCCCGTATTATCTTATTTCAGGACTCAAATAAACCAGTCATGTTCTTCAGGCAATGAATAAAATTGCTGGTATATTCAGATATTTATTTAATAAAGATGATTAATTATTTGTTATGCTTAATAATGATGATATTTTAATTGCAATATTTATTTATGTTAATTTATTAAAGATTTTTGTATTCTAGTTAGATTCATGAAATAATTAAGTACTGCACAAATGATAAAAATAAACATTAAAAAAAATAAAGGTTTGGTAATGTGAAAACTAAAATAATCATTTAAAAAATATGCTGCTAGTAGATAAAGAACGAGCCTCTTTTTAAAGCGTACGTATGGAAAAACAATTACAGTCAGGTTTCTTTTTTAAAGAATCTGTTTGAAAAATGTAGAATAGGATCAAATTAAAAATTTAAAAGATATTAATTTTTTTCCTTTTTGATCATGAAATTTTAGAACCTTCTCCATGAATCTTTGATAGATTGACTAGAGCTAAATGAAGAATGAGAAGAAGTAAAGAAGCTTAAAATACCGAACTACAAGAAATAAAAGAAGTAATCCTTTCTAATTAATAGAAAAAAGGGTCCATTCGCATTTCTAAACCAAATGCTACACGAGCTGTGTAAGCGAAATCTTATCCAATAAGCCAAACTCCTTGCCCCGTTGCATCCAAACTGTAACTTCGAGTCAATCTTGTGAAGTACAATGAAAACTAGTTTAGAGATAAAGGTTGCTCCCGAATATAAAAATAACTGATGGTCATAGCCTGAGTTGTGAGATTTTAATTTAATGTTAGGATGTTTGGGGGTGTTTGCTACGGGTAGGAGTATTTAATAACTCAACTGCCTTTTTATATATTTTGCTCAATTATTCTTATTCAAATGCTAAAGTCGAGTAGCAACAAATTTAGGTTTCTAAATTTGTGTTATGGTAGCTATTTCCTACCTCTGGACTTGGAAAGTCAGTTACGTAGTTTAAAAAATAGTGTTTCTTTACAAATTAAAGAATAAAAGGGGAGAGTAAACCATGACATGAGCGTGAGATCTACTTAATCTTTATTTCTTTTCACGTCAAATGTTACAACTTATATGAGACTTTGTGACGAACTCTTTGTTAAACGCAATCACACTTTGAGCAGGTAACAGTATATGAGCTGTTATTTTTGAAAGTGGTATAAGTCCACTTTTTAAAAAAAGTGAGTTAACGGTAATTTTAGTAAGATATAGACACCTTCTCTTCATATTTATAATCATACGTGCAATGGAGTACGTTTTTTTCATAAAGTAAACAAAATAATTTTGTCTATAAAATGTTATCGCAAAAATATTTTTTTTGTGCAATAAGTCCATTCCTAAAGATTATAATTGAAACAACTTGCTTATTGCAATTATTATTGATTATTACTACTTCAGTGTACACTAGAGGCTAGTGTCTTAAAAACAACATCATTAACAAGATAATAGTCCAGTCAATGAGGGCTCAAAAGAGGGGTGTAGAATGCATGGAATATGCGAGAATTTTTGACTTCAGAACTTTGTTAGTAGTTAGTAGGTAAACATACTAAAAGTCCCCGCCCCTGGGGGGTGAGCTAAAGGGGGGAGGGGGTGGAAAGGTCCCATGTTTTGGTTTTTCACTTATATCTCGGAAACGGTGCACTGTAGAAAAAAATGTTAAATATAAAAATGAAAGTTAATTAAATTTTCTATAAAATTGTCAATATATATATATATATATATATATGTCGAATTCCCAACGGGTTTCAAGATATACGTCATTGAAAATCGATAATTTTCGAAAAAATCATTTTTACCTCACTCTTTTTGTCAAATATTTGCTTCTAGTGCCTCCCATGATCATTTCGCAGAAAAATTGTCAAAGACGAAGTTGTAGAACATTAAATTTCCTTCAATTTGATATACACTTTTGCACTTTATCTTCAACCAATCAAAAGTTATAGAATTTCTAACATGTGCGCTCAATTTCAATGTTCCTTTAGAAATGAGTATATAGGTTTTTGCTATGTGTTGAGCATGTTGGTCATAAGACAAATTAGAAAAATAAAATTTCTGTTGCGTGTGTTTTAACTGCTGTAATTTGCTATCACGATGAATAACAACACTTTAGCAATGTAAATAAGGTAATTGCCGACAGGCTAGAATGTTCCACCCATCTTCTATTAAGTTCTTATCTTCTTTGAAGGCACAAGCCGCCCATCTCAGACCCTTCCACCCTTTTATTTCCAGTTATTTTCTTGACAATTATTTTCACTATTTCGTTTTTACAACATTTAATTATAAAATTAATACATTTAAATTAATTTTAAAAATTTATTCTTGAAATTCAATTAATCAAAATTATTATTTAAAAACAATTAATAAAAATTAAATTTAATATTATCAAAAATATAATTCTTGAAAATTAATTAAAATAATTATTTAACAACAATGAAGTTACTAGGCTCCGATTTGAAGAATTATATGCAATATGAACTGGCTCCCTACTCCCTGGCATTCTTCAGTGAAAGTGGAATGAGGAAGTGCAGAAAGTCAGCACTATACACACACTGTTTAAGCAAATTGATAAGGATGTTGATTTAACTACATTTGAATTTGTTGTTGATGGGGGATTCCTAGTCCACAAAGTTGTTTGACAAAAAGAGACCACTGTATCAACCATTTGTGATGGTTATGTTAGATTTCTGAAGATACATTATCATGGGAGAGGTTGTACAGTGGTTTTTGATGGGTACACTGACATATCAGAGAGCACAAAAGCAGCTGAACAGAGTCGGCGATATCGACTCAGGAGATGTGTGAACATCAATGTCAATTTGGAAAGTGAAATTAAAGTCAGACAAGAGGATTTCCTTTCCAGCTTTCATAATAAGAGTCAGCTGATAAACCTACTGATGATGTAGCTGCAGAAAAAGGGGATAAATACGCTCCAAGCTTCAGGTGATGCTGACGTTGATATTGTGAAGACAGCTATCAACAAATTGCAATATTCCTCGGTTGCTGTTATTGGAGTGGACGTCGACTTGGCTGTTCTCTTGGTAGCCAAAACCCCAACTGATCGCGACATTCTGTTGGTAAAACCTGGAAGTGGAAAGGTCAAGTGTATATTCCCCACAACAGCTGCAGCAGGAGTTGAAAATGAAGGACAATGCCCATTTGTTATTCTTCCATGCATTCACAGGCTGTGACACAACATCCGCAGCGTATCGCAAGAGTAAAGTGGGTTTTGTCAAAATGTACCAGAAGTCCAAAATCATACAACGTGCAGCTGAGGTATTTGCTAGAGGTTCTTCTTCCCCTGACTCCATTGAGACAGCTGGGATCATGAGTACTCTCTCATGGTATGGCGCTCCAGCCACAGAAAAATCCCTCAACGAGTTCCGCTACAAATCAGTTATCAAAGCAGCTGCAAACATGAAGCCTGATCTCTCAACTCTCCCTCCAACTGAAGGAGCTGTTAAGTAGCATGCATTCCGGACGTACCACCAAGTACACCTGTGGTTAGGGGAGGAACCTAATGATGGGGTGCCGAATTGGGGTTGGGGGAGGAGGAATGACCAACTAATTCCGAAACTCTGAGTTGGACGCTGCCCTGACGAAATCTTGAAGATGATTTTTTTCTCGATGCACGAAAGGATGTGATAGTGGCAGGTGTGGTTGTAGAAAAGCATCAATAAACTGCTCTGTCACATGCCTGAATTGCAAGGGCAATTGCAACAACGGAGTCGCAATATTAATTCAGGAAGAAGATGACGACAGTTTTTTCATTTGACTATCAGTCCATGTAAATTACTATCAGTCCATGTAAATACTTTCATTATATGATTCGTAATAATATAATAAAAGCTATAATTATAAAAAAGTGTTGTGTTTCAATTGAAATTACCTTATTTACATTGCTAAAGTGTTGTTATTCATCATGATAGCAAGTTACAGCAGTTTAAACGCAACAGGCTCTCAACATACTCATTTCTAGAGGAACATCGAAATTGAGCGTACATGTTAGAAATACTATAACTTTTAATTGGTTAAAGATAAAGTGGCAAAAGTATATATAAAATTGAAGAAAATTTAACGCTCTACAACTTTGTCTCGGACAATTTTTCTGAGAAACGATCGTGGGAGGCACTAGAAGCAAATGTTTGACAAAAAGAGTAAGGTAAAAATGATTTTTTCGAAAATTATCGAATTTCAATGACGTATATCTCGAAAACTGTTGGAAATTTGACATATATGTATATTGACAATTTTATAGGAAATTTAATTAGCTTTCAGTTTTATATTTAACATTGTTTTCTACAGTGTACCGTTTCCGAGATATAAGTGAAAAACCCAAAAATGGGACCTTTCCACCCCTCTCTCCACTTTAGCTCACCCCCCAGGGGCGGGAACTTTTATTATGTTTACCTATTAACTACTCCTAACAAAGTCCTGAAGTCAAAAATTATCGCATATTCCATGCATTTTACAATGCATTCATTGACTGGACTATAAAGGTATTATTGTTCAGATGAAGTGGTGAGAAATAATTTCACTGATTTTGTTTGGTTTTCTTTCGCAAGTCCTACTGTTTGGTGTTTCTTATATTAATAGATTGCAGCGTGAGTATTATTGTAATATAATTGTAATTAAAGTAGAAAATCAAAGTTTTAGATAAATAATATTTCATACAGTTGTTACAATGAGTTCACATACCTATAAAAAAGACGACAAATATGTCAATTTGATCTGATAGTGATGTTGGTAAGTAAAAGTAATTAATTTTTCTGCGGGAATATTGGAGTTCTTTTTACTATAGAAATAAGACCCATTAATATTAGAAAAAGAAGAAGAATTTATGAATCGGACGAGGAAAGCAGTTTGAGCAATATTAATTCAAGATTGCTACAAACTAAGAAGTTGATTAGAATTTTGTAATTAACTAATTTCACGACTGACGAAGACGACGTTACCAATTTTCGATCACATTATGAATATAATGATCAGAAGATTAGGAAATGCAAAAGAAATAAAGGCGAAAAATACTATACAAAAACTGGAAATATTATTCCTGCAAAAAAATTCCAAAATAAGGATTGCAAATGTCTGAAAGTGTGCAAAAATCGTATTACAGAGAGAGATCGAATATCCCTTTTTGATTTTTTGGGGGAAATGGGAGATTTTAACAAACAAAATGCATTCTTGTCTGCATCTACTCAGCGTACGCCAGTAAAAAGAAGACGAGGTAGAAATTTTAAGGGATCAGCCAGAGATTGTAGTTATAAATACTTTTTAAATATTGAAAAGGGAAGCGTTGCGGCATGTAAAAGTTCTTTATAGGAACATTTGATATATCTATAGGCAGACTACATAGGGCTCTCAAAGCAAAGGTAATAAGAAAACACTTGTGGAAAAAGGAAAGGATCTTGCAGAAAGAGTGACGAGGAACCTGTGAATGCCGTAAAAGATCATATAAAAAATTTTCCACACTATGAAAGCCATTACACGCGTTCTAGTAATCCAAACAGAAAATACCTGAGTTCTGATTTGAACTTAAGAAAAATGTACAACTTGTATGTCGAAAGGTACGAAGAGAACAATACAACATTTCTCAGCGAGCAAATATATAGGAAAAATTTTTTAAGAATAATTTGAATTTAAGTTCTCATCACCCACATAAAGATACGTGTCAAAACTGCGATTTGCTAAATATGAAAATTAAAGCTACCTTAATGAAAAAAGAAGCCGTTTAGAAGAACATAGCATACATTTAAGTAATGCAGAACTGCCTAGAAAACTTTAAAAGAAGATAAAAACTTCTTTTAAAGTTTTTATCTTCTTTGCATAAATGCAAAATGATACTTGCAAAAATGCAAAATGCTTCTTTGCATAAATGCATAAATGAAATGCATCAACGAAACCAGATAAATATTTCATTTTCATTTGATCTACAAAAGGCCCTTCCATATCCCAAAAGAAGTAATTTACATTTTACACTTGTTTATTTAGATCGTCTTTTTAATATAACTAAAATTATTCCTTAAAAAACTTGGTTATTCGTGTATTTACATGTCTTCATTTTAATTATTATTTTTTACATTAAAAAATCCATTTCAGTGCAGCTAATGTCTATAAAAATATGGACTTATATTTCCTCTTGTTTTTATTTCTTATAATATGTTATTTTTGAAAATGGTGCAAGTTCATTTGGAGTTAAAAATATGATTTATTTTTTAAATAATTTTAATAATTATTATTTCATAATAAAATTTAAAAGGTGTATAGCGTTAAACACCTCACTCGAATTGATTAACGTTTGCCAATATTTTTGAATCAAATGAAATGGAAACCCTTCAATATCTCCATACATGAAAAAAATGGACTTATGCCACTTTCAAAAATAACCGCTCATATACTGATTTAAAGTAGGATTTTGAAACCTATAAGACATTGTCGTTTGTTCTTAATATTATGACAAAAAACAATTGAAGTTAATGAAATATCTATTGTAGCACATTTGAAAATTTTTAACAGAAAGAGAGGCAATGTAACGGGCTAAGGAGAAAATCATGAAATGCATTGTCGTAATTTTGATTTTCTGGTGTGTCGCATCGATAAAAACTATAGCGCGGAACCCCCCCCCCCCTTGGAAACTTTAAAATTTCAATATACACCCATACCTCGCTTTACGGCCTAGATACATTCCTGAAAAGTTGGCCGTAAAGCGAAAAGCCGTATAACGAATCAATTATTTTGATACAAACCCACACAAATTCAATTGGATTTGTTCCAAGTTTTTATAAACAGTATAGTTTTTCGTTCATAAAGCATTTTATTCTTTTTATTTCCTATAAAAATGCTTATATAAAAGCAAAAGTACAAAACAATGCAATAATAAGTATAAATTCAAAAAATAAACATATGAACAAAAAACAAAAGAAATCATATGCACATATGTATACATATAATAAAAAACATAAAATAAAATGCTTAAAAACTGTTTTAATGTGATGACGAACATTAACGCGAAGAATAACTAAGCTATAATGATCTGCCATCATCACTTTCCGCTGTTGTTGAAAATTTAAAAGCCGTATAACGAAATATTGGGGGCCGTAAATCGAAAAAGTGCCATAATTAAAGAAGGCCGTTATAGCGAAATGCCATATAAAGAGTGGCCGTATAGCGAGGTTTAAGTGTACTGTCTTTACGAACTTAAGAATTTGCCATTCTAAAAATGACAATTCAATAAAATTTTGAAAGCATTTTTAAATCAAATATTAAAGTATTATTCAAGTTTGTACTAACCAGCAATGTACACGAGTTTCATTTTTTCAGACTTATTTAATTTTTCTCCAGTATCTTCTTTTATTTAAAAATGATTAAAAGAAAATCTTGTACGAATTAGACCCATTCTAGTTAGCAAAGCCCTCCTTTGAAAGGAGTGTTTCACCACAATTTTAGAACAGAGAAACTCTAGGAACTTATATTTCAACATCCTTTTTCTGGACTGAATGAAGAAATTACTTCTAAATAATGTTGTAGCTCATATACGACTACGGTAGTCTCTTTTGCTAAAAACATGTTTTTATTGGGAAATACTCTTCTTTAACGCTGTCATCTTAGCCAATCGGATCTTTCTTTCAGATTTAATGATTTGTTTTATGTGATTTGATCAACAAACCTTCATTTCAGATAACAGCGTCAGGTTCCACTTGGAAAATATTTTTGCAGAAAAAGATTAGAAGTTCTTTGAAAGTGAAATAATGAAATTGCCTGGAACAGGGCACATGATTATTGATCAAAATGGTCAATATATTGCTAATTAAAGTTATTTCTTCATATTAAAAATTGTCTTAAAATTTGTAAACATTTATTTTAAAGAAAAAGAACCCGAAAGTATTTTTTGGACAACCCAACATTTTTATTTTGGTTCAAAAAATGTAAGCTCCTTTGTATGAGCCAATTGTCATACGTTGCACTGGTCCCAAATTTGTTGTATTCGAATGGACAGTAGACTAATAAATTATATCAAAACCATTGTCGACCATACGGCACACGAATTAATAACAATTTTATTTACTTAAACGAATTATCTACAATACTAATGTATGAGCAAAATCAATACATGAAACATCGACCATACGATGTGCGAGCGTAACAAACTTTTTTATGCAACAAGAGATTTCAAAGAAATTCTAATATCTTATAAGTTTACGATGCCAACATAAGAATTAAAAACTATGATACCTATATTTGTATTATTTCAAAGGCGCGTTTGGTGATTGCCAACATAGCCATTGGTGTCAACATTCTCCCCAGGTTGAAATATTATATTTCAAAATACATTAAAATACAGTTATTACAATTGAATACATAAAATGAACAATATATTGCAAAACAATTTTGCCTCATATTTTGGCTTAAACAAGTTCTAAATGGATACAGATAACTTAAAATGTAAATAATGTTATCATTAATACACGAATATTCAAATTAAATATAAATTCAAATATAAATTCAAAACATAATCCAACTAAAAATTTACATATTTTGATTAGGTAATACACATAACTTTCTAATATTACGTTTATATATACCGTGGTTTGTTTTCACCACAGCTACTCTAATTCTAATATCGGATCCTGGTATCACTTCTTGAATACGTCCAATCAACCATTTACATGGTGGCAAGTGATCTTCTTTAACTAAAACCATTAGACCAGGTTGTAAATTTTGTCTTTCAACATGCCATTTGGTGCGATTTTGTAAATGATTTAAATAACTAATCTGCCATTTTTTCCATATGGCTTGAAACATTTTGGTGGATTTTTGACAATTTGTTAATAAATTGTCTGGTTTGTTCACTATTAGTGGTTCAGGGATTGTATTCAAAATGCGTCCTATCAAAAAATGTTATGGAGTTAAATCATCTAAATTATCCACATCTGAGCTCATCGGAATTAACGATCTGCTGTTTAAGATGCCTTCGATCTGAATTGTAATAGTCTGGAATTCTTCCAAGGTCAGCTTTCGATCACCAATAGTTCGTCTAAGATGGTATTTAAATGTATTGACACTGGCTTCCCAAAGTCCACCGAAATTCGGGGCTTTGGGAGGAATAAAATTCCAGGCAATGCCTTCTGAGGCTAAATAACAAGCTAAATTTTCCTCTGGCTTTTTAACAAGTTTGTACAATCGTTTTAATTCTAAATGCGCGCCTACGAAATTGGTGGCATTATCCGTAAACAGAGACGAACTTTTACCACGTCTAGAGAAAAATCTTTTTAGCGCCGCGATTAGCGCTTCTGAGGTTAAATCTGTGACAGTCTCTAAATGTACCGCCTTTGTCACAAAGCAGACAAATATAGCTATGTATACTTTGTAGTATACACCCTTTCTTTGTCCTTTAAACTTTACATAAAAGGGTCCACAAAAATCTATTCCTGTGGCATTAAAGGGGGAACTCGGATTTATTCTTTCCGGAGGGAGATTGCCCATAAGCTGACCTACCGTAGCAGGTTTTTGTTTAAAACATGTAACACAATTATGGACAATTTGTCGAGCGATACTTCTGCCGTTTAATGGCCAGTATTCTTGGCGTACTAAATGCAATAAATTCTGTGCTCCTACATGCAGATATTTCCTATGGTAGTAATTCATCAAAATTTTTGTAAATTCGTGGGTCGCAGGAAGTAAAATGGGATGTTTTGCGTTAAAATTTAAATTCGATTTTTCTAACTGTCCTCCAACTCTTAGAATTCCATTGGAATCTAAAAAGGGTTGGAGATCCTTTACCTTCCCTTTTATAACCCTTTTACCAGCTAAGAGAACAGATATCTCCATTTTAAATTCATTTGCCTGTATTTGGCGAATGATAAATTCTGTCGTTGTTTTCTGCTCCTGGGGTAACAGGGGGCCTCTGTACCTGCCCTCTGGTTTGCTTCTAGTATTTTTCAAAAATCTGAAAATAGTAAAACAAAAAATATATACAATTTTAGAAAAACTATTTGATCTGTCTAAAACTCTATTTAACAAATCACTTTCTAAAGTTAATACAAAAGTCAATGAAGGGACCGGCAATTTCTGCACTTCTGGAACCTCCACAGCTGTTGGGCAGGGATTATCCTTTAACGACGAAAAGTCATTCAAAAGGAAAGTGGGACCATCCCACCACAGTTTGCTATCTCGAATAGTTTCAGGATCAACACCTCTAGAAATTATGTCAGCTGGATTTTCTTCTGAAGTTATATGGTGCCATTGATGAGTCGAAGACAGTTCTTGAATAACTGCGACGCGATTCGCTACAAATGTTTTCAAAGTATGTGGTTCGTGTTGAATCCACGCAAGTACTATTGTCGAATCGGTCCACAAATGAACGCTATTCACAGATATTTTTAACGATGATAGCACTCGGTTCAATAATTTTACTAGTAATACTGCTGCACAAAGTTCTAGTCTTGGAATTGTTGTACGCTTCAGAGGCGAGACTCTTGATTTGCTGCAGAGTAACTTCACTGAGACTTCTGATGATGTGCCAGTGGCTTTGACATAAACTACCGCTCCATAGGTCTTTTCGGACCGTCCGAAAATCCGTGTATTTCTAGCTGACAAATACTATCATTCAAAATATAGCGATCGACATCAATACTTTCAAATACTTGGAGGTTTTTTACAAAATTTTTCCATTCTTGAGCTTCTTTAGCTGAGAGTGGCTCGTCCCAGTCAATGTTTAAAAGCCATAATTTTTGAATAAATATCTTTGCTCGAACTATAATTGGTCCTAAAAGTCCTAAAGGGTCGAATAATCTAGAAATATGAGATAATATTGATCTCTTAGTGCACTTTGATGAATATATTGAGGGAGAAACAAAAAATTTAAATTTATCAATTTTTGGATTCCAAATGAGACCTAGTGTCTTTACTGTTTCTCTTGATTGATCAAAATGATATTCTTGATCTTCGAACGGCACTGATTTTAACAGTTCTCTTTCGTTAGAGAACCATTTACAAAGTTTCATTCCACCAGCTTGTAACATTTGTATCAACTGGTTTTGTAACTCCTTTGCACTATTTAAATCATTGCTACCTGTGACTAAGTGATCCATGAAGAAATCAGAAAGAGTCACAGCTGAAGCAAGAGGAAAATTATCTTTCTCTTCTACTGCAAGTTGTCTCAAACCTCTTACTGCTAGAAATGGAGCTGAGGCTGTGCCATATGTCACAGTTTTAAGTCTATATTCTTGAAAAGACTCTTCAGGAGAATTACGCCAAACTATTCTTTGTAAATCTGAATCATTATTCTTAACTGAAATTTGTCTATACATTTTAGAAATATCAACTTCAGAGCATATTTATGTAATCTAAATCTTGATGTTATGTCGAAAATATCATCCTGCAACTTTGGGCCTACCATTAGAGTTTGATTTAGAGAAATGCCTGTTGATGTCTTAGCCGAGGCATCAGACACTACCCTCAATGCAGTTGTCGAACTATCCTTCAAAACAAAATGATGCGGAAGGTAATTTGTTTTACCCAACACTTCATTTCTCTCGCAATGTGGAACAAGCTCCATGTGACGTAATTTTAAATAAGCGTCCATGAATTCTTTATACATGGTTTTACAATTGGGCAAGCGTTCTAATCGTTTTTCTGTACTTAGAAAACGCTTAATAGCCATATCCTTTGAATATCCCAAAGATTTAGTACACTCTTTGAAAGGTAATTTTACACAAAATCTACCCGATACTCTAGTATAATGTTTTACAAAATGATCTTCACATTGAATTTCTTCCGGTGTATAAGAACTAACTGAATTCACTTCTTCCAGTTTCCAAAATTTAAGTTTTCTTCAATATATTCTGAAGGCTTCAATAATCCACAGAATTGCGTGTTTACAGAACTAACTACTGTTCCACTAGCTACATAACCGAATACAGTTTCTTGCAATAAAATACCATGCGAAGGTAAACGAAATTGTCCTGACCTTAAAATTTAAAAAAAAAATACTCTGCTCCCATAGGCAAGTCAATTTTGGCTGGATTTGTGAATTCTTCATTTGCCAGTTCAATATGCGACGGTAAATTCAAGTCATTTATGTTTATTGGGATATTCGTAGTAATGTCTGTAATATTAGGTACAATTAAACATTCCATACTGGCAGAAAAATTCCTGTTCTTATTTGCAACTTCTATAACTACACTTTTATTTACAGTGACCGATGTATTATTTAATGTTGATACGGGAGCATATATTCTTTCAGCTCTTAAACCCAATTTTTGCAAAAATCTATACGATAAAAATTGAGCACTTGATCCATTATCCAAAAGGCAAATGGCAGGAATAAATTCCCCTAACATATTTTACACATAAACCCGTGCTGTTTGAAGAAGAATATTTTTCCTTTGAGAGATTAAACAGCTTGAAACTTCTTTAGCTTCGACTGCTAAATTATGTTGTGATTTCTCATTTTCGTTTTGGATAAATAAATTTGATGACTCAATTGGCGTGTCAATTGGCGCCGCCGACAGGGTGTCTACACTTTCTGTATGAAGTAGTGTGTTGTGCTTAGCTTTGCATACATTGCACACGTACTTCGAATTGCAATTTACAACTTTATGTTGCGCACTGAAGCAATTAATACACAAATTATGTTTTTTTAAAAAGTCAAATCTTTGCAACGAATTTAGTTTTAAAAATGCAGAACACTTAAATATGTAATGATTAAGAGATTTACAGCAAGCACATACTTTATTGTATGATTTCACCATAAGTGATTTCGGTTTTTGGTATTTATCAAAAACTTTCAATTTTGAAGAGACACTACGTGATAAATTATCCAACATTTGGCATCTTTTTTCCAAAAATGCTATTAAATCATCCAACTTCGGAACTTCCCTGGAAGTTATATTTAGCTCGTATTGCTTTCTTGATTCTTTATGAAGTTTAGCTAAAATTATATTTAATAACACAGCATCAGATAATTTATTTCTTTCAAGATCCATTGTATTTAGTGCTCTTAAATTTTTGTTAACTATATCTATCAAACTTCGCAGTTCCTTAGAAGATTCATAAGTTATTTTATCAAATTCTAGTATTTGCTTAACATATACATCAACTAACACTCCTTCGTTTGAATATCTTTCTTCTAAAGCTGCGAAAAGCGTTTTAAATGTATCATTAACAGTTTGTAAATTCTTGGCTTCGCCGACTAAAGCCGAATGTAAATACTGCAATTTTTGAGTTTCATCTAAATGAGAATTATTGGTAATAATATTATCAAATTGCAGCTTAAAACAACTATATTCTTCTATTTTCCCAAAAATTTAGGAATTACAATTTCGGGAAGTCGAATATTAACGCTATTATTTACATCTTTATTACCATTTGAAATAAATGAACTATTTTGACAGGTAATCAAACTATTAAATTTTACCTGTAATGCTTTGATGCGAAATTCCATATCCAAAAATTCTTCTTCAATATCCGATATACCTTCTTCCGGATCTACTTTCTCGAAAAACTTTATTCGAATGTAATCCAAACTTGATTGATACTTCAATAAATTTTCTAATTTTATTTTTAACTCAGCAGCTAAAATATCCGATGGGGCTTTTACCTGCTTTTCTTTTAAGTATGTCTCTATTTTAGTAATCTGAGCCTTCAATGTCGATTTTTGTCGATTTAGCACAATGAGTGCCATTTTTTCTCCGGCTACGTGGACCAACTGTATGAGCCAAATGTCATACGTTGCACTGGTCCCAAATTTGTTGTATTCCAATGGACTGTAGACTAATAAATTATATCAAAACCATTGTCGACCATACGACTCACGAATTAATAACAATTTTATTTACTTAAACGAATTATCTACAATACTAATGTATAAGCAAAATCAATACATGAAACATCGAACATACGATGTGCGAGCGTAACAAACTTTTTTATGCAACAAGCGGTTTCAAACAAATTCAAATATCTTATAAGTTTACGATGCCAACATAAGAATTTAAAACTATGATACCTATATTTGTATTATTTCAAATGCGCGTTTGGCGATTGCCAACATAGCCATTGACGTCAACATCCTTAATGAATACCATATGTTTACTTCATACTCATAATACTTCTTAATAGTTTGATTTTCTGTTCTTTAACTCAATAAAATGTTTTTGGTTTGGTTAAACAATTTAGTCACTAAAATAAAGAAAGAAGTTGCGTTTCTTAAAATTAACTTAGCGTCGAAGATCTAGTTTTAAAAATTACGACTAAAGTTTTAAAAAAATTATTATTTCTCGACATGAGTGTTCATGTAAGAATAATTTTTTTAAAAAAGTAAAAAGGCACCTGTGTTGTAAAATACTCTTACTTCGAACTCACAATGTTAAACACATTAATGCAAAATAGAATATCTTACTCCAAGCTGCCACTAACTGCCACTAATTTTTAAGCATGGGACTAAACCCTCTCTCTATTCTACACTGCTGGCCACTGAAAATCCAACACCCTGAAGGAAACATGCAAATAACATGAAATTTACAACATGCATTAGCGGGGGTGCGATATGCAAATGATTAGAATTTCAGCGCAGACTCACATCACGCGCGCCTGTGGCGCCACTTCAAAGCGCTATTTAAGGCTTGGAGATTTCGACGATTTCAAGTTCGGCAATTGTAATTTTCTTGTGGTTTTTTCAAAAAATCGATCAATTATGCCTCGTCGAAAACAGCGATCATCTTTTGATCAAGTATCCGAGTTCGACAGAGGAAGGATAGTGGCCTACCGAGATTGTGGATTATCTTTCAGGTAAATCGGCAGTCGTGTTGGACGAAACCAAACAACTGTAATGCGGATATGTGATCGTTGGATGCAGGAGGGTACGACGGACCGGCGTGTTCGATCGCATCCACCTCAGCGCACCACTTCACGTGATGACAGGCAAATTGTGCGCATGGCAGTGTCGGATCGCTCAGTCACATCACGAACCATAGCACAGCACATGCAGTCTGTAACGCATCATCCAGTGTCTGCGCGTACCATTCGACGCCGTTTACAGCAGAGTGGTCTGTCCGCAAGACGTCCATTGCTTTGTCTACCCTTGACGCAGAACCACAGATGTATCCGCCGCCAATGGTGCGATGACAGAAGGATGTGGACGGCAGAATGGAATGAAATTGTCTTTACTGACGAGTCACGCTTCTGTCTGCAACACCACGATGGTCGCATTCGAGTCTGGAGACACAGTGAAGAGAGGATGCTGAACAGCTGCGTTATGCACCGCCACACTGGTCCTGCACCGGGTATTATGGTATGGGGCGGTATTGGATATCACTCTCGCACACCTTTAGTACGCATTGCCGGTTCTTTAAACAGCCAGTGCTACATCTCCGAGCTGTTGGAGCCAGTTGTCCTTCCTTACCTTCAGGACTTTCCCACAGCCATATTTCAACAGGATAATGCGCGACCACACGTGGCACGCATTGTCCAACGGTTCTTCGTCAATCGCCAGATTGAATTGCTTCCCTGGCTGCCTCGCTCTCCGGATCTTTTGTCGATAGAAAACATGTGGTCCATGGTTGCTCTACGATTGACCCAGATTCCATCCCCAGCTGCCACAGCAGATCAACTTTGGCAACGTGTGGAAGCTGCTTGGTCTGCTGTACCCCAAGAACTCATCCAAAGTCTCTTTGAATCAATGCCGAGGCGTGTGGCAGCGGTGATCTCCAATAATGGCGGCTACTCTGGCTACTGATTTTGGCAGGAACCAAACTTCACAGAAGTCTAAAAATTTAATCATTTGATACTTGGTCAACATGTTATCTACAATATAAATTTTGTTGTGATATCTCTTGTCTTTCTTGGTGTTGCAATTTGGGTGGCCAGCAGTGTAGCTTCTATTATCCCCCCCCCTCCCTTGCTTGATTAGCTCTCAGGGAGTTAATGCAACTATAATCCATTTGGCAAATGTAACTTGATCAACACTGCATCACCGTACCGGGGAAAATTTCTCTTAGTTTCGTTCAGCAATTTCTCCCATAAATAACTCATTCCATGTCTGCGTTATGTACCGTAATCTGTATAAAGCGGTTCGCTTCTCAAAACTGTTTTCTGACGGAGAGTAATGCAAGAGAGCGTGTAAAATTTTACGCAAGAAATGGCGCCGGAAAAAATTAAAAACAGGTATCCAACTGGCTACGTAAAAACTGGTTTCCAACAGAAAATAATATTATTGCAGTATATCTGACAAATATTTTATGGAGGGAACCATGAAGAAAAGCAGATGTCTTGCATTCAGTTTAGAAGAATTTTAAATCTATTTCACATATTTTGATTGTGTGATCTGGCCGTCTGGTATAAATTAAGAAGCGATAATCAGTACATATAATTTTAACTTAAGAGTTATTCTTTATGACAAATAACGAAAAGCTAAGTGGGAGATCTCATCAGACTTTATAGTTAAAGCCTGAAATTAACCTGTTAATAAATACTAAACACAACACCAGACTAAGTTTTTTTTTTCAATTGGCCGTCTCGATATTACTTCTGATAGCAATCTGTCTTATCTGATAATGCTATTAAATAAGAAAGAGAGGTTAGAAAGTAGATTTTCAAAGATAAAAACTTTCATCTAAGGAAAACAGGAGTATTCGGATCTCCCCCTGTGAGCTATGCTAGATTTCATTTGTTTTCTGCAATAGAGCTTTTAAAATAATGATTGTGAAAGTTTTCAATACATTAAAATGTTAAAGAATTCTTTCAATTACTTAACAGCCTAACTTTTGGGATTCATCTTTTTGTGTACCTAAAATACGCATTTTTTAAAGTTTTTCCAAGAATGCATTTTACATCAATAAATTTTATAAAATGTACTAAAACTAGAACACTTTACTTGTCATTTTCATAATTTCTAAGAGTGGTAAACACATGGTATCAAGAAAAAGTAATGTATAAAGGACTATATTTTTTTTTCATGGTACATTTTAAAACATTATAAACAAAGCCCAACACTGCAGTTTGGGCAATAATACCTAGTTCTCCTCGTTACGATTTTCTCTCTTACGTCGTTCTTTGAACAGTAAACCACACATCTGTTTGTCGCATTTGTTTTTGATGGAGGTAGTGGAATCTGTTCAATAAAATGTTTATGCCCAAATAAAACCACTATGTTTATTTAATAAAATTTAGCAATAAACAGGTACAGATGCTATTACAAGATGTCAGTTGAAATAAAACCTACACACATAGCAAGCGATGCAATTTCATCAGAAATTTCATCTTAAATATTTCTGAAACAATTACAATGCACACTAACAAAACACACATATGACAAAATCTTGGAATCAACTGGTTTTTTAAGTTATTTTTTGAAATGCACTAACCAATTTTATGACCAAATATAACTAAAAGTGAAATAATTCAACAAAGCAAGATAATTATTAGCAGAAAGAATGTAGACAAAAATAAACAGAAATCACGCACTTAGGACTCAACGCACCATAATGCAAGATTCTATAGCAGTAACGGAACTAAACCATATATCGAGGTAACCGATTGGTCTCGTCATCAGGAGGCCGAACCGAATCATTTCCCTCAAGAGGGAACTTTCTGATTAGGATGGAGGTATAACCAAACGACATCCCAAGGCCCAGAGATCCCCATTGAAACAGACAGTCAAATGAAATGAAAAATACACAGACATCCTGCACTTAGGACTCAACACACCATAAATGCAAGTGCACATACAATCCTAAAGAACACGAATGAAAAGACAGAAATGCAAGACTACTCATCATTACAAGATGTCCGTTGAAATAAAACTTACACACATAGCAAAACTTACACACATAGCAAGAGATGCAATTTCATCAGAAATTTCATCTTAAATATTTCTGAAACAATTACAATGCACTCTAACATAACATACATATGACAAAATCTTGGACTCAACTGGTTTTTTAAACTATTTTTCGAAATGCATTAACCAATTTTATGACCGTTTGCCACGTTATACAGGTTAGCGATGTCGGAAGAATGCATAAAATACACGTTTCTATGCTTATGGCGCTTAAAAAATCAATTTTATAAAGTTAACTTCTCGTTAGGGCTGTTCATAGTTGAGACTCCCATTAATTTAAATGGGTATTTATCGTTAATCAATGCAAGTCATAACATCTACACGCTCTCACACAAATGTGTATGGCATTCACAGCTGTACCTCCTCACACTACAGCAATTCACGACAGACTCAAAATAGTTTCGCATATAGATTCCGTGGTAAAGGTGAGTACTAAAGGATAGAATTTTATGAAAATATTCTTATCGAATATCTATTATTTCAATTGAGACTGTCTGTCATTCCGAACTGATATAGTATGCTTAGAACACTCCTATTCCAAGAAAATTTAAATGAATAGCGGGAAAATATACCCTTGTTTCTTCCAAACAGCACTTAAACTGTTTTCAAATCCAGACACGCCGAGGAATTTTATCAAAAAATAAAAATGGATAAAAACGAGACGCTTCTTATGAAAGATTTGGATTTCAGACATTCCTTAAAACGGTAGTCACGATTTCTTCGTAAAACCAGTTATTTGAAAGTTTGCTGTCTATTCAAGACAACTTGGTAAAAAGGAAAAAAAGGTTAAACTGACAACTTTGAATTTTAAAAGCATTTCATTTTCTTTACTCTCTTTATTAAGGCCCTATAATAGGATATTAGTACTATGTCACACTTTCATAGTTTTAAGCGTCTCCGTAAACTAGTTTGTCTTCATGGCACTGGATTTGTAACTATTTTCGGAATTCCATGACGTGAGGACTATTGAGACCAGTCCGCCACAACATACTCTCTGTGGCCCGTGAAGCATTTTGTAAAGACTCATAATATCATAAATCTAAAAATTACGATATATTATTTTTAAATTTATAATATTACGTAAGAAAAATATAAGCAATGAATATAAATACTTATTTAGTTTTCCAAGTAATTCTAAATTTATTTCTTGTTATTGTTCGCTTCATCCTCTATCGTATTTTCTTGCGCCTTTCATAAAGTAATATGGCCAGCCCTCATCCCATTTAGAGTTGATCTAGACCAGAGGTTCCCAACCCGTAGAAGTCTGAGGACCACTAAGGCAAAAATTGAACCATATGCGGACCAATCCACCCTCCACCGACTTGAGGGGGGAACCTTCCGGGGGTATGAAGGGTATAGAATATCCCTCAGGCAAAAGGGATACAGGATTAACGTACTCACATTCTTATGTATCATATTCTAATAATAAAATAATTATGTTAAACGTTTAAGAAATTTTAATTCAACACCTGATAGTCGTCGGATATATTCGGCCCATCTAGTTCAATGAACATTGCTTTTAAAATCCCCATTTATTTGACAACTTTTTTGTATGTGGTGCCGGACCATTCCCGAGGATCTCGCGGACCACCGGTTCTAGACAATAGAGGGGAGATCTAGACAACAGAGGGGAGATTGGATTTTGTTTTCGAGGTCGAGCTCTCTTTACCCATCCGGACCTGAATCTTGTAGTATGGTAAAAAGGGTTATTTCAGTTTAAAAAAATAGATCACAGCACAAAACTCATTGACATTAATTTTATTTACCTCTTACGTGTGAACATGAAATCTATTCCTAAACAAAGTATCCAAACCTTCAGACTAATACTATATAATGTAAAGGTTAAGTTTTTATCTGACTGACACACGTCTTCCGTCCATCTTGCCCCTATAGGGTGAATGGTTATTAAGAAGTTAAATGGGTATTAAATTGTCAAAAGGGATAGTTTTAAATATACATGGATAAACTCTGTGCAATTGGAAGATAAAGTCTCAGGTTTAAACTAACTTAAGTACTTTGTAAATGACATATTGCTTTTATGACATGAAACTTAGAGGGACACCTCTCCTAAGCCCATAACAATATATTAAAGGGGCCCGTTTTATAATCTCTTGGAGGTTGAGGTTTGAAAAGTTTACTAACAGAAGTAGAGTTTATTAATTGTGTAATTCAAATTGAAGGGAATGATTAATTTACTATACTGCATTTTATCTAAACTTATTGGCCATTATACATATGTTAAAACGAATCGCTAGTAATTCCTTCCTGGAATCAATTATTTTTGATTAACAAAGGAAACAAAACAGAGACAGAAAATTTTCTTGGGCAATTAGGGATTTAAATTATTCTTTATTCTCTATAATCTTCAAATTTTTGTACACCCAAATACAGTGAGATTTACGCATCATGAGCGATTCTATGCGTCTTTCATTTGCAGGCCCATACACTTGACCTCATAATCAGAACTTGCACTTAATTTTTACTTCCCTGCAGAAAGATAAGGGTTTTATTCCCCTATAGTTCTCCCTAAATTGCTTTCTTCCATATTAGATCTAGCTTATGTATGTATGGATACTCTATTCAAAAGCTGACATTATCTCTTACCTTTAAGATGCATAATAAAGCTATAAGTCTACAGAGAACATTTTCTTTGTAATTTTTCTAAATGTAGTCATATGCATGTTTATATATATATATATAACTGCAATTAACGTATTTTGAACGTAATTGTAATTTTTAAATTCTTTTTCAAGATTTTTTAAGCTTTTATTTATGATTACAAACTTTTTTAAAAAGAAGAAAAAATCTTTGTATTGTTGACTTAAAATGTACAAATCTACAGACTTCCAAAATTGGTGAACATAATGCTTACTACTGAAAAACTTTTACTGCCAATCATTTGAGACTAATTTTTCCTACTTTAGGTCTTCTCCTTTCCACTTTGATTACTCCACTGTAATTGCTTCTGAATGACACTATGATAAAAAATAAATTACCAAGCTTGGGGAAAAAAATCACGAAGTAAATTCTTTTTTTGTCACATCAATTTCCGAAATATTTAGAATGATCAAGGAATGTGACTCTTAGATGCATACATTATAAATTTTATTAATTATTTACATATGAAGCAATAAATTTTCTCCGATAATATGAATTAAACTTGAAATATAATGAAATACTTTGAACAGGAATTCTAAATTGGTAAATCTTTCCTAATTTCTACATCTTTAGTAGCTATATCTTCGGTAAATCAAGACTACCCCAGAAGAAATTTATGCAACTTTTTTGAATTAATCAGAACAGTATGCTTTTAAATTTAAAGAAAATAAATTTATTTTAGAATCTTGACTTTTGACTTTTATACTTGACTAAATGGGCAAACAATGAAATACAGAATTCTTTTATGTTCAAATCTCATTATGTCTAAATGTATTGATAAAACATTGAATAATTTATTCAACTCATCTGACTTTCTTTTTAATGATCAATCTGTGATATTAGACTTTAATAAAAATCCAATTTAATTCAAAAGCACAAGGAATATTTTTATGTATTTGAAATGTATTTAATTTAATCGGAACTACGTGGTTCAAGAATACAATTAAAATGCGTCCTTTGCAGAAGTACAATGAAATTCAAATAAGCATTTCATTCCTGAATAATGTATTTAATAACGAAAAACATTAAATTCATACATAAATGCGACAGACAATGATTTCATGACATGACTCCTTACTTGTTCCCGTTAATTAGAATGCATCTCTTTCACTCAGAACTAAATTATAGAACTCAGAACTCATTTGAACTGATTTTATCAGAAAATTTTCAATTGGAAATTTGTCGTTATTCTTTCCTTGATAACTAAACCTATATATAAAGAAAGATATTTTTCATTTTCGAGCGAGTCAGAAGTCGTAGCAATTTCTGAAATTGCTATTGTGTTGAACTGAATTGTGTTAGCACCATTATAAATTCTCACTTAATAGCATGAATTATTTTGCTGCGCTTTTAATTTGACTTTTGGGAAATTATTCTAGACAACTTCTTACTGTAACTCCACAACTCATGCGTCGAGTCTAAACACTTTTAGTTCCCCCACATTGTGTAGTGGTTACTGTCATGAGCTTTCACAGAGTGGGCTTGGGTTCGAATACCAACGAAGACTTTAGCGTCCTTGTTCTATCCCCTCTCACGGAGAAATGTTAGACCACCTATAGGGTTATCCCATAATAAAGTAGCCAACAAAATTTGGCGGTGCCGTGGGAAAAAAAATACTGCTATGTGGGCGGAGCAAGATAATCCGACATGTGGATGAAGGATGAAAGAGTACAAATCTTGAGAAGCGGCCTCGCGTGGTCAGGTAGTAAGTCGTTCAAGAACAAAAGATACTTACAATCTGGATTGTCGCCAATTGTTGACGACTGGTAAAGCCATTTATTGACGGTATTGCTGCTACAGAATTCCATTCTCCCTCCTCTTTGTTGTTCGAAAATTGCCTGTCGTTAATGGTTTGGTATGGAGCGCTACGGTCAATTTTTTGCTACACGAGGGCTAATTAGACCGAGGGCACCGAACGGCTACAAATAACCATGGCAAGAGTGGGACTCAAACCCACAGACTCAGGTACCGAAAGCCAGCGCCCTAGTCATTCGGCCATTGTCTGGCTTGTCTGTGGGTAAAGATGGAGAGAATGACACCATGGCTCGAAATTTTACAAAATACAAAACTGAATTGTTCTGAAACTGAAAAAAGGGAAATGTTGTCAAGCATTAAAAAAAAGTACCTCCTGGGGAAAACTTTCAGAAAATGTGCTTATGCACACTGAAGAGCCAGAAAAACTGATGCACCTGCCTAATATTATGTAAGGCCCCCACGAGCACGCAGAAGTGCTGCAGCATGACGGGGCATGGACTCGACTAATTTCTGAAGGTATCCTGGAGGCAATTCACACCATCCATCCTGCAGGGCTGTCCACAAATCCATAGGAGAGCGAGGGGGGGTGAGATATCTTCTGAACAGCACGTTCCAAGGCATCCTAGATATGCTCAATAATGTTCATGTCTGGGGATTTAGGTGGCCAATGTAAGTGGCTAAATCAGAAGAGTGATCCTGGAGCCACTCGGTAGCAACTCTCGACGTGTGGGGTGTCGCATTGTCCTGCTGGAATTGTCCAAGTCCGTTGGAATGCACAATGGACATAAATGGGTGTAGTTGATCTGACAGGATGCTTATGCACCCGTCATCTGTTAGAGTAGTCTCTAGATGTATCAGGGGTCCCATATCACACCAACTACGAACTCCCTATACCATCACAGAGGCTCCACCAACTTGAACAGTACCCGGTTGACATGTACGGTCCATGAATTCATGAGGTTGTCTCCATACCCGTACACGTCCCGATGCAATTGGAAACGAGACTCGTCAGACCAGGCAACGTGTTACCAGTCATGCACAGTCCAATGGAGGTATTGGTGGGCCCAGGCGAAGCATAAAGCTGTGTGTCGTGCAGTCAACAACGATACACGAGTCGGCCTGCGGCTCCGAAAGCCCATATCAATGACGGTCCGTTGAACAGTTCGCACGCTGACAGTTGTTGATGTCCCAGCATTGAAATCCGCAGCAATTTGAGGAAGTGTTGCACGTCTATCTAGTTTAAGGATCCTCGTCAGTCGACGACAATTCCGTTCATTCAAGATCTTTTTCAGTCCACACCGCTATCGGAGATTTGATGTTTTACCGGATACCTGATATTCAGGGTACACTCGTGAAATGGTCGTGCGCGAAAAGCAAATTGCCTCGCTAACTTGGAGATGCTATGTCCCATCTCTCGTGTGCCGACTATAAGGCCACGTTCAAAGTCACGTAAATCGTGATAACCTATCATTGTAGCTGCAGTAACCGATCTAACAGCTTCGCCAGACACCTGTTGTCTTATATAGGTTCTCCGACAGAATCGCGTTTCGCTGATTGGTTGTATATTTCAGCTATTTGTATACGCACACCTGTACCATTTTTTTTCTTTTCAGTGTATATTCGTAATGGTAAGAAAGCATTAATACGAGAAGGTAAATAATGCGAGAAAAAAGATGATGAAGATTAGAAATGACTGAAGAGGTAAGGAACTTCTTTACGGCATCATAAGAACTTAAAATCATCAGCTTTGGGAAGTTTTAATGGGTAGTGAAAGAGAGATAATGCGAAATTTTATTTTTGGTAGAAATTTTCGAATTTGGCTTTTGCAGATCATTAAAATTCATTAGGTTTCTCCATGGAGGAAAAAAACCAAGTGCACAAGCTTTGAGAAAAAAATAAATATCATGTTTTCCTTCTTTAAAACTTTTAGTGAGAGGCCTTCTTTGGGAAGCATAAAGATCTATTTCATGCTGAGATAATATTCGCGTATGTTTTGATAAGTTATATAAAAATCAAAAGAATGTAATTTTTAGTTTCCAAAGCAGTGTCATACAAACGAGTGAAACTGATATAGTATAGTAGGATTTATATAGCAAGAAGATCCGAAAATATCTAGTAGACATATTAGTTTATATTATCCATTTGTGTATAAAAATATCTATTTTATGTCCATGTTTTTCAGTTATTTAAGGATGTCAGGAATGGGGGAGTGCATTAATGTGGTTTGACGCTCATCATATTCCATCATGGCCCTCCACTGATATTCGTATTGATTCGGCTGTGGTTACATATGCTCACGGGCTATTCCCACCAGTCTTCCCATTCTTATTTGTCTGCTACAGCTTGTGAACCTGCATATCTTACTCATCAAATTTTTTTTAGCAAGAAGTCATGGAAGCAGCCAAATTAACGATAATTTTTAAAACAAGTTTCAAGTAAAATTTAGTGCTGTTTTGTTTTGCCTGTATGTTATCCGTTGTCAGTTATCCAGTTAAACCATGTTTTGTTATTGTACCATTTGATGGCGATGAGAGCATCTACTATAGCAGGTTAAAGGATTATATATTCTGATTAGTGATCAAAGATTATATTTCATACTGTACTGCAAAATCCGATCTCAGTAACCCTTATTTAATTCAATTTCGTTATGATAATACATAAAAGACCCCTGCTTGGGTCCTAACTACGCAGTATTAATGGATGTTTCTGGTCTTAAAAAGATGATTTCTAGTAGTAAAAAACTAAATTTCCTTGTGGCAAGTGTAAGATTCATAAAATTCTGACTATATTGTGAAAAAAAAAGTATGCAAATATCGTATGACGTTTTTCAATGAAATATTCACACGCTTTGAAAGGAAAATAATGTGGCAAAATCGCAGGGAAGTAGGTTTCAACGAAACTCCTTGGAATAACTTCCAGTAATTCACTTATTTCGGTCGTTTTTAGGCATACTTTACAACTTTTGATGATTTAATCCACTTACATGGGCTTCGATGAGTAATAAATCTTTTACAAACTACTTTTATTATTAATATTAAATCATATGTTTTAATGAGATTAATTGCAAATTCTAAATCAGCTATAACCATATAGTTTTTCATTCATCCTACCGTCGAATGCATGAAGATAATTTAATACCGATATATCACGTCTACCTTCTAACTATGAACTATTCAAGATATGGTTTCAGAAGCAAATGAAACCTGATAGCTCAAATTTGGCCTCTTTATAACACTTCTCAACAGAGTTGGCTCAAATATTTTTCCCACTATGAGATACATCTCTTCACTATACTTCCAAGTAATATAAGGCATCCGATATGATTCCTTTTCTCTCTGTACTTCTAAATCAATCAAACTATCCTACCTAAAACATTAGGAAATTTTTAGTCATTAGCCTTAATTCGTTGCCTTCAACTCTAGTTTTATCAGAAACATACCTTTAGAAGAACTCTTTGAAAATGGGACAATCAAAATAACTTCATGATATTACTCTGGAAATAGCATTAAAACATTAATAACATTTTTGAAACATCTTTAAAAATATTAAAACTGAGTAAAAGGTTTATCTAGATATTTGTTAAAGTTATATGAAATGACAAATTTAGGTATGAAGAAACAATTTTTAACACTATATTCATGAAGAGGGGATATAGTGTTAAAGATGGTTTGGAAACTGTGGTTAAACTGCTTGAATTAATTATAGTTTTAAATGGACGTTTATGGCCATTCGAAACAAACACCATCTATCTTCAGCGTTCAACCACTTAGAGATTAATCCTTCAGCGGGCGCACCAATTTTTGGAACACCAGCAGGCGCGTGACGCACAAAGTGCAACGTTTCTTTCAACCCTGATTATTCCTTTTGTAATATACTCTTTTTTTTTAATTGAAAATTAAAATTCTGCGTTTTATGATAAGATATAAAATGTTGATAATATTGAGATATATTTATGTTTAAAGGCCAAAGAATGCAAATAAAATCGCCTTATTTCAAAAGTGTCCGGTTTATTGGATCTAAGGACAACTTGCGAATTAACCCCTATTGATGTCCAAAAACCTAAAAAACAATCAGATTGTCCATTTTCGTGATATGCGGGATGCCGTGTAATAGCTGTACATTTCATCGACGACATCAACTCCTGTTTTTTTTCATATTTTAATCCAGTATAATCACTGGTTTACCATGGTTAAATCACGAATAACAATGAATGGAAAGGAATGCAAGGGTAAGAAAATAAGACCTGCATTAGAAAGGGTGTAGCTATAAATAAAAACTGCTTAGAGCAGTCAAACCTTACATGTAAAAGCAAACCATTCAAAATTACAAAAATGTTGCACTTTATACACGGGCGTGCCCGCTGAAGGGTTAAAAATCGCAGTCAGAGACGGTTGCGAAATCGCAACAACCAACTACTTGATCTGTTGGAAATGAATCCTACCGTTCACTTGCCACAGTCTTCCTTTACAATGATCAGATTTACAACTAGATCAGAGGGGGCCTCCCCACGGCGTCCCTGAGTGAGATTTGCGCGTTATTTGTACCTGACAACGGCCCAGAGTCTATCAGGTACACAAAGCGGAAGCTTTGCTTAACTAGCGGTTATTCTCAAACGAATTTTCTTGGCGCAACCTATCGGCACCTTCACGTGGTGGCCCCTGGGAGATCTTTTGATCTGCAAACGCCGAAGGTGTGGGGAACTAGTTTATTCTCTTTCTAGTCTTGTGTTCAGTACGGTTTCCCTCCGACCATGTGTCAGGAGCAAACCAAGGACCCTCTCCTCGGAGAGGCAGAAGAGAGAATGCGCATAGCGCAAACAAGAGTGCAAAACATACTTTGCGCTTATAGCGGCTCTTTGGAGCGCAGAAGGACAATGAATGAAGAGCTCAATATGCTCTTATACATTCTTAGGGACCAGCAAGCCCATATCCAGTACTTAGCTGGACAGTTAGCCCAAGCTAACAAACAAACTTACGCGAACATCGTAACTAATGGGCAAGCTATTGGATCCGCCCCTAGGGGCGGATCAAAGGCTAAGTCGACCAAGACGACTATGGCCGATAAAGGGCATCACGTGGTGACTGTGTATCCAAAGAAGGAGCAGGCCTCTGAGGATACGAGAAATGAAATACAGTCACATATTGACCCCACTAGGCTGAAAGTAGGCATCACTATGATGCGCAAAATCAGTAAGGGTGGGGTCATAATTGGCACGGACACTGAAGAGAGCCTGGATAAGCTCATAGCGGAGTTCAAAAAGATCGATGAACTCCATGGAAGCTATGAAGCTTCTAAACCGATGAAAAGAAATCCGCAACTCATAATATACGGAGTTGCGGAAAAAATGACTGAAAAATTGCTCATTGACAAGCTTAAAGAGCAAAACCAGGAATTGGCGGAAAGTGAGATAAGCATTGTAGCTAGCTACAAGGCTAAATACGGACACAATTGGATCTTGAGCATCAATGGAGAAGCCTTCTCAAGACTGAGAGGCGTGTACAAGCTCAAGCTAGGTTGGCAAAGGTACTCCTTTAGGGAGTACATAAGGCCAAGAGTGTGTTATAACTGTTGGCAATATGGACATATTGCCAAAGCGTCTAAAAATGAAAGAGTATGTAAAAATTGTGGCAGTACGGGCCACTGTTACAGTGACTGCAATGCAAGAACCAGATGCGTGAATTGTCATAAGAACAACAAGAAAAATGGCACAAAGCAGGAGACCTCTCATATGCCCACCGCTAATTCATGCTCGATCTACAGAGCAGAGGTGGCGCGCATTGCTCAGAGAACCAACTATGGAGAGTAACACTCCAAGTTGCAAATTTGTGCATTTAAATGTCAATAAAACGTATCTGGCTTCTAAGGAACTGGGTGAGGACGCCGTAGCCCAGGACCTTGACATCCTCTCGATCTCGGAACCGTACAATTCCAGAGAGGATGCGCATGTAACTGGCATACCGAAAACGTACGCAGTAGTAGCACACAACAGCAGCCCCAAGGCTGCCATAGCGGTTAAGAGGAGGCACAAGATGCTCAATCTGATGGTGACAGAGTGCTTGGTCGCGGTCCGAGTACAGCTGCTAGGGGAGTGGTATAACGTTATCACAGTCTATCTACCCCTCCCCCCTCTCCCAGGGGGGATGATGATAGAACGGAGCCCCACCTGAGTTATCTCAGGTCCATCTTGGACAATAATGACTCAAAGTCAATTATTATGGGCGACTTCAATGCGAAGTCTACTGTTTGGGGCCCTAGGCCTACAAACGAAAGGGGAATAACGATCTTGAGCTTGGTGGCGCACTATGGGGCGCACATCCTAAACGACCCAAACAGCCCTCCCACTTATAACGGACCGTTCGGGATGGGCTGGGTCGACCTCGCGATAACCATTGGTATCGATGAGGATAGGATCTCCAACTGGAGAGTCTCAGATGACTATGTGCTGACGGACCACAATGGAATTCTGTTTGAGCTAAGTGGCCTTGACACAGGTCACGGACAGCCCAAAAATCTTAAATGGGACATTAGATCCATGAAGTGGATGGAGTTCAGAGCGGAACTCCGCAAGGAGTCTAATGAGCTCAGAAACACGGTGGAGGCCCTCGAACCCGAGGAGGCTGTCATGGTCATCAATGACAAGCTACACAATCTGTGTAGCAAACACCGTAAGAGGAAGGGCTGTCTGAAAAGGAATGCACATTGGTGGACTCCAAGCCTGGCGATACTTCGCAAAAAGGTCAGAGCTCTCAGGAGGAGGGCTCAAAAGATCAGTGATCCCCAAGAAAGGGCCCTGAACATGGAGATCTTCAAAAGGGAAAGAGCTTCCTACAGGCGAGCCAAACTGGCAGCCAAAAGAAAGTCGTTCAGAGATTATCTTGAAGGGGTGACGTCCAAAGACATATTTGGCAATGTGACGTTTACAATTCCTAAGAGTGGCAGAGGGGACTGCGCCAAGCAGCTCAAAAAACCCGATGGAGACTTAACGCACGACGAGTGTGAAGTGGAGTTATTACTGGCTCAACACCACTTCAAGAATATTGACGATGTTCAATATCCCAGAGTCGCTATCCAAGAGACTCAAGATCTCATCACGATCGATGAGATCGACTTGACTTTGGATAATATGGCTAAAGGGAAGGCTCCGGGATTCGATGGGCTCACACTCATGATAGTGGAGGAGCTGCACCAAGTGGATGCTCGGCTACTGAGTAACCTATTTAATAAGTGCCTGAAAACGATGAAGTTTCCAAACACTTGGAAAAAAGCGAAGGTGGTCTACTTCCCCAATGCGGGAAAAGACCCGAATATGCCGAACGCATATCGTCCAATCTGCCTCCTCCCAGTAATGGGGAAGGTTCTGGACAAGTTGATCACGAACAGACTCGTGGAGTTCCTAGAGTCGAACGGGGTACTCTCTAAAGAGCAGTATGGCTTCCGAAGAAATAGGAGCACTAACGATGCCCTAAAAAGGGTACTTGGGATCATAGGCGATAATAAGCGGAACAAGCTTTTTACTTGTATGATCACACTCGACATACAAAACGTCTTTAACTCTATTAACCCGATACGGGTTATAGAGGCTATAAAGAGCCTAAACATGGACACGAATCTCAAGTACCTAAAAATTGATTATCTTCGAGACCGTAGCATAAAGCTGGGTCAAGGGGAGTGGAAGTACAACGTGGGAGTGCCCCAAGGTTCCTCCTTGGGACCTATACTCTGGCTTCTTGTGATCAACGACCTCCTGAAAGTAGAAGAGGACAATGTGGAGTTCCACATACAAGCTTTCGCGGATGACCTGGTCATCCTCATCAGTAGTAAGGCAGTTTATAGGTTTACCGATCTAGCCAGCACTGCTCTAGCCAAGTGCGAGAGCTGGGCAAACCACAATGAACTTAAGTTCAATATTGGTAAGTGCAACTTCACAGTAGTGGGGCCCAGCACCTGAAATCTAAGGAGACCAACCCTAAAGCTTTGTGGACAAAGTATCAAGTATGAGAAGGATGTGAAGTATTTGGGGGTTATCATTGATAACCAACTCAACTTCAACGCCCACCTGGATAACGCCAAGGAAAGGGATCTGGCTGTGATGTACAAGCTCCTGAGATACTCCAGGAAGACTTCGGGCATTAAACCACTCGTCGTTAAGGAGATCTACCAGTTGGTCGTTGATAAGATTCTGCTTTATGGAGTGCCGTCGTGGTGCAACACCACAAGGAGGCTTAACGACAAGCTATTGCAGATCCAGAAACCGTTTCTGTTGCTCTTGACAAAGTACTACAAAACAGTAGCTACGGACACTCTTGCCGTACTGGCGGGGTGTTTGCCTTTGGACATTAGAGCTAAAATGGAAAGGACACTGCACCTGATCCATAAGGAGAATGGAGCATATGACCTTAACGGTTTTATGCTCGATGGGGAAAGCTGCTTAGTGAGAAACTTCGATATCCACTCGATCAAGGATATCAGCAGCATTGACTGGTCGACCAATCTTGAGCCAAGGTGTAGTACCCAGTACTACACAGACGGCTCGAAGATGGAAGGCAAAGTCGGGTCAGGTGTTATCAAGTATGATAATAACGTAAGGCTCTATGACCTAATGGAGAGGAACTCAGATCACAGTTCCTCTTATCAGGCTGAGTTAAGGGCGATAGAGATGGTAATCGAGGACGCAATAAGGTCGCGAACCGATGAGTTCGATGTCTTCACGGACTCCATGAGCGCACTACAGGCGCTCAAAGCAAAGAACTTTAAATGTCGGCTGGTGGAGAACCTGAAAAAGAGTATCAATAACAACGGCTAAAATATTACTTGGCACTGGGTGAAAGCCCATGCCGGTAATAGTAATAACGAAGAGGTGGATGAGATCGCCAAAAGAGCGACTCAGCTTCCCACCATTACCAATGACTATAAGCTGACCAAGAACCAGCTTAAAGGCATTCTCATGAAAGATGCCTTAAATATGTGGCAAGAAAGGTGGAATGAGTCCACCAAAGGCAGGCGGACGCAGGAGATATTCCAGAATGTCAGCTTGGATAGGGTCCAATGTGACTTCCTGAGGAACCAGGCGATTACTGGGCACGGCAGCTTTGGCCAGTAGCAGGCCAAATTCTTCGGGAAGTCGGATAGTTGCAGTTGTGGCGAGGTCCAGACAGTCGAGCACTGTCTATTCGACTGCATAAACTATACCTACCTGCGGGCCGACCTGCCAGGGAATGCAAGACAATGGAACAAGAATAAACTATATAACGATTACTACTGTTGCAAAGTAGTAAATAAAATCGTTAAAAGGCTCATGGACGAACATTTCCAATTGCCATAGACTATTTCGATGTATGTTTTTTGCTGTTTGTAACCTTTTTAATAAAGTATGTGTTTTAGCGAAAAAGTCGTTCTGTAGGCGGTTGGCCGGAGTGGAGTGACTCGGTAAAGTTGCATATGTAGCTGAGTGTCGGAGCTTGGGATGTGCTCCCTCGCGGCGGCCGGTCTTCATAAAATCTGCGTTGGATGCCTTCAAGGTGGGACGACGATAAGCTTAAGCTTACAATTAGATCAGAATTACGCAGAGACATATGATAAAAACTATGAAGAAATGCGGCACCAGGAAAAATGAACTCAGAAAACAATAACAGTATAATTTGGAGAGGGAATCAAATTTAAATGTCCTCATGACCGCACTCTTGCATTTAGAGAGCTGTCTCGTGATACCTCCGACTCGGAAACATTTACCGTCACGTATAGTTTTTATCATAGTCACTCTTTTCCTATATAAGAAAAGAAATTCGTAGTCTTTTCCCGAAATTTTTAAAAACGACATAGAAATCAATCATTTGAAGCATGATGCATACGCTTCAAATTTTAACGCTGTTTAAAGATTTCAAGATCTGAATTCCCATTGTCACCACGAATAAAGGATGAAGAAAATTTCAAACAAAATGAGAAATTGGGCGGATTATTAAGCAGAAAACTATAACAAATGAATTGGCATATTTTTTACAAATGAAATCCTGATATTTTAAAATACAAAGGGGTGTTTGGGCCTCTATAAAAATTCGACCACCCAAGATGCAACCAACCATGCGTTACGTATACAAAATCCACTTATTTACTAAAAATATGCTGCATAGGATTTTTTTTTTATCTCTTTCATAGACATTTAGTCTCATGGCACCAGTCCTATTGATGTTTTTACACCTCTAGGGCTTTCGTAGCAGACAGTTCACCGCAGTATAAATAAAATAATTATTAAAATACCAGTTCAGTCTAGACTAATATGTTTTAGGGGGTGTAACATTTTTAGAGTGCTTTTGTTCCAAATGTCTTGCTTTAAAACTGACAAATTTTAATGAAGTACTTTTCTAAGAACAACGAATCGTGTAATTATGCTATCAGAAGTTTTATATCTCAGAATAAAACAATATATTAAATATTATCCCGAGGAAGTAATAAATTTTTCCGAAATATTTTTATTTAAGGAGATTTATAATTCCTATATTTTTCATGTAATAAGTGCCATTGGAAACAATGAGTTATCTACAGTATAATTTGACAAAGCAGAAATAATGAGTTTGAAAAGGAATATTATCCGGGAAATAAATTTTCTGTCTCTGTATTCGCCGGATAGACTGGAAAGTGAAAATTATTTCACAAAATTAGTTTTAACATTTTGATAAAAGGATATTTAAATTGTTAATATATTGTATTTTAGGGATGATTGCTTTGTACTATATCAAATGTTGAGGTAAGATTATTTTTTGCTCACGGCTTGTGTTCATATATAAAGACAAAACTGCAGTAAAATACATTCAAACATCCCTGTTTAGAATAATGCAACACTTTAACAATAAATTGTTCTAAACTATCATGCATATGCTCAGTGTTTCATCAGGAGTATCCAGGATTTACGGAAAATTACTTATATTTTTGCTATATTCATTGGTTGGTTGAGTTAATAATCATGGCGCAAGGTCAAACCCTATATGCATGGGAGACGAGATCGAGTTTCAAGAGCAATGAATAAATTGCAGACAATTCATTATTATGTCCAATTGATTTATTAGCTGTGTGCCTCATTGTAACATACAGTATCATACAATGAAAAAAGGTGAAAAGAATTGATGCTAATTCATAAATTTTCCTATTGATAAAATAGCGTATTCCATTATATTTCACTCTATTTAGATATTTTTTTATAAATGTGTTGTATTTACATGAATAAATTTCCGTAAAAAATTGAAACCAAGAATAAGTTTCGAGATTTTTCTGGTTTAAAATAGTTTTAAATTACATTTAGTATATTGACTAAAATAATAGATGATTTTAGTTTTTCAAATTTCTATGCAAATTATTTGTTACCTCTGTCAGTTGGGGTGTTTTGGAATGCGCTGAAAAGCATTTTTTGTCGTTCTTTAGAACCCTTCCTAAAGTCAAATTCATCGGCTGAACATAGCTTTGTTATGTTAAATCAGTAAGTGCATTTCTAAAACTAAGTTGTTCGCAGAGCTAAAAGTTTACCTTTTTCCTCTTTTTTTATTGTTTTCTGGGCCCAAAGTAGCTTAATGATAGAGCGTCGGCTTTCGGTACTGATTGTGCTCAGATCGAATCCCGACAAGTGCCATTAAATACCTTCTTGTCAAGGCCGAATATGGACATGTTAAATACGTAGACTGGAAAAACTTTCTATGATGTCAGAGAGGGTGGGAGAGGGTACAATCCCCAGATGCCACCCCTGGAGGTGCTCGGTCAAAATTAAGGTGGCACCTGGCTAAATCGGACTCCGACCCTTTTAGTGCTATTATAAACCGGAGACGCACCCCTCAGTCCGCAAACCTATATGGACCTGGTCAGGAATACGTCAGGTCAGGGGGCATAAGCAACAACAATAACAACCATTGTTTTCTGATTCTTTCGTCCCCCTTATCATTTCGTCTAGACTGATTAACCCTTTCACGGACAACACCCTCCCCCCTTTGCAGGGTTCAGATTTTTTATCCGATTTCATTTAACCTAATATATCTTCGAAAATTTTCTAATGAAAGGTTGCAAAATGTTTTTACTTCTTTAATCTAATAAAAGATGGCAGTACTAACAATATTCCTGCTCCTTTAACTGGAATACATCGAATGCAAGTGAAAAAAAAACTAGGTTTAAGCGTTTGCACTGTGCAAACGGCGCCCCTCAAAGGGTTAATATTAAATCTGTGGTTGCAAATCGCATTTTATACGCTCCTGAAATATACCCCATAGGGTACCTGAGTCACGCAAACTTTTCACGACTGAGAATAGTGTGGCGATATCAGTGTGTAATACACTGAAGTGCCACTGAATTAGGAACGAGTTGGGCCTCTGGCCTGGATAACGGCTTCCACACGACGAGGCATAGATTCAACAAGTTTCTGGAAACGTTCCACGGGAATGGCTTGCCAAATATTGGCTAAAGCTGTCCATAATTCAGTAAGGTTCTTTGGTGCTGTGTGATGGCCTTTCACGCCTTGTTCCAAAACATCCCAAAGATGCTTAATAGGATTTAAGTCTGGGCTTCTAGGTGGCCAATTCATGACAGAGAAGTCAGAGGAATGCTCATCCAACCAGCCAGTAGCCAACCGGGACTTGTGAGAGGTACAGTTGTCTTGCTGGAAAACTCCATTACCATGAGGATAACAGAACAGCATAAACGGATGGAGGTGATCACCGGGCAACTCTACGTACCGAATTGCATTGAGGGAGGTTGGTACACGCACCAAAGATCCCAAACTGTGCCACGAAAAAACACCCCAGACCATGATTGAGCCACCATGCCCTTGTACAGTTCCAGCCAGGCATGCAGGATCCATGGCTTCATGAGCCTGACGCCATATTCTCAGCCTCCCGTCGGCGTTAAGTAGTCGGAATCGAGACTCATCACTCCATGCTACTCGTTTCCTGTCCTCTACACTCCAGTCTCTGTCCTCTCTTGCCCAGGCAAGACGTGCAGCCCAATGGCGAGTATAGAGCAATGGTACTCTCGTAGGTCGACGGCTCCCGAAACCCATACGGTGAAGCGAGCGTTGCACAGTCTGTTTACTGACTGTACGACTGGCACCGTCATTAAACTGGGTGGTAATTTGAGCTAATGTTTGGCTTCGCTGGCTACGTACAATACGCCTGATCCGTCTCTCACCACGCACTGTCAAGGCTAATTGTCCTTTGCAGTTTGCCCGATTGTTAGTTTTTTTCCACCATCCATGTATTCTTGGTATACTCTTGACACTGTCGACCTTGAAAATCCTAACTGTCTGACGATTTCGGAAATTGAATGGCCCATGCATCGCGCACCTACGATTTGTCCGCGATCGAAAGCGTCTAAATCAGGCAGTTTACCCATACTGGCAATTCCAACAACTAATTCAGAACAACCACAGTACGCGCTATATATGCAGTTACCACAGTGCCCTCACTTGCGCATACATGATGCGCAGCGCTACACAATTTGCATAGGCTTTGCTATCCCTAATTCAGTGGCACTTCAGTGTATTTGAACAATAATCCTACGCCATTGTTAGCCTACAGCAAAATAGTTAATCTAAATGAAAATGATAATTTTCTGTCTTTTCCGCTAGGAAGAACACGTACTAATAAAATCTAGGTATAATTTAAGAAGGTTTCGGGTTATTTTTGATTATGAACGTTCATGAGTTTTGGAAATTTAAGTAACAGAAAAGGATATACATAACATTTTAAAGAATAGGATCTTATACACATCACGATTACTTAGATTAGCTTCTACGTATTTTATAAGCGTCAAAGAATTGGATAGGAATCTATTTATCAAATAACTTCAGACACCTCACCATTAGAAAATGGCAGGTACCGGGGAAATGAAACCCTCACTATTAAATTATGTTTGTACGATTCCAAGTCAAAAGGTATCTGCATAAATCTTTCTTTTATTGTAGCCAAGAGAATTAAGTCCGTATTGGCCTTCGTATTTTTCTGAAGCAGTTACGTCTCTTTAAGGGGGAAACTGTACCTGTTTAGGGTATTTTTTAGCTAAAATTGAAAGTTTAATCTCACCGCAAATAATGTGGGCAGTTTTCTGCATAAAAGGAGACAAGTATAAAAAGGAAAGGATTTTGTATAACAATAGAAGAATATAAAAGAAATACGAGTTAAAACCAGATGTTCGGAAATATAGGGTAGGTGTCCCAAATATCGCTTACTCTAACTTTTTTTCGACATTTCATCCAATTTTTAGTTTCTGATTAGGCTGGAAATTCAAAGAACATCCCTAAGAACTATTTCCTTTCGTATCCTGAGATCAACCAGCTCCAAACCAGTGCCAGTTTAAGTTATGTAGCTAAATTGAAAAAAATGAAATTTCCAGTGAACTCCAGAGCGGTTCCTAATATCGCCTACCTCTATTCCTCTTACTGCTTACCAGGCGAAATTAGGAGTCTCTGTTTAATACACTTTCAAATGGTATAAGCAAAATTAGAATTTGGATGCACCTACCTGGCCATTCACTGGATTCTGATTCTTTTGAGGCAAAGTTTACGAAGACAACAGCCAAAACAATTTCAGACGCTATATAGTTTCTGTTGTCAGTGATAAGAGCGTTGTCGCTATCGTCGTCGTTAGTACAAACCCAGAACTAAGAAGTTACTGCATTTTCTCCTACATAGCGCGAATCATACTTTAGAAACACGAGTAGGCGATATTAGTCACAGGGGCGATATTTGGGACACCCACCTTAACGTATTTACTCGTGAATAGGCCGCGTGCGTGTATAAGCCGCACCTGAATTTTAAGACAACATTTGGGGATTTTTTTTTTCTTTCTTAATTCCGTTGTGCACTCAAAGTAGCATCGTTCTTCGAAATGTAGCAGTGTCGTACATTCCTTAGAGTTCAATGCTCGCCTAACAATATCAGGTACAGACTTAGCTGATGGTGGAGAAACTACAGTGTAAAAAAGATGATTATATATGTACTAGTACACTTAGGAATTATTTCGCACGAAGACATCATCTGACAGAGGCAGTGATAGTGATGGTGATAAAGTATCAAATGATGATGAATAGGTACATAAAACTATTTTAATAGATCTGAATGCAATAGATTGTAAGGTATATAGATGCTAATGTTTTATGATAGCAAAGTGTTCTAACTAAAGGGTGTTTACTGAATTTAATTTTAAAATTCTGTGTATAAGTCGCACCCCTTTTTTACTGACCTATTTTATGGAATTAAAGTGCGGTCTATACACGCGTAAATACGGTAATTTAAAATAATACAGAAATATTTTATATATGTCAGGTCAAAATTACTTCATTTTCGATGTCATATTAACAGTTTACCTTGAGACATATATCATGTATGCGCTCCTTAAGCACTGAGAACACTCTTGCATTTTTACTTGTAATTTTCTCAGAAGAATTCTCCACTTTGCCATGTCTCTAAATAATTACGTCTATTTTTAGCTACTGTAGTTATGTGGTGCGACTATGGCACCCCTCCCTCGAGTATATATTTATATATATAAACACATGCATGCACATTCATTAGATGTATATGTTTGAAATGGAACTTCAGATTTGTGGACAGATATATTAACCATAGATTAGTGATGTTCAGATGGATGAGTGATACATCTATGATCCATGACATGGTGTACAGAAATAAATCTTATATTTATCTCACTCTAATGTCTTCTCACCTGAGGTTGCAATTTCTAAATAGGATCAGATGGCAATATAACTGTAATCCTGAGAAACTTTATCAAGGAATTTTTTCAAACTATGACTCAGATTATCAGGAATGTAATCTGAAAGTTTCTTTTTCGACAGATGAATGCGTCTTTAAGTGACCAGTAACTTTTGACTCAAGCGTAAATAAAATGGAAAAAAAAAATCAACTGTCTAACATTTAGAATTATGATACTTAACTAAATGAGAAATGAAATTACTCGTTTAACACTCAAGTTACGGGCGATATTCATATTTTTTGTACAAAAGTACGGATAAAATTTATAACTTGCTCAGATTTACCGAATTTTTATGCAGTTTCAAATTAACGAGTTTTTATGCAATACGAAAAAAATCAAAATAAGTGGAGAAAAAGTTAGTATTTTTATTTAATAACTTGAAATTTATGGGAAACACAAATATCACGTTTAACAAACATACATAAAACAGACTAAAAAATAAAACATTTCCCAGAAGCAGTAACATTATTTTGAATGACTTCTATAATTGTTACGCTAGGATGAATAAAAGTAAGAAAAGTTGTCTCGGAGTTTGGAGTTGTTGTCCATCTTACAAAGAATAGCATAAAACTAGCATAAATAAAGTTTTGGAGTATGCTTTCCACAAAACTCCAAAGGAATCTTCGGGTAATAAATAGACAGGGGTCCATGTATGATAAGCTGTCTTTTCAATTAAAGTGGACACTCTAGACCAGGGATTCCTAATGGGGTCCAGGTGGAACCCTTGGGGTTCGATGGAAGTTTAAAAGGGTCTACAATATTCCAGGGGTCTATTGGGGTCGATGATAAATTTTTCTGTTTTAAAATTTAATTTAATCTTTTATGAATGTAATTATTAGGTAATAATATCCATTTTAATATGTATAAATACAGATTTGCATGGGCGGAGTGATCCACGCAGCTAAAGTAGAATGTCATAAAACTTTTGTATATGTGTCAAATGCCGCCATCGGCTTTTATTTGTGTACCAACACTAGGCAGAACTGGGGAAATCCACTAGACATTAACATTAAGGTGGGAAGATGAATTTTAAACCTTCAAAAAACTCAATTTTTTATTATGATTTAATTTTAAATACTGGAATGTGAGGAATCTTTTTAAAAAATGAATTTCATACTACAATTAGAACCGTTTTTATGGCCAAATGTACAAAGCTAATAGTAAAGTAATTATGATGTATGCTGTATATTATAGAGAAAAATATGAGGGGTACGATAAAGAAAATCATTCTCTTAAAAGGGGTCGATGTAGAAAAAATGTTGGGAACCCCTGCTCTGGGGTAATCGGAATGCATTTTTTAAAGACAGTTATAGTATAGGATATATTTACAGAAAGATGAGTCTTTAAGCATGGCTTTTGACTAAACCAGCATCTGAAATTTTCGGTTATCAGAAGTACTTTCAACATTATCATCTGATGAAAACCTTGCTCTATCCATTTATCCTTTCTACCAACTATCTTTGAAAACGGGATTTTGCTATGTTTCTAAGAGTCAAAAATAAATGGGATGATTATGGAACAGAACTTGAGATTCATCATGCCAGGTATTGAACCTCAGATTGCCTGGTATTGTGGTAAAGAAATAAATTCATGCTCCTACCAAGAAAGAAAAAAAATTGCGTTCACGAATATAATCGTTAATTTTTCAATGATATACCTCGATGTCGTAGAAGTGCTGCATTGAAATTATATACAAATATGTTAATTTGTTTTAAAAAAGACTGTCTTTTCTAAGATAAAAATTTGCTTATTATGGTTATTGTTAATAAATCTAAGAGTTAAAATCTAAAAAGTTTGGGGTCTGCTCACATATTTTTTATGTGATAAAGGATCCAAGAAATCAAAACATTTCACAACCACAAGTTTAAATAATGGGTATTGATTTACAAATTGAAGAGGACATTTGTATAACACGTCATTTTGTATAACACATAATTTGTATAACATAAATAACACTTTTCACAAAGTCTGCTTACTTTTTGGTAGAATTTAATCTTACCGGAGGATGGCCGAATGGCTAAAGCTCTGGCATTCGGTACCAGCGTCTGTGGATTTAAGTCCCACTCTTGACATGGACGTTTGTAGCCGTTCGGAATTGGCTTTAAGCTGTAGGTCCCGGTCTAATTATCTCGTGTAGCGAAAATTGACCGAAGCCCTCCAAAACTAAACTAAAACAGACCAAAATATAATCCTCGAGATGTTGAGACATTTATTCTATTGTGTTCGACACTTTTAGTGGTACATAATCGTTGGTAGAACAATTATGGACCATTGGGAAAAAAAATTTTACTGAAGAAAAAATCGTCTAGTGAAAAATTAGAAATAAGAGAATATGTGTAGTCCAACAACGTGCATTGTTTTCTGAAATAGATAGTCGGGAAATTATTGAAAATAATATTTCTTGATATCGTCGGGGCAGTTTAGCTGAATCCATTTCGTCAATAAATTTTTTTTCCAAATGAAGGTTAATTTGTCGTTATGTGAATGGAAATCTTCATATTCCTTCCCGAATGGCTTCGATGCGCAGTGATTTTCTTGCACTAGAGATAGTGACGTCAAAAATGTAATTGCAGCAGTTTTAGAAGAAACGAAGGCTAACAAACAAAAAAAAATTAAATAGCTGTGCATTTAATTAAATTAATCTAACTGCGTTTCACTCTCACTTCTTTTGCAAAAGGAAGATTGTACGTGTTTAAGTGCCAGATTTTAGGAAAGTTTTGAAGTATTTATGTTTAGGAAAGTATTAAGGGGACTTGGCACCTTTCAAATGGTGAAAATTGATGAAAACATCGATTTTTAAATTTTTTGCTTAAAATGTACTTTGACACCTCTAGTATAACTGAGCAAAGTTTTGAAACGATCTGATAAATATAAATGCAGTAAAAATGGTTTTAAATATTTCAACTGCACTGACGGCTCTTTAAATGCCACGCCCACCTCAATGTTTATATTGCTTTACTCGTCTATAACCCCAATGGTTTTAGTAAAAAATCGCGCAGACGAAGAGGAATCTGTTATGCTGTGACCGTAATCATCAAACAAGTTGTTTGTTTGCATGTTCTTCACTTATTTTGCTTGTTGTTCGCAATTTAGTTTCGTAACACAAGAAAAGAAAACAGCATTTTTCAATGCTATATTGCAGCTCTAATTTATTCTTTATCTAATAATAGTGAATAATATTAGTATTATTATAAAATTCTGTGCCTGTGAAAATATGCCTCGACGGAAACGTACACAACACGCTATGGAAATGAATCGAAAACGGTGGCGTAAAGAAAGTTCAGATTGCAACATTACTGAAAGCTCAGTAGTGTCAAATAAGCGCCTGGATAAATTAGGAATTGTAGAAACGAGTGAAAATTCTGCTACTGATGAATATATACTAGTAAGTTTTAATCAAATTAGTAAATTATTATCATGTGCAAAGTGTTGTGACTGTGAAAATCAAACATTAAAACTTGAACTTGGAACCCAGTTAGGATTTTCGTACAATTTAAAATTGACATGTAGTTACTGTGAAGAAAATAAAACAGTGATAAATTCCTCTTTGAAGACTGGAATTTCCAGTCATGATGTCAATTTGAGAATTACCCAAGCCTTTTCACATATTGGGAAAGGTTATTCCAGTATTGAAAAATTTTGTATGGTGATGAATATTCAACCCTTTTCATCAACAACATATCGTAAGTGTGCAAGATATTTAGATGGTGCATATTCTTTGGCATCTGAAAGTATATCTACTGAAATCTATAGTGAGATTAAACAGGCGTATCAAAGTGGTGCTTCTAGTTCTGCTGAAATTTTAGATATAAGTGTAAGTTTTGATGGTACATGGTTAACTCGTGGCCATACATCACTCATAGGTGTTGGATGTGTTATCGACATCCTTACAGGGTATGTGATTGATTTCGAAGTTATGAGTAAGGTGTGTCGCCATTGCTCTATAGCGAAAAATAAACTGGGGGAATCGAGTGCTGAATTCCATGTGTGGTATGAGGGACATAAAAGTGATTGTGATATAAACCATTCGGGCTCTTCTGCATCAATGGAAATGGAAGCAGCATTGACCTTATGGAAACGATCCATATCTCTTGGTTTTCGATATACCACGGTCTTATCTGATGGTGATTGTAAAACTTTCAATTATTTGTGTGAGAAAGAAGTATACGGTCCAGACTTCACTATAAAAAAGGAAGAATGTATTAATCATGTAAGTAAAAGACTGGGAACAGCTTTAAGGTCTTGTGTAAAAGACTGTCGTACACAAGGTATTACTGTAGGTGGTAAAGCTCATGGTAGCTTTGTAAGGTATACACAAGATTCGATTCACAAGAATCGAACTTTTGAGTGAATTAAAGAAGCTGCTTTAGATATGCTAATTTCGGCATACGCGCTTAGTATAAATACCATGCAGCGTCATTAATAAAGAGGAGAGGTTGTTAAGGTTGAAAAGGTGTTATCCTGCACTAGTGCTTAGCGGGCCAGAAGTTTACATGGCAGTACTGCTGGTTTGACTTACTGTTCGTGAGTATAAAAATATATTGTTCTTGAAAGCTGTATTTATATTCCGTACAAGTAGTACGTATGCTTATTGCTGTAAAAGCCAATTATATGTGCAATGAATTCAATAAACATTGTTTTATGTATAAACTGAATTTGTATAAAATACAAATAGAGTGCCACTTCAAATTATATACACCCAAGTCTGGGTAGAAGTGAGCATAGAAACTCTATACTGGCCCCAAATGAGGAAGTGGGTCACCCAGTACGTTCAAAGCTGCGACACTTGTCAGCGTACTAACTACACAAATTACCGCCCCGCGGGTTTTTTACAAAGTATCGTGGCCACGTTCCCTAATGAAATCGTAGGGATAGATTTATTAGGCCCATATCCCCGTAGTGCAAGTGGAAAATACAGGTTCTTACTCGTAATAGTCGACCATTTTTCAAAATGGACCGAAATTATACCCCTGCGTAGAGCCTCAGCCAAAGCAGTTGCTGATGCATTTACACATAATTATGTTTTGCGATATGGTGCCCCTGTAAAAATTATTAGCGATAACGGTGTTCAGTTTGTCAGCGAAGTTTTCACTGACCTGTGTCGCAGGCTTCAAATAAAACATGCAAAAATGGTCACTTATAGACCACAGTCGAATATTGCGGAGCGGGTAAATCGCAATGTAGTTAAAATGATTCGCGCATTTATACAAAACAATCATAAAACATGGGATCAACATATACAGCAGTTTGCGTTTGCATTACGTTCGGCCGTCCACGACTCGACAGCCAAAACACCTGCCGAAGTTTTTCTAGGCAGAAAGATTATCACCCCTTTAGACAGTCTATTCTTCGTACCGGGGCAAGCGCCTCAATTTCAACTAGCTGATATTCAGGAGATGCTTCGCGAGGTCAAGCAAGTTAATGACCAGATGCGGAAGCAACAGAAGATATACTACGATAAAAATCGTAGGGAGGAGAAATTTGAAGTTGGGCAATGGGTTTTAAAAGCCACCCACTCACTATCTAACGCCAGTAAAGGCATAGTCGGGAAATTTTGCCCGAAATTTCAAGGTCCGTACCAAATAAAAAAGGTAGCAGGCCCAGTGGTTACCTTACAAGAAGGCCAACAGCAAGTTCCCGCAAATATAGACCAGATTAAGAGGTATATAAACCGTGCAGACTATACCCTGTTTTCAAATCAAGTGCAACAAGGTTCACAAGGTTCACAAGATGCTGGACCCTCGGGGGTCACCAACGAAGACCGTCCTCCCCCTACTCACGATTCCGGTGATAACCTGCATGAGGGAAGCAGCTCCACTCCTGCACAGGAACCCCGGTCAGGAGTTAAAAGAAAGACTCCCATGACTTCTCCATCGTCGGCGCCTGACTCTCAGCCGTTCGAACATCCACGCAAGCGGGGGAAGCAGACGCAAAGGAAACGAAAGATCTCTGCCGCCCAACAAGATCCTCCTCCCAAGAGACCTCCTGTCCATCGTCAAGCCGGACCAGCGCCTCAGGACCAACGACCTGCTGCACAAAGGATGCCCACACGGTCAACGAACCCCTTTACTAGGACTGCGACCATCAAGAGAGGTTCCACGGATTGGACAGAATGGTGCAAGGAAGTTGCTGCTTTCATGAACAAGTCTTGTATCAATTCTCTTATTCTAACTCCCACCCTTTAATAAAACCGAACCAAATTGGTTTGAAATTCCCCATTATATATACTGTGTAAACATTTTGAGGGGAAGGGGTGAGCCACTGAAAAAAAACGGCATATTGTTGTTTTATAAATTTTTGAAGGGGACATGTAGTGAAAAAAAAAATACATACTAACTACAGATAACAAACAACTAACATACTAACTTCACAAATCATGACACATGTGCATTATAAATTGGGGGAGAGCAGATACAAACAGTCAAGAAATGTCATGCTGTGCAATTGTGTTGACAATTTTAACTAAAATAAGTTTTTTAGGGCGCAGTTGGCCATCCCAGTATCCGCAACTCTGCAAATCCACTGTTTGATGGTGTCACCTGGACCCTTCGGGGTTAGTTTTGTAAAATGGTAGTGGCGTTTTTCCTCCACACAACGTGTGGAAGGTTTTTTTGGCTTTGCCACCCATTATGTAAAAAGTCAGACCAGCACGCGTTTTCAATTAGTTAACTGAAGCCGTTCAGACCTCAGTTACCTAATTTTTTTTTCGAGGGAGGCCAGTGTAAGGTATACACAAGATTCGATTCACAAGAATCGAACTTTTGAGTGAATTAAAGAAGCTGCTTTAGATATGCTAATTTCGGCATACGCGCTTAGTATAAATACCATGCAGCGTCATTAATAAAGAGGAGAGGTTGTTAAGGTTGAAAAGGTGTTATCCTGCACTAGTGCTTAGCGGGCCAGAAGTTTACATGGCAGTACTGCTGGTTTGACTTACTGTTCGTGAGTATAAAAATATATTGTTCTTGAAAGCTGTATTTATATTCCGTACAAGTAGTACGTATGCTTATTGCTGTAAAAGCCAATTATATGTGCAATGAATTCAATAAACATTGTTTTATGTATAAACTGAATTTGTATAAAATACAAATAGCGTGCCACTTCAAATTATATACACCCAAGTCTGGGTAGAAGTGAGCATAGAAACTCTATAGCTTGAAAGAAGCTACAATAAAGAAACTAACTACGTATTACCAAAAAGCAATTTTAAGAAATAAAGGTGATGCGAATGCCATGAAAACTGCAATATATGCAACCTTATATCATGGCATTTCCACAGATGCCAAACCTCAGCATTCTAAATGCCCTGCAGGTATAAACTCTTGGTGTTTCTATCAATCAGCTGTGGCTAAAGGTCATAAACCTGGTAGTCACAAATTAAATGTAGGGACACCTATAAATGAAAAGTTTCTCCCTAAAATTCTTCCTATCTGCCAGAGGCTTGCTTCTAACGAATTGTTAGAGAGATGCATTCGGTGTGGAACACAAAATGCAAATGAAAGTTTGCACAGTACGATTTGGGCAAAGTGTCCAAAAGAAATATTTGTCAATAAACAGCATGTAAAGCGTGCTGTAATTGAAGCTGTTTGTGAATTTAATAAAGGTACAGTTCGCACTATAGCAGAAACACAGAAAGCATTAGGTTTGTGCATGGGAAATTCGACAAAAAAACTTGCTGCAACTTTGGATTGTCGAAAACGACTATTTAGAAAACGAAGACAAAATTTCAGTAACAAACTAGCTCTTAAGCTAATCAAAAGAGCAATATATAAAAGGGAACAATTAGCCAAAAGGAGAGAAGGGATTACGTATGGGGCAGGCTGTTTTTGAAATAAATGCTTGATAATATTTTTTTCTATATGGGGAAAGCTCTTTATCTTATATTACTTACTGAGTTAAATAGAAAACTAATTTTATTAAAACTTATTTTATATTTTCTATTGCACATTTTATAAATCTCTTATGTATTTCAAATGATGTTTAGTATGTTTTAGATATGTTTGTTAACACAGTAATGTTAGCTAAAGAAATATCATATTTTTCGTGAATTGTTTTGGCTTGTGCAGGATTCAAATAAAAGCTTGTATTTCTATTTAATGTCTTCATATTGAATTTTGTTGGGTTTAATTTTAAAGGTATATGCCTAGGAAACAAGTACAGTAAGTATTCAAATAATAACAAATGTTTTTGATGTTTTTTTACAGTTTTGTATTCTTTAAACTGCGTTTTCTCAGTTTGTTTTTTCACAAAATCATAGTATTTAAAGTGATAAAACTTCAAGATATATTCAAGATAGGAACTTGAAATTTTTTGTGTGTGTTCAATATAATCTGCTTAATATAATTAGGGATTGGTTTTGCAATATCTTCAGAAGATAAAATATTAAAAATGAAAAAGTAACAGAAATCATGTTTTTTCTACGTTTTTCCAGGTATTTACACTTTTTAATTTTTTTCTCAAAAACTAATTCATTAATAGCAAAACCCATCCCTAAAATTGTAAAACATACTATTATAAGTATGACAAAAAATTTTGGTAACAAAATATTGATGCATAAAAGAGGAAACTGAAATTTAAAATCCCTAAATTTTTTTAAAAAATTCAAATTTAAAAATTTTCTATTAAATTAATTTTGGTTTTTCATGTGAAAATCATTTTGTTTAATAAAAACCTCTAATAATAAACACATGAGATAAGTAAAAATCCTTAAATAAAAAAAATTGGTCAAAAGGTGCCGAGTCCCCTTAAGTGGAAAAATAAGATACAGTTACATTAAAAGTTTAAGGTTTCCTCAGTGTTAGTATTCGCAGGTAACGAAGGGATTTTAAGTTGTTCATTGAGTCTGTAAATAGGTACTTATGAAGAAGTTAAATAATACATGACCACATTTGACAGCCTTTGTTTATGTTGGTTGATTAAGAGAGAAACGGTCATTTTTCGCTGCACGAGGGCTAATTAGACCTGAACCTACTGCTTAAAGCCGATTCCAAACAGCTACAAACATCCATACCAAGACTGCGATCCGAACCCACAGACAATGGTTCAGAATGCCAGTGCCCTGACCTTCCGACCATCGCCCGGAGCCTTTGTTTAAGGGAGAACAAAAATACGAAAACAATTTAGGTAAGTAAGAAAGAGATAGTGTAAAATTAACGGTGTAAAAATTACAAGAATTTGGCACAATATATTAACGCAATATATTAATGGAATTTTATGATATTATATTAAGGAATAATATTTAGGAAAATCTGTGATTGGTTTTAAATTCTAAAAATTTTCTATCGTAGAAATATAAATATGGTTTCCCATATTACTATAAAAGCTCCAAATATCTTAAATTTCTGTTTTAGATTTGCTATTTGACGTTAGTTTTAATGCCATACATTCTTGTTATCTTAATGGTAGGTTATGGAAATTTGTTGAGAATAACATCCTAGTAAATAAATATTCCTTGCAATAAAACACCAAAATTTTATCGCAAATGCTAGGAATAATTTTTTAAGACTAACAAAAATATGAGGCAATTAAAAAAAGGGTTCAGTATTTCCTTTCAATTGCTTCAGATGAATAATATTTTTTTGATAAATATTTCTTTACCACACATAAGGTATTTCAGAATATTTGGTGATGACAGCAGTTTCAAGAAAAGATGTTCAAGAAAAGATTCTTAAACGAAATTAATTTTAAAATTTATAAAGGAAAGGGCATTGTAGTTACCTTAGAATCGTGGTCTAAAAAGAAATAAAACTGATTAATGTGAAGCAGGCAATTTTGAATTTGGTAAGACTACACCATTCTCTGTGTTTCAAGTATATAAATGATCTTGTAGTATAGCATTAATTAAAAAAATAGGTATAGTTGAGGAAGAAATATTAATCTCGAATCTGGATACTTTCTACATATTATATGACTGTAGTAAATTGTTCCTCTTTACGTTCTCAACATAAGACTAATTTTTAACATAAAGACTATTGTCAAATCTAAGGACTATTTTTGAGATTACTTTACTAGTTTGTGCTGAATAAACCGTTTTGGTATGTTTGGTATATACGAGTATAATGGTTGGATATAAAGTAGCAATAAATTGATAAATAGCAAGCATTTAATAATTTACCATAATATGGTTTTTGTATCTCATGAATATAGTTACCAAAATTGGTAACCTCTCTTATTCCGTCTGCCGAGCTATTTTTAATAATGTTAGTACTCGAGGGCTTAGTTCTATTCCTCGAGGAACGCTTGCAATGTTTCTCTAACAGGTGGGGATCTCTACTAGGTGGATATTTAGGGAATATGGTGAATGCTAGAGAATCTGCCTCTGCAGCCTTGACCGGGAAAAATTCACCTTTTCCATACAGTTCCAAATTATCCATCGCAACGACGAATTCGTGGGCTTGTTACCCAGTGATGATGCTTCGGAATGGAGTTTTGCAATAATTATACACGGCTTTCTAACAATGAAAAACTGTTTGGATGCCTATCTCAACTTCTGATTCTTATTGCTAACATGAAACTAGTGAAATACACATCACTGGCACCACATCCCAAGAGGAAATAAAAGTGGATACTGATTTCGAAATAGTTAAGATAATTCTTTGTTAGGCATTAAGTGTGACTGTCTCTAAGGGCAATTCAAAAATGTGAGAATTGCCAAAATCTCTGACATAAATACCGGAAACAACAGCAATTTTTGAGAACCAAATCGATGGATATGGGTAACAGGAAAGGGGAATCAACTGTCAGAAGAACAGGGTAAGAGAAATTTTATGACACCCCATAGCGAAGCAAACAAATAAAGCGGGGAAAAGGTTTGAAAACCGAGTCGAGAAGAAGGATTTGTGAAATGGAATTAGAGGAATAATAACATCGAATGATTTGAAGGAATCTAAAATATTAAATGACGGATTTACGGTCAAGTACTTTTCCAGGCAGCAGATAAAGTTTATTGAAAATGTCATTGATTCCTGCCTCCTTCTAATCACTTGATCTTATCCCGCTAAATATACAGAGAAACAAGCACCGCCTTCCAATGTTACTAATGATCACAAGAGTTTTACCCCTGTTTCATACACAACTTCCATATCTCTCTTTTACTCCATGCAGTGAGATTACATTGTCTTTTACAACCACATGTAATATTTAAATTTTTTTCTAATTTCTGACCAACTCATTAGCCAATACTTGATATGGGTGCTAAAATTTAGAGGTTTATGATTCTAATAACAATATATAAAACTGAAGTGAAGTCAAAAGACAAAATTTTCGAGATGAAATCTTTCACACAAGTAAATCACTATCTCAACAAAACAGGCTAAATTTTTTTGCTGAAAAAGTCCTATTATAACATAAGTAGTGAGTTCCTAAAGGAAAATATTGCAACAAATTTTATTAAACTGGGGTAAATTCTGTTTGGGGATAACGCATTAATTTTTGTTTGGAGAGATTAAATAAAATTTTACCTGAAAAACTTTTTTTCTCTTTGACAAGAGGAATGCACATTTGAGCATTTACATTAAGAAATAACCATGGAAAACTATAATTCTTTAAAGATCACAACTTAAACATAGTAACCTATAAAACCGAATCCTTAATTACTGTTATCCATCTAAAATCTAAAAGCATTCAGACTTTTTCGCCTTTTTCGAGAGTACAATTTTCATTAGAATGTTATACCACTTTTTCACGTGCTCTTTTCTCTTACATGAACTAAATCATAATCTTTAAATCCGGGTAACTTGAATTTTTTTTTATCCAAAAAAAAACTAAAGCAGTCTCTCGTGATCTTAGTTAAGAGCTGTTACGAAAAGCCCTTGCACTATTTATTTTAAAGAGCAATTTGATTTTTCACGGAATTCTTTTATTTAAAGCATTTTTCTGTGAGAAAATTTACTTCACTCTCCAGCCATTAAAATTTGTAATTAAAAATGTCATTTACTTTAGTTTTCTAGTATTTACAGAAAAACATTTTTCATGAAAATTATTCATGAGTAAAATGGGAGTATACAATTTAAATTTTACTACTACCTTCTTTTCATCTTTAGAACATATTTTGGATAATTGCTGCCAAAGTTATTATTTTATGCATGCAAAAAATGTAAAATACCTAGAATTCTGTAAGTAAATGCTAATTGCTTCAGTTGCTATGCTTTTCAAGTTATCAACTACATCGATCAGAATCGAATCTGACGCAATAAAGAGCTCACAAACAGATGTGCAGTTCGTGAAGAAAAACACTTATCTTAACAAATTTATTTATTTAAATATAGTTCTGAAACTGATAATATGTACTTCGATACTGGCATAAAAACAATGTTATTTAGTTATGCTTACAACGAAATACCTATGATCAGTTTTAACAGTATTTTAGTAATTCAAACGTAGTTGAGAGTTATCGGAGGCTTCAGCTATCTAATTGCTTCAGTTGCTGTGATTTTTAAGTTATCAACTACATCAATCAGAATTGAGTCTGGCGTAACAAAGAGCTCAAAAACAGATGTACACTTCGTGAAGAAAAAACACTTATCTTAACAACTTTATTTATTTAAATATAGTTCTGAAACCAATCATATGTACTTCGATATTGGCATTAAAACAATGTTATTTAGTTATGCCTACAACGAAAAACCTATGATCAGTTTAGCAGTATTTTAGTAAGTCAAACGTAGTTGAGAATTATCGGAAATCTAATTGAAGCAGTGAGTTTCAAAACTGTCCTTATCTACTATAAGTGACTTTTTCATAAATTGCAATCTATATCATATTTTCGGACGTTCTTGTACCTAAGGACTGTTATTTGAACTCATAAAGGTGCACTGAATATAAATCCTTCCATAAAGGTCTGAATTATTAAAGGAAGTAATTTGGATAAAGACAGCAAACCGATCGATAAGGACTACTTAGGTTTAGGATGGTTTTCAATCAAAAACATTGACACAGGATCCTGAGTGTAGATCATTAAATATTAAACAATAAGGAAATACATATGGTGTACAAAAAATCATCTGTATAATAAATCATAACAAAATAAACACAAAAAATTAAAAATAAGGATTAATATTTCAGGTAGTTTCTTCTCACGAAACTACCGCCGGTAATTAACGTAGGATTAGTTATCGTTACTTACCTCTGTCTCTTACTAAGAAGAAATACTAAGAAGAAATATTAGGATAACAAAAAGAAACAAAGAACTGTATTTGCTTTTTTTTTCGTTTTCAGCAATTTTGTGGATAAGGACAAATTACAAAATCAAAAATGGTTACAATATGGGAAAATCCCTCTGAAGAAGAAAAGGACAGTTTTGGAACAAACACTGTACTGTATATCCATATATTTTAGCATTCATTTTTTAAGGCAATATGGAGTTTTGTTACCTAATTCAGCTACAACTACAGGCAAGAGTGCTACCTTAATCCCAATACAGTGCTAACTAATTTTTGGGAGGCTTGAGCTCTTCGCCTAAAGTACATGCTAGTAAAAAGTTATACACATTACAGATTTTGAACTATTAATAAAATGCATGTCAGAAGAATAAAGCATTAGCGTATTTAAATGACAGAAGAAGCATTTTCATATTTATTACCCCAGAACCTTATTTGTAACTCTTTAATTGAGTCAGTTCAAACATATACATAGTGAATCTATAATAGTGAAAACCTTATATTTGTCTCTATCTTGGTAACTAACATTTTGTTCCTCTCTTCATAAATGCTCCCTTCATAACTTCCTGTATCTTTATATGCACTGAACACCTGACTACACATAATCATAAAAGCCTTTTGGGGGGATTATTCGGGCATCAGAAAAGGGAAAAGTTTGAAATAAAAAAAACCAGGTATTGGATAGACGATCGATAAAACTCGTTAATAGAAAAATACAAGAAAAATGAAAGGAAAATTATGATTTTTTAATAAATATTTAACTATTCTCTATTTAAGTAACTCTAGAAAGTACCTTTAAATCCTCCAATTAGCTCAGTTTTGACAATACCCATGGTCATTTCTGGATTATCGCTGTTATCTGGTATTCTGTACGTATCAGTGCATTAATTAACAGCAAGGGTAATATATATATATATATATATGTATATATATATATATATATATAAAAGAACCGCAACCACCCAACCAGTGGCTCACATACTCCAGGAGTTTCAACAGGCATCTGGGTGTGCTGTTTCAGTGAATACTATCCGTAAGGAAGCACATCCCCTTGGTTTTCATGGTCATGCTGCCGCCCATAAGCCTTTGATCACAATGTCCAACAGCGTTGTTCGGTTAATGTGGTGCAAAGCACGTCGAAAGTGCACCGTAGATCAGTGGAAACATGTTCTCGGAGCAACAAATACAGGTTCATCCTCTACAGTTCAGATGGCAGGGTCTGGGTCTGGCGTCTGCCTGGAGAACGTCTCCTGCCAGAATGCATTGTACAGTAAAGTTCGACGGGGGTGGAATTATGGTCGGGAGTGTTTCTCCTGGTACGGATGGGACCCTTAGTCCCAATTCATGGTAAGCTCAACGCCAACGCCTATTACACAATTTTGGATGGCAAAGTGCTTTGGATGGCAAAGTGCTTTGGATGGCAAAGTGCTACGTTGTGGCAGTTTTACTGGTTGGACCTGGTATGTTACTTCCAGGACGACAACACCAGCTGTCATGTTGCGAGGTCCACCAGGGATTTGTATGGTGACAATGGGGTTAACCGAATGGATTGGCCTGCCCAGAGCCAGGATCTGAACCCTGTCGAGAACCTCTGGGACAAGTTCGATCAGCGAATTAAGGAGTGTAACAACCGTCCAAAATCAGCGAAGGAACTTACATGTCTTCTTCAAGCCACGTGGAAGAAAATACCACTAGCCGTCATACAAGGATTTGTGGAAAGCATGCCCCACAGGGTTGAGGCTGTAATTGCCTCTCGTGGAGGCTCTACCATTTATTGAATATGGATATTTTTTTTCTATCACAGGTGTCCAACTACTTATTGGTGATAGAGTATATATATATATATATATATATATATATATATATATATATATATATATATATATATATATATATATATATATATATATATATATACGTTGGACAGCCAAGGTATTAAGGTATTGTAAGGTAAATATTATAGTATGAGTGAGAGTGTGTGGCCTGGAGTGCAACATAGCAATGCAATGCCGAAAGCAGGAGTGGACAGAACCCTAAAATGCATGTTTTTTTCTTTTCTATTTACAACTTTTTTATCATAAAAACAGAAAATTACTAAAAATATATTAAAATCAATTAAAACAATGTTTAAAATTTTGTATGGTACAAATTTTGTACGATTTTTTATATGAACATTTGGTTCATTTACAAAATATAAAGAAATTTTCTCTGCAGCCAGATTGCAATACCCCACGTTGAAGTTTAAAGTCAGATATAGGGTGGGTGTATGTGCAAGAGATTTCATTGGAACAGCTTTCTTAAAAGCATTTTTCAACACAAAATATGGAGTACTTGTAAGAGAAAGTTTAGAGTGAAAATATTTTAATTATATATTCCATCTTCAGTGAAAAATTAAATTCTTTGGTTTTTATCTTCATTTGGTGTGATAAAAAAATTTCATTGGCTACATGTTGAATTACATTGAAAACTTTATTAAGCATAAAGGTTTAGAATGAGAAAATTATTTCAAATCTATCTATCTGAAACTGAATGGTGGATTTTCTTTATAGACACATCCCCAAGCACTCTATATTAAGATTTATTAAATTAATAAATTATGATTCCCTTACATTCAGTTTGGTTTTAAATTTTAAAAAAATTTAATGGTTCAATTTTTTTCTAATTAATCTTTCTCTAATTAATCTTTCATTCTGACTAAAAAGTAAATAACTGGTATTTTACAAATGAAGCAAAGAACATATTATTGCGAATATTAACAGTAGATTAACCGTAAAACAGTCATTAAATATCAAATTTTAAGTGTCTATTTCCCGTCAAGAATATACGAGTTTGCTTAAGTGTGTGCCTTTACATTTTCTTGATTGAAATGGTTTATAAACTATGATATTCTTAACATTTTTTTAGCTTATTGCTACTTTGAACTAGAAAATGTTTTGCTTTTAACGCTGATGAAGTCTCCTGTTACCTAGAAATGTTTTAAGATGTCTTATAGCTCAACTTTTTCCACTCATTTTAAGAGCATTTTTCTTAGTTTATTACGGCATGTTGCGAAAATTTAATACTATTCATTAAAAAATGAGAGAATATAATAGTTTATCGTTTTCCTTCTTAAGGTATAATTTAGTATTTTTATTATTTAACTGTTCTTCGAAACAGTGATGAAACGGGAATAGACATTATATTTCGAAACATAAAAGCTATTCGGGAAATAAAACTAGCTGAAATGTTTTCAGTATAATCTGAATTGAATGCATAGCTGTGGTTCTATTTTAACAGCTTCCGTACGGTCACTTTTGTAGAATGGTTTTGCTTAATCTACTTCTATAGATAAAGAGAGAAAAAGGGAACAGACGAATGGAATAAAACGTAGAGCAACTTCCGAAAGAATAACAAAGAAAGAGAGATTAATATGTTCTCATGCATAATGTCTCCTTTTTGAAACAAAGACAGACGAAGCATGAAATAGATTGAAAGAGAAAAAGCGTAAAATATAATGAAGTGGCTTTATCACAGATGAAACCTTTAACTAGTTTTTCCAAAATCTGGAAAAGTATTATATGTTTCTAACAAGTAAATCTTGTTAGCGGATTTCAGATATTTCCATCTCTATGCAGCTTAATTAAAAATTAAAAGTTTCGTGATATTCAGGATAATTATACGCAACATTCCAATGCAATAATCTATTATACGAATAATAGACGATTTGACATTTTTGAAGCATTATAGAAGATAGGAGAGTACTGAATATATGCTAGTTTTATTCATGGAATCTTAAATGATAATTAATGCAAAGATCAGTCGCTGATGATTTTTAGAAATGATGTAGAAAAATATCTCTATAGCTCTTATAGTCCACATAAGCGCACAAAACGATTACGTTATGATAATTGTAAATTATATCCCAAAATGAATATAATTTGAAACTACATCTTATGCTCAGTTGATATACACTCTAGATCAGTGGTTCCCAACCTTTTTCAACTGGCGACCCACCTTTACTTGTCGGAATACCTCCTCGGTCCATGGTGGGGGTAAAAACCTTATTTGTATCGAATCCCTTCCTTATGTATATATAATTTACCATCAAATACTGTATAGAATATTTAGATCACTTCTACCCAGACTTGGGTGTATATAATTTGAAGTGGCACTCTAAATGAATTTCATACAAACACAGTTTATACCTGAAACAATGTTTATTGAATTTGTTGCACATATAGAATTTACTTTTACAGCAATAAGCATACGTTTGAAAAAGCATACATTTGAAACTACATCTTATGCTCAGTAGATATACACTCTAGATCAGTGGTTCCCAACCTTTTTCAACTGGCGACCCACCTTTCCTTGTCGGAATACCTCCTCGGTCCATGGTGGGGGTAAAAACCTTATTTGTATCGAATCCCTTCCTTATGTATATATAATTTACCATCAAATACTGTATAGAATATTTAGATCACTTCTACCCAGACTTGGGTGTATATAATTTGAATTGGCACTCTAAATGAATTTCATACAAACACAGTTTATACCTGAAACAATGTTTATTGAATTTGTTGCACATATAGAATTTACTTTTACAGCAATAAGCATACGTACTACTTGTACGGAATATATATTAACATTCAATAGAAATAAAATTTGCAAATACAACAACAACAAAAAATTGAGAGAAAAGGCACTTTTTTCCCATCATGATCATGCTTCTGCTCCTGGAGGGAGCAAAACCTGGAGGGATAAAAAAAACTGCTCCTGGAGGGATACAAAAACTTTAAAATTGTTGGAACATTTGTATCGACGTTTTGTAGAAAAAATAAAAACTCTTAAAAATCGTTTATTTTTTATTTTTGAAAGGACTTATGAAACGACCCTTATACGTACAGGCATGTATAACCGTAAAAGAAGTAAACTTCACTGAATAAGGATATTTCAATGCATTAAAGGAATTCTCCATATATGAGTACTAAGTTTTCTGAAAATCTTTACTTTGTATGGTAAGTATGATTGCAAACCTTCCCTTTATCCAATTTAGTTTTTGGAAATGGTTTAAAATTTTTTATATTCAATGGCGTTTTAATATTTATTGGACACAAACATTTTCACGTCGGGGGTTTTTAAAAACGGGTTCAAGTTTCTTACGGAGTACCAACATTGTAATTTAAATTGAGAATTACAGTAAACTTGTGGATGACAAATGCGTACTGAAAACTTCTTCAATTCCCCAATCAATTAAAACGGCGTGGTTAAGTGTTTCGAACGAATTAATAGTTCATCATCAGATCTAGGAGCATTGATGGGACTACCGCAATGTGTATTTGACATTTGTAAATTATTCATTGCGAGAATCACACCTATGCTCCTCGGCTTCATGATGAACTATTAGCTAGTTCGAAACATGTAACCACCCCTTTTTAATTTATTGGGGAATTGAAGAAATGTTCATTGCACTCTGTAATAGAAATAAAACAAATTTCCCCTCAAATCGCACTAATCAATAAATTATCTAGACACTGTCTGTACTGCTCTCAAATTTATAAAATATGCGTACTCATTTTTTAAGTATGTAAATATGCAAATTTCTCGAATGTTTTATATATTTAGCATATCTACACAAACGCTGTCACAAGAGCTACTTTTTAAAGTTGATTCAACGTTCTGTATACCAACCAGATAGCAATTCGATATGTTATTTTTCAGGAATAACTTTCCTCCTTCATTTCTTCGAACCTTTGTGTGGTATAACAACCATTAAACCCTCATTTGGATGAATTTATATGTATTTTTTTAAACCAGCATTTTTTTGCTAAAAATCATTTGCTTGTAATTATGGTTTTTCATTACCGTATTCAAAAAATGAAGAATATTTTATTCTTATTTCAATAGTTGCCTGCCGTCAGTATGGAGATTTTTTTAAATGGAAAATTTTCATAAAGCAATGTGATGAATATCGTTAGTTGCTTTTAAATTAAAACAGTTTCTTTTTGTAAAAATAATAATAATAATAATAATAAATATATAAATGGCATAAAGATGACACATTTAAAGATAATTAATGTGCGTTTTTATTTATGTTAAACAACAGCTGACAAAATGGTTGATAACATTTTATCTTTTAATGCACTTTGGGGTATTCGTGTTTTTACAGAATTATTAAGCAGATGAATGAAAAAATACTTATGTGAAGGCTTCTTAATATTATTCTCCTTTCTGTAACTTCAATTTTACTGATATTAATACAAATGACTTTAGAAATCTCTCTCTCAACTTCTTAAAAATTAGTCTATGTAAAGAATTACCTAAAGTGGTACACTATTAAGAACACTGCGACCGAATTCTTATATCTTGCGAGACATTCAAATTGATAATTCCTCACCTATGTTAAGTGTAGCATAGCTGAATTATTCGCGAACATGCAGGTTCCGTCAGGCAGGTGTCACAGAAGTTTCAAAAAAAGATAATCAAATATATGCATTTGCTGATTGGTCATTAAAAAAAAATACTGAAAGAAAAATTTCCAAAAGTTTGATTTTGGTTTAGAATGTCAACTTATTCGCCACGCTAAGCAAGCATATGGTAAAAATCAGCATCGTCGAATAAAAAATGACATCTACAGGAATACGCTATATCGTTGATCTTAAGGATGCCAGGATACCATAACTGGATAATTCATCAGTTGAAGCTGTAATGCGGACTCAGCTCTTACGTCAAGAGCTCTTTCTTGAACTGAACCCCGGCAGGAAGGAACAGCTGTAGCACTGGATCTTGCTTACTGAAAGTTTGAACCGTTTGATTTGCTTTTCAGATGTTTAAAAACCGATTTCCCTTTATATCTTCATAGTGTCCTGCCAGGCATTTAATTTCTCTGAAGGGGCCTTTGCTTCTATATAAACTCCAATTTATGTAAATGAGCCCTATTTAAGGGAGGTTATATTTTTTAATTTCAATACTATTGATTTTACTGCTAAAAGCTACCGCCACGAAGAATATATGTATTCAAAGAGACTACTTGCATTTAATTTAGCATTGGATGTCTGGGGTTTTTAGTTTCTTCCCCGGTGAGCCCCTATGCATATACTTAAACTAACTAACTCATTGCCCAACAGTCCGAGTTTCTTTTCAGCACTGTAGACCAAGTCCTGCGGTGTCCATCTCCGCTTTCGTGACCGTGGGCTTGGGGTGCCATACAGCATATGTCTCGGTCAGGTGGTCAACCTGACGCGGGACCCCCAGAGTTAGTTCCCAAGCATGTTTGGAACTCATTTTATCGACCCACTAATGGGATGAAAGGCATGAGTCGACCTTGCCCAGTCGCAGGGTCAATCCCTGGACCTGTGGTGTGGCAGCTTGACGCTTTTAACCACTACGCCACCGGGCGTCATGCATACACTTACTAACTGGGAAAAGAGAATTCAGAAAAGTAACCATTGAGGAATCATGGCACAATTGACTGAAAAATGGTAGAAAGGCCGTAGCTGAATAGAAAGCGTTCGGAACAGATGTATTACACGCACCTCTCTTGGCGACAAATTTTTTTTTTGACTCCAAATACTCGTCAAAAAAATTTTGTCGCCAACTTGTCGCCAAAACAGGCCTACGCGGACATTTTACACTTAAAATACACTTAAAATAATACACAAAATATCAATAACAACTCAAATATAAAAATAAATTCAAAACAAACTTACCAATGGCAATAATAAACTTTCAAAAACATGTCACAAAACCACAACAGCTACTTTAAAACATACTCAAATATATCTAAAAACGGCTGTATTAAAATTCAAAACCTAAACAGAAATGCTCAACCGCTACTTTAAAACACGCAAAAATATCTAAAAACAGCTGTATTAAACTTCAAAACCTCAGCAGAAATACTCAACCACTTATTTAAAACATACGCAAATATATCTAAAAACGGCTATATTAAAATTCAAAACCTAAACAGAAATGCTCAACCGCTACTTTAAAACATACGCAAAATATATCAAAAAACGAAGACATTAAACTTCCAAAAACATTACACATATCCGCAACATCTATTTAAAACATACGCAGATATATCAAAAAACAAAGACATTAAACTTCCAAAAACATTACAGAAATCCTAAACCGCTACTATGAAACGCCAACAAAAATATCGAACACCGGTATATTAAACTTCGAAAAACACTACACAATACCACAACACCTATTCAGGGTTGCAACAAAAAACAAACATCACGCCAAATCGGATGGCTGCCAGACCAAAAAAAAAATTGCTAAAAATAAAAAAAATCGCCAAACATAAAAAAAAATCGCCAAATTGAAAAAGGTGCGTGAAACACATCTGTACCAAGCGTTCTAATTCAGCAAAATAATCAAATGCAACGAGTCATCCTATAACACAGCTGATTAATTTGGAGTACTCTGGAAAGATATAAAAGAATAATAATGTGACCTTAGCAGAAAGATGTTATCGTTGAAAAAAATTTTAAAATGGTTCGCACTCAGTTCATTTTTTAAAAAATCTACTATGCACATATCCCTCAAGCTAAAAGAACATAGTTAGAAGAATATATTACTGCACAGATTTTCTTTTGGGGGGCTTTAAAGGAAATAACTTTATTTTGTTAAAGCTTTTTTAATTTTCTTTTTCATCCTTATTTAAGGAGACGTCATCTTTCTCTTATTTTTGCAATTCTATATTTTGGACCATGAAAACATTAGAACACTGAGTTTTGAGTATTCATTCAAAAAGTATGGACTTTTTAAAAGCGTATTTAAGTGGTTACGCCCGTCTCAAGTCTTTCGACCGTATAGCGAGCGGCTTCAAGAAAAATAGCACACATAATTAAAATATATGCAAAAGTAAATTAGAGTTCACTCTAAAAAAAGCTTCGTAAATGATTATTCATAAAAAAAGCCATTCTGTCGTTAAAAAATTAACTATGTCCGGGGAAGGAACTAAACCTATCATTTGAGTGTTGTCCTTTGTACTTCAACCATCTATGCGTTGAACAACTTAACCCGTTTTAAACTGTAACTAACAAAGGCGTGTTAGTAAATTGGGTATTGACCTCAATATGATGGTAATATGATATATCATGAATACTGAAACATATCGAAATCATTGCAATATAAAGTAGATGGCCTTTATCGAATTAATAGTGCAAGTATGAAGAACTAAAGAGATAAACAAATCATTTGGCCATTGTTTCAGCCTAAACTTTGGAAAAAAAGCTAAAGCGAAGTATTATAACATAATCTGAGTTTGATAAATCATATTTTTGATGCATCAAGGCAGATGAAATATCTTGGATATAAATATGATCTTCAAAATAATCTCATGTTTATTATGTTTTCGAATGCAGAATGTTTTCATGCAGTGTGAGAATAAGGAATTATTTAGCATGCGACAGCTCTCTTTCTTAGATAGATAGCTCTATTCATGCGACAGATAGATAGCTCTATTATATATCACTTAGATATAGCACTATAGCACTTAGATAGCTCTATTTCATGCGACAGCTCTATTTCTTATTGCAACATATTTATAAAAATAGGAGTCCTATAAAGTACCGGTATATTACGCAAATGTGTATTTAATCTGAATAACCGCAAAATGGTTGGGAAACTTTTCAATGGGAACAAAATATAATTATTTTTATAAAAAAATTATTATTGGTGCTACATACTACTTAGAGCTCCATAAAATATTTAACAATAAATTTAAAAATTATTTCCTCCATAAATACATGAAGGTTAATTGTTTGTATCATTTTGACCTTGATTACCACGATTAAGATCTTAACTAAGACCAAATTCCCTCTGTGCAATTAATTCTTGACAGTATAAATTCTTACATTTTAAAAATAAATATATGTGTTTTATCATTATGTATTGGCAAGACTGACACAATAACACTTGGATTTTTATTTGAAAAAGATAAAATTATTCAAATTATTCTCCAGTCATGTTCCTCTCTCATAACTGAGAAATAATACTGTTTAGTTAAACAGTAAGGAAATCTGTTATACTTTCATTTTGACTCTCTGCTCCATTACAAAGATAAATGATTTTGTGTCTAGAGCAGGAGAATTTTTACTTCCTAATTTCGCATGTCTTTGGAAAAGATCTCATTTCATTTAAAATTTCAAGAAAAATTTAACGCAAGGAAACTTCATTTCTTAAATATTCATTTCTTAACTCAATCTGAGCATTATTTTTTGTGAAAACAGTAATATGATGTTTCTGTATGTTAAACTAATTGTTCGATTAAACAAAGCAGTCAAGAAAATCGATATCTGAATAATATCGCTTTCTTTGAGCGTTCTTTTAATCATTTTTCATCATGTCTGCTCAAAAATGCTGAGTTTTCTTTATTAACGTTTTCACATTTCCAGAACTTGAGAATGATCCGATATCAGTTTCCTTTTAAAGTCAATATTTTACAACATTTATTCGTTTACATGGCTTAATCGATTTTTGCGCTTTCTCTTGACAGGCATTCCGGTTAAAACATTCTCGTTTTTTCCTGCCGTTCTCCAATACCATATAATACAATCTATCGTTATTTCACCGTTAAAACAGTATCTATATATATAAAACAGTTCCGTAACTGACTGACTTCTGACTGACATACAACGCATAGCCCAAACCGCTGGACCTAAAGGGCTGAAATTTTGCATGGTGATTCTTCGTATTGTGTAGGGGTGCAATAAGAAAGCTTTTTGAAAAATTCTTCTTAGATTTTTTTAAATCAAATTTTTAAGCTGTTTTAGTAACTTTTTAAGTTTGTATTTAAAATAATAATTTGAGGATTATAAAATTTATATCCTGAGAAAGATCATAAAAATTTCTTTAAAATGAGATCTTTTTCGAATCTTTACCTCCATTTTCTGATTTTTGGTGAATTTTTAAAGATTAATTTTTAGAATTTAATTTATTAAATGCTGATCACGTGATTTCCTTTTCTAGTACTTTAAATAAATTTACCGTCACGTGCATAACAACTAAATAGACAAAAAAAAATTTTCTTGCTAATGCAGCAGACGATAGGACATTATCCAAAAAAATATTAAAATACAATAAAAGATATTATGTTTCTCAAACTGTACTATATTAACTGTACTATATTCTTTAATATGTCCTATTGCATTTAATTTGAATATTTTCTTCTACATTATTTTGTCTTTAAAAATATCCCTTACGAATTTTTTAGTGCGGGTTTTAAGGTACGGGTTTTCAGCTAGTTTTCACAAATAATTGTATGCTTAGAAAATATTTTCACAAAATAAGGCTACAATATAGAAGTTAACAAAGAAAATTTTTACAAATCGAATGATTTAATTGTATCAAAGATAACTTTTCTGAAAGGATCCTTGTTGCTTCCAGCTTTGTAATTTTAATTCGTGTATGGTATGAAATATAAATCCCTATTTTTTTTTTAATGAAACGAATCTTTATCTTTACTCTATCTGAAGAGTTTGAGAGAAATACAACTGCAAGTATTAACTTTATTATTAACTCTAATACTTTACGAACGAAATATTTATTGAAAAGTAATTATTACAGCTATAATTAATACTAAGTTTAATTTATACACACGGGGAAATCTACGGTCCTCAAACAAAATTGTTTAACACCGAGATTCTCGACCCTGAGTCGTGACCCCTGAAGGGGTCATATACTACTTTCTGGGGGAGGAGGGGGTCTACAAGATTATTTATTTTTATGGGTTTTCTTTAATTTTTTTAAATTGCTTTTAGTCAAATTCAGTTGAGAAACGCAAGTAACTTGGCAATTGGGAAATGGTAAAGCGACACAGAAAAGGTTGGGAAAATCCAGCTTAGTTTATGTAGATCTAATGTTATATACACACAAGTTTAGGCTTTATTTATACTAGCATGTTATTGAACGTAGCCCTCTTCATAAGATACTCATTTTTTACAACTCAGAAAAGGCACTTTGATAAAAAAGTTAAATCAAATAAATAAAAATCATCAAGTAAATTGTAATATGAAAATGCAAAATCCATGATATATGTCAAATGTGTTATAAAAGTTCCCCAAATCTTTGCAATTTTAGAAAATGTCATCTGAACTTCGGGAAGTATAGCTTTATCTTGCAGAACCTCGATTCGAAAGATCATTTCGCCTCGTTATTTTGCCTTAATTGTCCCTCTTCCAGCTCCTCGTTTGATAAGCATCAGCATCTTATTTTCATTTCAACAAAATAAATAGAACGTCCCCCCGAAAAAAATTGCCGGAAGATGGACGAATGGCTAGGTCACTGACATTTTGTAGCAGAGTCTGTGAGTTCCCACTCTAGCATGCATGTATGTAACCGTTCAGAATTGGCTCTAAGCAATATGTCTTAGTCGAATTAGCCCTCGTGTATTAAAAGATTGACAATATTCCTTGACTTACGACCGAGATAGGGACAAGACATTGGTCGTAAGTTGATTTGGTCATAAGTCGAGTTTCAAGCAATTTTTTTTGTATATGTACATACATATATTTTTTTTACTTTCATACAGACATACCTAATTTAAAAGACATTGTACTTTATTTAGAAGACATAATTTATTCTTCGCATTCACTACTTATAATACAAGGTGAGCCCATAAAGTAACCGGACAATTTTTATTAATAAGAAAATATTACTCATCGTCAAATAAATTTATCTCCTTCAAAATAATCGCCAAAAGAGTCTATACAATTTTTCCAACGTTTCTTCAAGTCATCGAAATACTGTTTTTAGGCGTTGGAACTAACCGTTCGCAAAATAAGCGTAACATTTGATTTAATATCCGAGACGTTTTCAAATCTCTGTCCTTTCATGGATTTGGAATTTTTTGATTACAAAGGACTTATTCACCACGAAATTTTTCCTGAAAATCAAACAATTAATCATTATTTTTAGAAGGAGGTGCTTTTTCGATTAAGAAACAGGATAAGGCGAGTAAGGAAGGAACTGTTTGATTCTGGGCAATGGTTTCTTTTACACGATTATGCTAGGCCCAATACAGCAATTTCTGTACAACAATATCCTGTTAAGCATTCAATTACAGTGATAAATCACCCACCCTATTCTCCCGACTTATCTCCAGCTGATTTTTTCCTTTTTCCGAAGCTTAAGGTTGCCATGAAAGGACAGAGATTTGAACACGTCTCGGATATTAAATCAAATGTTACGCGTATTTTGCGAACGGTTAGTTCTAATGCCTATAAACAGTGTTTCGATGACTTGAAGAAACGTTGGAAAAATTGTATAGACTCCTTTGGCGATTATTTTGAAGGAGATAAATTTATTTGAAGGTGAGTAATATTTTTCTTATTTATAAAAAATTGTCCGGTTACTTTATGCGCACACCTTGTATTAGTACAATCCACAGGTTCAGAATTTGCGACAGAAGATATGTTACAAGTTTTTTTTAACAAAGTTATCCAAGATAGTTTGAACAGTTTGCGTCTTCTTTTCCTTGTAAATTGTCTGGTAGCAATCCAGATTTTCCTGAATACAACGATTTACACCTGTGTTTCTTTCTTCATTTGGATCCATTGCTTCTAATTGTTGCACTATATTGTCCTTTATAAATATAATGAAATGCTGAAGCCATTTCTTTTAAAACATTTTTTTTATTGTACTTCGGTTTGTTCGTCTGTATCCGTCTCTTCTTCCGCAGCATAATGTGTCACAATCTCTTGCAAATCCTCATTGGTGAGCTCTTCCAGATCATGATCAATAAATGATTGAAATCTTCGTTGTCAATTTCCAGATTAAGTTTCTCACCAAATTTTAAGATCAGGTCTGTAACTTCAGCCAAAGGATCTGCTTGTTTGGATACTGAATGAATTGTATTAGTTTCAAAACGTTTTGTTAGTTTCTTCCATATTCCGTACATGCATTCTGGAGTCACTTCTTCCCATGCTCTATCTATGATCGTAATAGTTTGAAGAATATTATAATTTTTACCAAAATACTTTTAAGTTCGTTCCCTCTTCAAGTGCCATAATTGCTTGTGCAAACATAATTTTAAAGTAATTTGCTTTAAAAGTGGCAATTGTTCCCTGATCCATTGGCTGTAAAATACTTATAGTGTTTGGAGGTAGATACAGAACTTTTATGTTCCGATTTAAATCACAGATGTCTGGTGCATGACCCATTGCATTTATCCAGTAATAACAGTATTTTAAAGGGAATGTCTTTGTTTGCTCTCACTGACATTCGCTCCAAGAGATGGCGCACCAGGTGCATATCACGTGATTGAGAGTTTTCTAATGTTTGCTGTTGTTCAGGTTTGCTCTGTAATGTGAGTTGTTGCAGTAGCTTTGCATTAAATAATCAGGTTAAATAATTTTGTCTTTAATTGTCAACGCCTTACTCACCATGTTCCCTTCCGTCGCAATCAGTCTTGCTCTTTACTGTATTTTTTTTACTTCAACAAAAACATTCGTAAACCATTCTTCAAACATAAATTGCGTAATTCAAGCATTTTTTCTTATTTTTTAATAATTATGTAATACATATAGGTATGTACCGTACAATCGAGGAACAATATTTTTAAAGAAAAAAAATAAAAATAAGTTAAAAATAAATAAAAATTTCGGTCGTAAGTGCGAGTGGTCGTATGTCTAGGAATACCTGAACCACTTCTAATGAAATCAAATCTTACCCAATAGAAAGCGATCACGATTTCGTCTTTGATCTTCAAAAGTTTACCTTGCTAGTAATTGATATTGGGATTCATTCCAAGGGTTAATTTATTGAACAGGTTTCTTAGTGCTACACCAGTGTCTAATCACACGTTTAAATACGCTTAAATTCATTACTTAACGATTCACGAAATACCTCCAGCTTGTATCCAAGACTTAGTCTGTCAAGACATCTCCTATGTTAAATGCAGAAAAATTTGGAAAAAGGCTACAGAAAAATCTGTTGCAGATTTTTCTATATCCTAGAAAAGCCCAAGTATTTCCAATAAAATTCCCACTTCCAGGAGTTTAAAGTTTTTCCGTGATGTCAAAAGTTATTACCCACTTTTAATAAATTATGAGACTTTAATAATTTTTGAGACTTTAAAGCTTTTCTGGGATGTCAAAAGTTGTCAAAATACCATTTGATCAACAAGACCTTCCTCTCTGGTGGGGCAATCTATTGGCGGTCTTGTCTTTCTAAGTCGATCCATCATTGCGGAATGTCATGCTTTAAATTACTGGAGCCATCTTTGGATGTTCCTTAAGTATATCGGTTCTTCATAATGAACTTGTAGTTATTTTAGGGGAACTGTGGTATATAAAACTTCTTGATTTTTGAAAAAATATTCAGTCAATGCCATATCGTTATCTGGTATGATGTACAATTTGAGGCTTAAAGTTTTTCAACAAAACAAGAGAGGAACTTTAAATTTCGTATAATTATTTGAACATATCATCGTATTATGTAGATGATAACTTATAACGTAATAAAGACAAATAGAAAAATTAGTGCGTATAATACTTAATCATTGAAATTTTTCTCTTTCATTCTTAAAATCTTATATATATATATATATATATATATATATATATATATATATATATATATATATATATACATATATATATATATATATATATATATATATATATATATACGCTGAAGTGCCACTGCATTAGGGATACCTACCTAGTAACGAGTTGGGCCTCCTCTGGCCTTGATAACGGCTGCCACACGACGAGGCATAGATTCAACAAGTTTCTGGAAACGTTCCACGGGAATGGCTTGCCAAATATTGGATAAAGCTGTCCATAATTCAGTAAGGTTCTTTGGTGCTGTGTGATGGCCTTTCACGCCTTGTTCCAAAACATCCCAAAGATGCTCAATAGGATTTAAGTATGGGCTTCTAGATGGCCAATTCACGACAGAGAAGTCAGAGGAATGCTCATCCAACCAGCCAGTAGCCAACCGGGACTTGTGAGAGGTACAGTTGTCTTGCTGGAAAACTCCATTACCGTGCGTATAACAGAACAGCATAAACGGATGGAGGTGATCACCCAGCAACTCTAAGTACCGAATTGCATTGAGGGAGGTTGGTACACGCACCAAAGATCCCAAACTGTGCCACGAAAAAACACCCCAGACCATGATTGAGCCACCATGCCCTTGTACAGTTCCAGCCAGGCATGCAGGATCCATGGCTTCATGAGCCTGACGCCATATTCTCAGCCTCCCGTCGGCGTTAAGTAGTCGGAATCGAGACTCATCACTCCATGCTACTCGTTTCCAGTCCTCTACACTCCAGTCTCTGTGCTCTCTTGCCCAGGCAAGACGTGCAGCCCGATGGCGAGTATAGAGCAATGGTACTCTCGTAGGTCGACGGCTCCCGAAACCCATATGGTGAAGCGAGCGTTGCACAGTCCGTTTACTGACTGTACGACTGGCACCGTCATTAAACTGGGTGGTAATTTGAGCTAATGTTTGGCTTCGCTGGCTACGTACAATACGCCTGAGCCGTCTCTCACCACGCACTGTCAAGGCTAATTGTCCTTTACAGTTTGCCCGATCGTTAGTTTTTTTCCACCATCCATGTATTCTTGGTATACTCTTGACACTGTCGACCTTGAAAATCCTAACTGTCTGACGATTTCGGAAATTGAATGGCCCATGCATCGCGCACCTACGATTTGTCCGCAAAATCAGGCAGTTTACCCATACTGGCAAACGCGCTATATATGCAGTTACCACAGCGCCCTCACTTGCGCATACATGATGCGCAACGCTACACAATTTGCATAGGCTTTGCTATCCCTATTTCAGTGGCACTTCAGTGTATGTATATATATATATATATATATATATATATATATAATATGCATATATTGTATGCCAAATTACGTTAGTTGCCTATTTTATTTCATTTGATCCTCCTGACCTAGAAATTAGCTCTTTCAATTAATATATATCTCCTTAAAAGATCTATATTTGGAACTCAAATGTGCTCAAAAGGACATTCATTCGAGACAGGCATGTAATATCAGGGGACTCGATGCACATCGCACTGAAGGATTATTATTATGTGCTGAATCTCTTGTTATCGGATATATTTGCCACGACAGCACTGACATTATAAGAATGGCTGTTGGTTATCATATATTTATATACACTATATGGACAAAAGTATTTGGACATTGCAGAAAATCGGCAAATATGCAAATACTGGGTTTGCCGAACGGTATGTTGGGAAGGGCATGGGTAAAACAAAAAGCAGCTCATTTTCTATTAACTATTGTTTCCCTATGGTGGAGCTGTGCCCCTTGGACCTAAGCTTACCGTGTTCCAACGCGGGCTCGTCATAGGGAGGCATTTGTGCAATCTTTCTGAGCGAGCTATTGCATCCAACCTGGTTATTCCTGGATATTCCAAAATCGAGTGTAGAGTATGTTATGAAGCGATGAAAGCAAGGTGGAACAACAACAGCAAAAATGCATCCCGGACGACTGCATAAACTGACAAAATGTGACAGATGCTTGTTTCCCCACGTAAAGAAGTCGCGCACTTCTCCAGCTCCTGCGATTGCTGTAGAGGTTGGAAATGCATCCGGGATCTCCGTTAGTGGTATAGTTAGCTGCACATGATCGGTTATCATGGTCGAACAGCTGCATATACAAGCCATTTATTACGCCTGTTAATGAGTTAATGAGAGGCATCCTTTGGCCTGGTATGTCACCCGACTTCCTGGACCGTTGGAGAATAGAAAACTGGAGTGATGAGTCTCGGTATTCACTCTTCCAGTCTGATGAACGTGTTTGGTTGTGGCAACAACTAGGAGAACGGTTTCATTCGGACTGTATTGTTCCAACAGTGAAGTTCGGAGAGGTTCCATCTTAGAGTGCGGTTGTTTTTCTGGTTAGGACTAGGTCCTTTGCTTTCCGTACCTGGTACCATGAACGCTGACATGTACCTCGACGTTCTGCATAATTCGACCCTGCCTACAGTATGGAAATACTACGGCGATGATGGTTACTTCTTCAAATAGGATCAAGCTCCATGGCATACTGCAAAACATGTGCTGGGCTGTTTTCCTGAAATTGGGGTTAATTTGCTTGAATGACCTTCTCAGAGCCCCGATCGCAATTCGATCGAGCACTTTTGGGACGAACTGGAGCGACGGGTGCGACACCGCCACACACGTCCATCTCCAAAACAATATCTTTTCACTGCCGTGCAAGAAGCATGGCGAGCTATTCCTGACCAGACTTACAGCAAACTTGTGGAAAGTATGCCTCGTCGTGTTTCCACTGTAATACAAGCAAAAGGAGGGACTATCCGTTACTAAATAGAATAATAAACCCCTTTTTCTGAAAAACATGCAGTGTCCAAGCATGCAGTCTCCATGCCAGTAAAAAACTGTGATACCTGCCTAATAGCAGGTTCGCCCACTTATGTATCATAGAGATGCAGAAACATGACAGTGCATAGACTCCAATAGCTTTCTGAGGAAGTCTGTAGACAATTCTCACCATGGCTCATGAAGAGCGGTCACCTAATCTAAACTATTCCTAAATGGTGGATCTTTACTTTGAACGGAATATCACAGGCCATCCCAGATAAATTCAATTAAGTTGAGATCTGTTGGACATTCCATGTTCTAAATGAGTATTCTACAAACCCTAATTTTATGGCTGTGGATGTGCATGGTGGTGAACTCTCTTATCGGAGGACGCCTAAACTCACGAGGGTGAACGCATGCTATAAATCTCTGTAACATATCTGAAAGGATGTTAGCATAGCGTTCACCGGTCAGAGAAGTTGTAGATGTATGAGGTGTCCTAAATCGTGCCAGCTTAACACACTCCATACCATTACTGAGCATCTACCAGCTTAAAAAAGTCCCTTGTTAATAGCTGGATTTATTGATCCAATGGAACTTTCTTTAGGAGCGGACCTTTCCATATGCCAGAATCAGTTGGAAAACGAGACTTTTCTCATCAAACTACTCATTTCTAGTCTTCCGTTGTTCAGTGGCGGTGTTCCTGAGCCCATTCGAAGAGCAGAGATATGGATCGTCAGGAAAGCAATGACAATCGGGTTGGGCGTCGGCTATTATAGCACATATTGTGTAGTGAGTGTTATAAAGACTCATGGAGTATATCTATTAATATTCAGGTCTTTATAACTGTCTCTCATAACCGCCATATATTGGCAGAAAAGAAAAATGATTTATTGCCAAGAAAGGCGATGCACGCCAAATCTGGTGTTTTGAGCATGTATTGCGCAGGCGCGAAGTACAGCTTGGCGCATGTCATAGCTAGCTTCGAAAAGTAGCGGGAGACAGCCCTTGGACTCGTGGGAAGGAGGTGACATTTTTGGAATGTGGTGTTGAGTGTGGAGCGAGGAGCATGGCATGGCTTGGCTGTTCACAATTAAGTATTCCCTTTTTTTCATTATATTTAGTAAAATAAATTTTCTTATTTGCTCCTTAAACCCCTTGTCTGTAATTTAATTTACTGTAGTGGATAATGTTTCTTTGGGTAGAGCTTAATTTATTGAATATTGTAATATGCTTAGCACGTGGGTCAGGCTATATGTAGGGTTATGTATTTTCTTGCTAAGCTAAATGCTGTTAACCTAAGTAAATACTCTACTTAATCTATGTTACCTGAGACAACCTATCTGGGTTATCTTTCATGTCGCATTGTTACTTGAAATTAATTCTGTAACTTAATTTAATACACAACGCATTTCATGTTTCACCTTTTTTGACTGGCTTAACTATTCGCTAATTTGCTACCACTTGTTCCGATACGGCTTCCCATTTTGGCGTCGTAATTTCTCGGCTTCACAACAGTGAAAGTTTTTTAAGTATTCACCCTGATGTTAGTAAAGGTCCCAGCAATGAATCGCGATGCTATTGGCAACAATGTTGCACTCCTTTCTCGACAATCATTTCAGATTCTCTTGAAATTATTCTCGACATATGGCGCCAGTCACGATCATCCTGAATCTTTAGACGGTCATATTTTTGCCGTAGGTTCGATATTTTATCAGCAATCTTCTATTCAAAATACACCCTTAAAATGGTAGATTGTAAAAATATAAACTTTGCCTGTATCTCCGAAATGTCATGACCCATCTCACGAGTACCATCTATCGTATCTCGCTGAAATTTACTTAAATCATGGTCACCTGCCATGTTCACTGCCCAGTCAACTTTTTTGGCTACAACAGATGATTGATATACATACATACATACATATATATATATATATATATATATATATATATATATATATATATATATATATATATGACACGGAGCTTGTTTTGCTCCCGTGTTTAAATCGATGTTATACAGTCAATACATTCATTAACTAATTGGGCGAGTGGTAGGCCAGGAAGGAAGTAGTCCAATACCTATAAACTTCTTATTTATTGATTCTCATAATTTTACCAATGCTCCAGGGTAAGCAATTCGCTCCACCATTTTATAATTTACCCGGCCACGACTGCCGCGAGCATCAGCTCTCAATGAAATTCCCACTCAATCTACCGCTAAAACTTAATTTTCTCCGAGCTCCTGCTGCACGGCGCATGTGCAGACCTCATCCTTGGGCATTGGGACCCTCATTATTGCTGATTGTGCATTTTTAACTTCGCGCCCAAAACCTGTACCCTTCTGAAAATAAATCCTCTCACCTAGAATTATTCGCTTTCCGCTCAAAGTCGCTTTTAAAGGATGATTCCCCCACAGAAAAATACGCGCTATTTGTAAATGGAATGTTAGATTCTTATTATTTTAAACCCCCCTTCCCCGTACTTCTCAATTATGTTTTGACACACATATATATATATATATATATATATATATATATATATATATACATATAACTAGGAGTATAATGTAAATGCTTTCATAGTAAGTTTGCAGATCGCAGAGCACTTTTATAAGAGGAAAAAATACAAAATTTGAAATTTGTAACAAACACATGAAGGCAAACTACATTAAATAACCAGAAAAAAAAGACTTAATGATAATATCAACTTTGCCTGTATTATCGTTAAGCAAAGGATTTTTTTTCTGAAAGTTGTGATCTTTAAGATGGATATGACAATCCTTTAAGTACCAGAATGAAGAAACCGGCCGCGTGAACAGCAGAATCAAGTTACTTGTACGCATCCTGTCTAATCATATTAAAAACATACTATTTACAAATTTAAATACTACATACTTTCTATTTTCAATTGGAGAGCACGTAAATTTGGGGAGTCCTTTTTCGTATAAAATCGTTAGTTATATATGTGCAATTTATAAAAGTGTTTTGGTGGACTAAATTGAAATAAATCTCTCAATAAGACTTCATTCCATACTGAATAATGGTTAATAATAAAGGTAATAGTAATAAAAATGGTTTATGAATAAAGGTAATAGTAATAAAACTGGAACTTTTTCATGGTTTTCGTAAGATAATGAAAATTTATTTCATTCAAATCTTTCTACCATAAAAAGTTTTTCAGACAGATATACAAGTCAAAAGCATCAAAACTTCCCAACGATTGCTTCAGACTTTTGTCATTCTTTAAATCACTCCCGTGATAATGAAGAATAAGAATTTTTTTCTTCAAACACTTGGGGATCGAGAGAAATAAATGTCATAGTACTGAAAAATTATTTTTCAAAATACTTCGGATTCATGTTATTGGATACATACAGTATGATAAAATCTTCGCTTAATTGAAAAGTATTTAATCTGAAGATTACATTAGATTACTGAAATATTTATATTCTCAGAGATGCTATTAAGCTTAACATGGAACATATTCCGTGATAGTTTTCTCTCTTAATGAATGTACCACGGTGAAGTTTTTTTCAGGATAAGATATTTTAGGATCCTTCTCTATCCTTATTCCCTGATTTTTAAAGTGAAAGGGGGAAAATCCAAGTAATTTTTCTGTCTCACTGTATAATTAACGTTACTGCCTAAAGAGACTCTTAAAAGCATTATTTATTTTAAGAACTCCTAAATGTACTCGTTATTTAAAGCCAAATGCAGTCCCACAAGTCGAGATAACTGCGTTATTCTTCTGTAGATTAAAACCTTTCTACATGTGCTGAAATATTCAAATAAAAGGCAGTTTTCAAAGATGTTCCTACATACTTTTTTAAAGAGAAATTGAATAAATGTAAAATAAAACTGAAATAAGTTTGCTATCCGTAACACGTCTCTCAAATAATTTTAAAATAAAGTATCAGCTGAAATTCTACACTTTTAACCAAATTTTTAACTTCAATCAAATCATAAGTTCAGATGCGAATTATTTTCAACATTTTGAAATTTACTCTGAGCTTCGAATTATCCATTCTAATTAGTGCATTGTTAAACTTGAAAAAGCGGTACTGTGATGAAGCGCTTTCGATTTGAAAGAAAAATTAAAATTTTTAGAGAGATAAAGTGATCGAAGGCTGTTTTCATCACATTTCGGTTAGAATGCTAGGAAGCCGCCTTTGATTAGAGGACGGAACAGTAGTCTGTACGCTCAGCCAATTTAAAAGCGGCGGTGCGCGATAGGGGGTAGGTGATTCCAGACGCAGATAAGAAGATGGCACCAGGGTTTGACATTAAAGTAAAATACCCTATTGTAAAGAATTTATTGGACATGTAGACCGCAAAACACGTGGACTGGACTTTGGGTGGTCTCTGTATGACGTAATTAAGACGTGCATGGGTTATGGGATTATCCAATCCGAGAAATGAAAATGGAGGCTAAGTGGTGGATTTTTGAAAGCTTTCCTGAATGGATTAGGAGTCACGAGAAGGCGTGGACTTTGTTATAAAAAAAATAAATAAATAGAAGACTTAGAGTTTTTTTCGAAGATTCTCTTCTGCGTGCGGGCCCGGTTGACTTTTCCCGGTGCTTTAGCATTGCAGAGGGATGAAGTGATTGGAATTTCAAAACGTCGGAGACCGGTTGAGCATTCCCGGGAGTTGTCCGACAGTACGAGAAAGAGGTTTCGTTTTCCGGAAACCGGTTGATCTTTCCTAGTGCCTTAGCATCGAAAGTGATGAAAAGATTGGCAGTTTTAAATATTGGAGATCCGGACGAGTCTTCCCGGAGCTGAGAGTGATTTTGAGCAAGAGAATAGAAACGGGGTTATAGAGAGGATGCGCCTTAATGTTGGAGATCTGGTCGAGTCTTCCCGGAATTGAGCGTGACTTTGGATCAAGAGAAGTCGATGTCATCATTTTCCTGATGAGTGCCCCATCATTTTGAAAAGAGTAGAAGAATACCCACGACAGCCTAGAGACGCAGCGCACCCACTACCTAGAAGGAAGAAGCGATACCCCATGCCTAAGCAGAGCTTCGACGCCAGAGTCCCAGTGCTGTATCGTCAAACTGAGTGAGTGAAAGTTAAATTTTGTTTTGTTCAGACCCCACCGAGCTAAATGAAAGATTAGTGCGGGAACAGTGTTTTCGTAAAGATAATTTTGATGAATAGGTGTTCTTGGCTATGAGTTAGCTTAATGATTATATGCTCCCTGAATCCAAAAGGTGTAGATTTAATTAAATACATTGTCGTTTGATATGAATCGAGGAGAAAAGGCTAAAAGATTAGTAAAATGTGTAAACTGTGTGAGAAGATTTGGTAATTCAGTTTTTTTTTTTGTAAATAGATAAGGTTGTAAATAAATCAATTTTATTTTGTTACATTGGAGTCAGTCATCTTTGTTTTGTGTAGTTGACCTAAAGGAAGGTTATTACCTAGTTATTAGAAGCAAAGTTATTTGACCTGATCGTTTGCCAGAATGTCTAGAGCCTTTTGGGTTGTATTCAAGAAAATAAATAAAAAAAAACACAACGCACCCAAATACCTATAAATTATAAATAATTTGTACTAACCCAAATAATATACGAATCTCGCCCGAAAAAATAAATAATTTTAAGACAGGCAACACGACAAATAATGGTCCCGACCAGGATAATAAAAATAATTTGTGTTAGGCTAGAATCGTGAAAATTTTTTTGCGTTACAAAAAAACAGTTACAGTTTTTTTTGTCTTTAAGAAATTTTTTTTGTCTTTACAAATTTTGTGGAGAAGGGAGCAGCGCGTAAGAATTTTTAGAGCGAGAGTGTTTTGAAAATATGTTAGTATATTTGCCACAATTATTATTATTGAGTGTAATTTTGTTTTGAAGAGTGTGACAATATTGATTTTATGTTAAGATTGTTTGAAGTGTGAATATATGAATGCAAATATTTTAATTTTAACTAAGTGAATTAAAGAGTGTTTTTAGAAAGAGTTTGTTGAGTTGGTTAAAGATAGATAAGAAATACTTATGTTATGATTTATATGAAGTGTTTAAAATTTATGTATATTGTAGATATTGTAGAGATGATAGATTGAATTGAGGTGTATTTTTGAAAAATATTTTGAATAAGTTAAAAGTAGTTGATGGCAGAAAATTTGTTTGATATCAGTTGATAGATAATATTTAAGTGTGATTTTGAAAATTCTATTGAAATGAGAAAATCAATAGATAGTTAAGATTTGAGTAACAGTTGAGAAATTATTGAATTGAGTACAAGTGTGTTGGTCGATAGTAATTAGTGGTACTTGGTATAGATATGAATTTTTTGGAGAGAAACGTGTGTCAATTTAAGTATAGAATTTGTCAGATAATATTTTTGCAATTACATTGAGAATAGAATTGTGTTTTGTTTTGATTTGTTGTGCATATATGTGTATTTTGGGGGAAATTAGCGTTTTTTTTAAGTTTGGGATTGTGAGTCATAGTTTAATTACGTATAAAGAATTTGAATGCATAATGTTAGGAGAAGTAATATTATAATGAGAGAATTCTTGCATATTGAGTAATGATAGGTAAACGAATGATCGGTAATGTGAGGTGTAAAATTTAAAAATTGGAGTTATTTGAGTTAGATCAAGAAGGTTGTATCACGAATGTGTTGCAAAGCCATCGTCAGTTGGGTAAAATTGAAATAGGAAGTTTAGATAAAAAATTAGAGTAGAGGTGATTTTGAATGAAAGGTGGTTAACGGTAAGCAAAAGCGCAAATCATAGTCAGATTTGTTTCAGTCTATAAACGATAAATAATGTGAGGTGGATTATATTGCATTTAATCTGCCAAAAAGGTTATAGCTGAAGGAGTGCTGAGTTAAGGATGTAAAATAAGAGTTTTCGATACATTGTTGGAGTAGAGGTCTTTATAACGAAAAGAGGGTTAGTTATAGGAATAAATGTTCAGAATTGCCACAGTATAAAAAAACTAAACTTTTGGATGGATGGATTGCATTAGTTGTTAGGTGCTATGAAAATAAAATTTACGATTGTTTACCCTGGGTTCAATAATAAGGCATAGTAGTGAAATTTTAGTATGAATTTAATGAAACAAGGGTATAGAAGAGATATGTGGTATTAGAGGTATGGCGGTTGTTTTTAGAATGAATGAGTTACGCAAAATAAAAGGCTGTCGTAGTATAGTGCTTTGTGTGAGGAGTGATAGGAAGTGCGGAGTCAGTTTTTGTTTACTAAAACAGGAAGTGGGGAAAAGGTTTTCTACGAAAAGAGAGGGGTTCGTTTGCCCTTCTTACTCTCCCCCCCCCCCTAAGGAAGGAGAACGCACGATAAAGAAACTAGTTTGTATGTAGGCTTTTTATGTGAATAATGAGGAAATTTTGCGTTTATGGAAGATTTTGGAAAGTGAAAACTTGTGTTTTTAATTTAGAAAATCCTGGAAGTGATTTAGGGCTGCAGACCTAGAATGACTTCAAGAACAGGGGTTTGAGAAAGTAATGTTTGACGAAATATAAGTGTTGAGGAGTTAAGTGCGATACGGTAGGCGTGAGGAATATCACTTTAGTAAGTTTGTGTGAGTTTAAAATTTAGCAAATTGTTTAAACAGCTCATTAGAGAATAAATGGCAATTTCTGGCCAAAATTTACATTTATTTATCTAAAATGCTGAAGTGCATGGACTAAGCTAGTGACTTTTTGAAATGAAATAAAGAAATAATTAAATAGCCGCACAAGTGAAAATAAAATTAAATATAAGTCGTGGTGGTTAGAAAGTTGTAGATGGTTGGAAAATGAGAATAGTTTTGGGGTTTACTGTTATCAGGTGTTTTTTTTGGTTGAGATTTATGGGCTCTATTGTGCAAACGGAGGAAAGTTTTTTTGTCGCAAATTACTTTAAGGGGCAGAGAGTATCGAAAAATCGGGTCCCCGGGGTCAAAACCAGACTGAGTTGAACGAATTTCTGGTCTGAGAACAGGTTTCTTGTACGAGAGGGGGTGTCCTTCCGATGTGTCAGGTGTTGCTAGGGTAACGAGGGAAAATGCGAAAGAAAATAATTTTGTGTGGTTCGCGAATCTAGCATGCGGTAGGATTTTGGGAATTGAGTGACTTCAAGGGTTCGCGTGGTTTTGAAAAAGGGGAGAGAGCAATGTTTAGTTTTGTTTTCGCAGTTGAGGGAAGCAAGTGGTTTGAAGGTGTTTTTTTTTTTCTTTTGCGCGTTCTTTTTTTTTTTTTTTTTTGTTTCTTTTACAATAATGGGGAAAATGGGTTTGGATTATGATTTTTAGAAAATATAACTGTGATAGGAAGGTCATTTGTGAAGACTCAATTTATACATACATATGAATTTAAGTTAATGAATTTGTTTTGGAAAAGTACAAAAATATTGTGAGAAGTGTGTTGAAAATGTAACAAATTTTTATATGCTTGGTATTTTGTTGTGAATGTGGCAAATATACTGTGAGATATATTTTAATGTGTTAATTATTTTTGTTTATAAGTAAAATTTGTGTATAATGAGGAATAGTGTTAGAATAGAGTTTAATTGCGTGCAAAATGATATATAGAGAGATGAAGAATTTATGCTTTGTGATAGTGTTTTGGGTCTGAACTCTGCAAATCATGATTTTGTATGGTGATTAGTTATGTCGACATGGTTCATATAGATCTTCGATGTTTTCACTCAGAACATTTGATTAAAAGAATGAAATTTTGAATTCAGAACTCTAATAAGTGCATAGGTTGGTGGTCTTCTCTTACCTAAATTAAAGGTATAGATCACATGATTAAAGAAGGTCAATGGAGTCAGGAGTAAGTGTTTTGATGTTTTGTTTTAGTGTTTATAAACAGTGTATGAGGACTTATGATGTGAACAAGTTTTTTTTCAGACATGGATGGTAAGAAGTTTTGTAATTGATGTGATTATGTTTTATTGAGTGTCATGAATTATATAAGTAGTACATGAGAATTTTGTAAACTTTTCGAGGAAGGGAGCATATTTTTACGTGTTTGGTGTTTGGTTAGTTTTTTTTTCGGAGGAGGGAGCGTATGTGATGAAGCGCTTTCGATTTGAAAGAAAAATTAAAATTTTTAGAGAGATAAAGTGATCGAAGGCTGTTTTCATCACATTTCGGTTAGAATGCTAGGAAGCCGCCTTTGATTAGAGGACGGAACAGTAGTCTGTACGCTCAGCCAATTTAAAAGCGGCGGTGCGCGATAGGGGGTAGGTGATTCCAGACGCAGATAAGAAGATGGCACCAGGGTTTGACATTAAAGTAAAATACCCTATTGTAAAGAATTTATTGGACATGTAGACCGCAAAACACGTGGACTGGACTTTGGGTGGTCTCTGTATGACGTAATTAAGACGTGCATGGGTTATGGGATTATCCAATCCGAGAAATGAAAATGGAGGCTAAGTGGTGGATTTTTGAAAGCTTTCCTGAATGGATTAGGAGTCACGAGAAGGCGTGGACTTTGTTATAAAAAAAATAAATAAATAGAAGACTTAGAGTTTTTTTCGAAGATTCTCTTCTGCGTGCGGGCCCGGTTGACTTTTCCCGGTGCTTTAGCATTGCAGAGGGATGAAGTGATTGGAATTTCAAAACGTCGGAGACCGGTTGAGCATTCCCGGGAGTTGTCCGACAGTACGAGAAAGAGGTTTCGTTTTCCGGAAACCGGTTGATCTTTCCTAGTGCCTTAGCATCGAAAGTGATGAAAAGATTGGCAGTTTTAAATATTGGAGATCCGGACGAGTCTTCCCGGAGCTGAGAGTGATTTTGAGCAAGAGAATAGAAACGGGGTTATAGAGAGGATGCGCCTTAATGTTGGAGATCTGGTCGAGTCTTCCCGGAATTGAGCGTGACTTTGGATCAAGAGAAGTCGATGTCATCATTTTCCTGATGAGTGCCCCATCATTTTGAAAAGAGTAGAAGAATACCCACGACAGCCTAGAGACGCAGCGCACCCACTACCTAGAAGGAAGAAGCGATACCCCATGCCTAAGCAGAGCTTCGACGCCAGAGTCCCAGTGCTGTATCGTCAAACTGAGTGAGTGAAAGTTAAATTTTGTTTTGTTCAGACCCCACCGAGCTAAATGAAAGATTAGTGCGGGAACAGTGTTTTCGTAAAGATAATTTTGATGAATAGGTGTTCTTGGCTATGAGTTAGCTTAATGATTATATGCTCCCTGAATCCAAAAGGTGTAGATTTAATTAAATACATTGTCGTTTGATATGAATCGAGGAGAAAAGGCTAAAAGATTAGTAAAATGTGTAAACTGTGTGAGAAGATTTGGTAATTCAGTTTTTTTTTTTGTAAATAGATAAGGTTGTAAATAAATCAATTTTATTTTGTTACATTGGAGTCAGTCATCTTTGTTTTGTGTAGTTGACCTAAAGGAAGGTTATTACCTAGTTATTAGAAGCAAAGTTATTTGACCTGATCGTTTGCCAGAATGTCTAGAGCCTTTTGGGTTGTATTCAAGAAAATAAATAAAAAAAAACACAACGCACCCAAATACCTATAAATTATAAATAATTTGTACTAACCCAAATAATATACGAATCTCGCCCGAAAAAATAAATAATTTTAAGACAGGCAACACGACAAATAATGGTCCCGACCAGGATAATAAAAATAATTTGTGTTAGGCTAGAATCGTGAAAATTTTTTTGCGTTACAAAAAAACAGTTACAGTTTTTTTTTGTCTTTAAGAAATTTTTTTTGTCTTTACAAATTTTGTGGAGAAGGGAGCAGCGCGTAAGAATTTTTAGAGCGAGAGTGTTTTGAAAATATGTTAGTATATTTGCCACAATTATTATTATTGAGTGTAATTTTGTTTTGAAGAGTGTGACAATATTGATTTTATGTTAAGATTGTTTGAAGTGTGAATATATGAATGCAAATATTTTAATTTTAACTAAGTGAATTAAAGAGTGTTTTTAGAAAGAGTTTGTTGAGTTGGTTAAAGATAGATAAGAAATACTTATGTTATGATTTATATGAAGTGTTTAAAATTTATGTATATTGTAGATATTGTAGAGATGATAGATTGAATTGAGGTGTATTTTTGAAAAATATTTTGAATAAGTTAAAAGTAGTTGATGGCAGAAAATTTGTTTGATATCAGTTGATAGATAATATTTAAGTGTGATTTTGAAAATTCTATTGAAATGAGAAAATCAATAGATAGTTAAGATTTGAGTAACAGTTGAGAAATTATTGAATTGAGTACAAGTGTGTTGGTCGATAGTAATTAGTGGTACTTGGTATAGATATGAATTTTTTGGAGAGAAACGTGTGTCAATTTAAGTATAGAATTTGTCAGATAATATTTTTGCAATTACATTGAGAATAGAATTGTGTTTTGTTTTGATTTGTTGTGCATATATGTGTATTTTGGGGGAAATTAGCGTTTTTTTAAGTTTGGGATTGTGAGTCATAGTTTAATTACGTATAAAGAATTTGAATGCATAATGTTAGGAGAAGTAATATTATAATGAGAGAATTCTTGCATATTGAGTAATGATAGGTAAACGAATGATCGGTAATGTGAGGTGTAAAATTTAAAAATTGGAGTTATTTGAGTTAGATCAAGAAGGTTGTATCACGAATGTGTTGCAAAGCCATCGTCAGTTGGGTAAAATTGAAATAGGAAGTTTAGATAAAAAATTAGAGTAGAGGTGATTTTGAATGAAAGGTGGTTAACGGTAAGCAAAAGCGCAAATCATAGTCAGATTTGTTTCAGTCTATAAACGATAAATAATGTGAGGTGGATTATATTGCATTTAATCTGCCAAAAAGGTTATAGCTGAAGGAGTGCTGAGTTAAGGATGTAAAATAAGAGTTTTCGATACATTGTTGGAGTAGAGGTCTTTATAACGAAAAGAGGGTTAGTTATAGGAATAAATGTTCAGAATTGCCACAGTATAAAAAAACTAAACTTTTGGATGGATGGATTGCATTAGTTGTTAGGTGCTATGAAAATAAAATTTACGATTGTTTACCCTGGGTTCAATAATAAGGCATAGTAGTGAAATTTTAGTATGAATTTAATGAAACAAGGGTATAGAAGAGATATGTGGTATTAGAGGTATGGCGGTTGTTTTTAGAATGAATGAGTTACGCAAAATAAAAGGCTGTCGTAGTATAGTGCTTTGTGTGAGGAGTGATAGGAAGTGCGGAGTCAGTTTTTGTTTACTAAAACAGGAAGTGGGGAAAAGGTTTTCTACGAAAAGAGAGGGGTTCGTTTGCCCTTCTTACTCTCCCCCCCCCCTAAGGAAGGAGAACGCACGATAAAGAAACTAGTTTGTATGTAGGCTTTTTATGTGAATAATGAGGAAATTTTGCGTTTATGGAAGATTTTGGAAAGTGAAAACTTGTGTTTTTAATTTAGAAAATCCTGGAAGTGATTTAGGGCTGCAGACCTAGAATGACTTCAAGAACAGGGGTTTGAGAAAGTAATGTTTGACGAAATATAAGTGTTGAGGAGTTAAGTGCGATACGGTAGGCGTGAGGAATATCACTTTAGTAAGTTTGTGTGAGTTTAAAATTTAGCAAATTGTTTAAACAGCTCATTAGAGAATAAATGGCAATTTCTGGCCAAAATTTACATTTATTTATCTAAAATGCTGAAGTGCATGGACTAAGCTAGTGACTTTTTGAAATGAAATAAAGAAATAATTAAATAGCCGCACAAGTGAAAATAAAATTAAATATAAGTCGTGGTGGTTAGAAAGTTGTAGATGGTTGGAAAATGAGAATAGTTTTGGGGTTTACTGTTATCAGGTGTTTTTTTTGGTTGAGATTTATGGGCTCTATTGTGCAAACGGAGGAAAGTTTTTTTGTCGCAAATTACTTTAAGGGGCAGAGAGTATCGAAAAATCGGGTCCCCGGGGTCAAAACCAGACTGAGTTGAACGAATTTCTGGTCTGAGAACAGGTTTCTTGTACGAGAGGGGGTGTCCTTCCGATGTGTCAGGTGTTGCTAGGGTAACGAGGGAAAATGCGAAAGAAAATAATTTTGTGTGGTTCGCGAATCTAGCATGCGGTAGGATTTTGGGAATTGAGTGACTTCAAGGGTTCGCGTGGTTTTGAAAAAGGGGAGAGAGCAATGTTTAGTTTTGTTTTCGCAGTTGAGGGAAGCAAGTGGTTTGAAGGTGTTTTTTTTTTTCTTTTGCGCGTTCTTTTTTTTTTTTTTTTTTTTTTTTTTTACAATAATGGGGAAAATGGGTTTGGATTATGATTTTTAGAAAATATAACTGTGATAGGAAGGTCATTTGTGAAGACTCAATTTATACATACATATGAATTTAAGTTAATGAATTTGTTTTGGAAAAGTACAAAAATATTGTGAGAAGTGTGTTGAAAATGTAACAAATTTTTATATGCTTGGTATTTTGTTGTGAATGTGGCAAATATACTGTGAGATATATTTTAATGTGTTAATTATTTTTGTTTATAAGTAAAATTTGTGTATAATGAGGAATAGTGTTAGAATAGAGTTTAATTGCGTGCAAAATGATATATAGAGAGATGAAGAATTTATGCTTTGTGATAGTGTTTTGGGTCTGAACTCTGCAAATCATGATTTTGTATGGTGATTAGTTATGTCGACATGGTTCATATAGATCTTCGATGTTTTCACTCAGAACATTTGATTAAAAGAATGAAATTTTGAATTCAGAACTCTAATAAGTGCATAGGTTGGTGGTCTTCTCTTACCTAAATTAAAGGTATAGATCACATGATTAAAGAAGGTCAATGGAGTCAGGAGTAAGTGTTTTGATGTTTTGTTTTAGTGTTTATAAACAGTGTATGAGGACTTATGATGTGAACAAGTTTTTTTTCAGACATGGATGGTAAGAAGTTTTGTAATTGATGTGATTATGTTTTATTGAGTGTCATGAATTATATAAGTAGTACATGAGAATTTTGTAAACTTTTCGAGGAAGGGAGCATATTTTTACGTGTTTGGTGTTTGGTTAGTTTTTTTTTCGGAGGAGGGAGCGTATGTGATGAAGCGCTTTCGATTTGCAAGAAAAATTAAAATTTTTAGAGAGATAAAGTGATCGAAGGCTGTTTTCATCACATTTCGGTTAGAATGCTAGGAAGCCGCCTTTGATTAGAGGACGGAACAGTAGTCTGTACGCTCAGCCAATTTAAAAGCGGCGGTGCGCGATAGGGGGTAGGTGATTCCAGACGCAGATAAGAAGATGGCACCAGGGTTTGACATTAAAGTAAAATACCCTATTGTAAAGAATTTATTGGACATGTAGACCGCAAAACACGTGGACTGGACTTTGGGTGGTCTCTGTATGACGTAATTAAGACGTGCATGGGTTATGGGATTATCCAATCCGAGAAATGAAAATGGAGGCTAAGTGGTGGATTTTTGAAAGCTTTCCTGAATGGATTAGGAGTCACGAGAAGGCGTGGACTTTGTTATAAAAAAAATAAATAAATAGAAGACTTAGAGTTTTTTTCGAAGATTCTCTTCTGCGTGCGGGCCCGGTTGACTTTTCCCGGTGCTTTAGCATTGCAGAGGGATGAAGTGATTGGAATTTCAAAACGTCGGAGACCGGTTGAGCATTCCCGGGAGTTGTCCGACAGTACGAGAAAGAGGTTTCGTTTTCCGGAAACCGGTTGATCTTTCCTAGTGCCTTAGCATCGAAAGTGATGAAAAGATTGGCAGTTTTAAATATTGGAGATCCGGACGAGTCTTCCCGGAGCTGAGAGTGATTTTGAGCAAGAGAATAGAAACGGGGTTATAGAGAGGATGCGCCTTAATGTTGGAGATCTGGTCGAGTCTTCCCGGAATTGAGCGTGACTTTGGATCAAGAGAAGTCGATGTCATCATTTTCCTGATGAGTGCCCCATCATTTTGAAAAGAGTAGAAGAATACCCACGACAGCCTAGAGACGCAGCGCACCCACTACCTAGAAGGAAGAAGCGATACCCCATGCCTAAGCAGAGCTTCGACGCCAGAGTCCCAGTGCTGTATCGTCAAACTGAGTGAGTGAAAGTTAAATTTTGTTTTGTTCAGACCCCACCGAGCTAAATGAAAGATTAGTGCGGGAACAGTGTTTTCGTAAAGATAATTTTGATGAATAGGTGTTCTTGGCTATGAGTTAGCTTAATGATTATATGCTCCCTGAATCCAAAAGGTGTAGATTTAATTAAATACATTGTCGTTTGATATGAATCGAGGAGAAAAGGCTAAAAGATTAGTAAAATGTGTAAACTGTGTGAGAAGATTTGGTAATTCAGTTTTTTTTTTTGTAAATAGATAAGGTTGTAAATAAATCAATTTTATTTTGTTACATTGGAGTCAGTCATCTTTGTTTTGTGTAGTTGACCTAAAGGAAGGTTATTACCTAGTTATTAGAAGCAAAGTTATTTGACCTGATCGTTTGCCAGAATGTCTAGAGCCTTTTGGGTTGTATTCAAGAAAATAAATAAAAAAAAACACAACGCACCCAAATACCTATAAATTATAAATAATTTGTACTAACCCAAATAATATACGAATCTCGCCCGAAAAAATAAATAATTTTAAGACAGGCAACACGACAGGTACAATACAAAAAAGACCCAACACATCATAAAGATGATCTATTCTGAAATTTGAAGTGATCGACATACATTAATTTAAATAAGGTTGAGTAAAACTACTCTAAACCTTGCATAGATTTTCATTTTTCCATCTTGAAAAGATTTGGAATGTTATTTTATGTACATTCCATGTTGATATTATCTCTTATTCGCATTTCATTTCTTCTATTTTTCTGTTACGTTGCCATAATAACCCACTATCATTTTTATCTGGCATAGGGAGATTTAAATTATTCCTCCGTATGCATTATGCTTATATACGTTCATGATTATTGTGGCAGAAGAAGAGATCACGCCATACGCAATGCGCATTGTGCTTGCACATAACCAAATATAAGAGCTGTACATACTTGGCCGAGAGCAGTGTGTGTTCGGCCGTCGCCTGTAAGGTACGAATAAATTTAGTTGTTGTGTTTGACTATCGATGTATTTCTTTCCCGAACCGACTGATATTTAAGTACGCAACATTTTGGCATCCCTGCCGGGATGCGAGTATTATTCCGATAGTCAAATTAAGTTAAACTAAAATACGAACTAAAATACGTTTTATTAAGAAATGGAAAATACGTCAAAACCAGCAAAACCGAATGGGAATTTAGACAAAGCCAGACAGCAACGGAAGTCATGTAGAGCATCATTTACAAGAACTGTAAATAAGTTAGCAGAATTGATTGCTGAAGATAAACCTGACTTAGATAACATGGAAATGCTGTTGGATCAATTATTGGAAAAACAAAAAATGCTAAGAAGTGCTGAAGAGAAGTTTTTACAATTATTGCAATTAAAAGGCTGCACTCAAGATGAATACGATAAGGAGTACGAAGCAGCCATGGATTATTACGAAAAAGTATCTGAGATCAAAGTGAGTGCAACAGAATTAAAGCAAACCTAAATATGTGCGCCGAAAGTGATAAGTCTTCAGAAGCAAGGACTGTGGCAAAACAGAAATTACCAGAAATTGAGCTTATGAAGTTTGATGGAGATCCAAGAAACTGGCTCACCTTCTGGACTCAATTCAGCAAAATTAATGAAGATAAACGAATTGATGTGCGTGACAAGTTCCAGTATCTATTGCAATCTACAAAGCCCGATTCAATAGCAAGACAAATTGTCATGAGTTTTCCTGCAACTGAAACAAACTACGGAAAAGCGGTCAGCTACTTAAAGGAGAGATTTGGCAATGAAAGTACTTTAATACAGATTTACGTGCGTGAACTATTGAAGCTTGTTATAAAGGACAAAACACAAATGAACTTGATGGAACTATACGATAAACTACAAACGCAGCTACGTGCATTAGAGTCCTTGGGCGTCACTCAAGATAAGTTTGCTTATATGCTCTTTCTCCTCATCGAATCAGCACTCCCCACGGATTTAATAAAGATATGGGAAAGGCAGAGAAACACTTGTATTGAAACAGGTAAGAGTGATTTAGATTTATTAATGGATTTTGTAAAAAATGAGGTGGAAACGGAGTTCAGAATTAAAATGACTCATGATACTTTTAGTTCAGAAAAAACTAATGTTAAGAAAAATAAGTACTCTGAACAAAAACGTGGTATACCGACTACATGTGAACTGCTTAATGCTAATATTAAGAGTAGTAGTAACGCTAGTGAAAATTTAAATAAGTTTAAAAAGTTTGAGTGTATTTTTTGTGAGAAATCACATACGTCAGAAAATTGTAATGAAGCATCTTCAATGAGTTTGGATTGTAAAAAAGATATTGTTAGAATAAAGAATGTTTGTTTTGTATGCTTGAAAAGAAATCACAGGGCTAATCAGTGTAAGTCAAAGCATAGGTGTCCCATTTGCAAAAATCGACATTTCGTGATTTTATGTCCAGTTTTAACAAATAACAAAGTTGATAATGTCTCTAACGTAGAGGGAAGTGAAAACAAAACAAGCACTCTTAACAATCATGTTGATATGTCAGATGTATTTTTACAAACTATTGTTGTAAGAATTCAGAATGGTTCCAAGCAAATGTTTATTCGAGCTGTTTATGATAGTGGGTCTATGAAATCTTATATTTGTGAAGATGTTGCTCAAAGTATGAAATGTAAGTGCATTGCAGAAACGAAAATTAAGCAATCTCTGTTTGGTGGTGTTGAAACCCCTGAAAGTGTATATAGAAATTATTTAATTGAGTTAAGTGATATTGATGGTAGAAATAAGTGTAAATTACAAGTACTTGGTCAAAACCGTATTTGTTCTGAAATTAAACAGGTTCCATGTGGTCCTTGGTTGCATGAACTAAAGTTACGCGGAATAAAATTAAATGATTTGGAAAATAATAAATTGGGGGTTAATAAAAAAATAAAATTGTTAATTGGTGCAGACATTAACAATGGCTGGAAAGTTATTAACAGGAAAAATTGTGAGTCTCAAATGTGGCATTACGGCTATAGATACAAAATTGGGATGGACTGTTATGGGAAAATTAAATGCAAATCCTGGCATTGAGCCAAATTCTGAGAGTTCAGCTTCCCTTATTTCGTCTCTGCTTGTAATAATCGTTGTATAAGTAATCTTTGGAATCTGGATGTTTTGGGAATTACTGAACCTTCGCTAAGCAAAACTAAAGCTCAGTTACAGGAGGATACGCAGAAATATTTTGAAGAGACTCTTAGTGTAAACAGTGAGGGGCGATACGAGGTAACATTGCCTTGGGGTCATGACAGTTCACTTTTACCCGATAACAAAATAAATGCTGAGAAATCTATGTTAAGTGCCAAAAGAAAATTAACAAATTCTGGAAAATTTAAAGATTACTGTAATGTTTTTGAGGACTGGTTAGCTCTTGGCATAATTGAAAAGGCACCAAATGATAAACTTAGGGGTATTCATTATTTGCCTCATAGGGCAGTGATTAAAGAAGCTAGTACTACGAGTATTAGGCCAGTTTTTAATGCTAGTTCCCATTTACCGGGCTTCCCATCATTAAACGAGTGTTTGTCTACTGGACCAAATTTAATTGAAACGATTCCATCAATTTTAAATCGTTTTCGGATGAATTACGTAGGTGTTACCTCTGATATTGAGAAGGCGTTCTTGCAGATCGCAATCAGAGAAAAGGATCGCGATTTTTTAAGGTTTCTTTGGTTCAGCGAGAAAATTGGGAACTGGTGGAGGGATATCAGCATCGAAGGGTAGTGTTTGGCATTACGTGCAGCCCATATTTATTAAACGCAACTTTACAGTATCATTTGAGTAAGGTTCCGGAAAATTTAAAGCACACCGCAGATATACTGAAAACAGCTTTCTATGTAGATAATTGTGTGACAAGTTTGAAGTCTGAGCTCGAAATGAAAAAGTTTCCCTTAGAATCAAAGGCAATTATGGATTCAGGTCATTTTAATCTAAGATGTTGGAATTCGAACTTAAGTAGTGAAATATTTGAAAAGGTTTCCTCCACAAAGGAAAGTGTACCTCTCTTGGGCCTTGTATGGAATACATATACTGATACGTTATCATGCAAAGTGGAAGAGGGTATCGATACCCCGATCACAAAAAGACTGGTTTTAGCCGTAACCAACCAAGTATTTGATGTTATAGGCTATACGGCTCCAGTGGTGTTAATTGCAAAATTTATTTTGCAGGAAACCTGGAACTTAAAAATTAAATGGGATGATGTCCTTCCTGATGATATAGCCCAAAAATTTAAGTTATGGAATAAAAGATTGAATTTGCTTTCAAATATATCTAGATGGTTCGGTCTCCAATCCACTGACTCAATAAGCTTACATCTTTTTTGCGACTCCAGTAAAAGGGCATATGGTGCATGTGTTTTTTTAAGAGTCGAAAATGACAATGGGGTCAGAATTAGTTTAGTGCAGGCAAGATCTAGTGTAACCCCTTTAAAACCTATTACCATACCTCGCTTAGAACTTTTAGCTTGTAGTATAGGGGCTAGACTGTTATCTTCCGTACTTAAAGATCTTAATTTAGAGGGGGTAAATATTTATTGCTGGACTGACTCGACAACGGCTTTATGTTGGATTCAACGAGATCAAAATTGGGCAACATTTATTCATAATCGCGTTCTAGAGATTCGTTCTTTGACCTCTAATGCAATGTGGCACCATATCTCAGGTTCTCATAACCCCACCTATTTACTATCTAGAGGATGTTCTGCAGAACATTTAGTTGAACGAAAATGGTGGGAGGGACCGGACTGGTTGCGCGAAAGGGAAGGAGATTGGCCGAAGTCGTATGAGGACCCAAATGAGGACTTAATCAATGCTGAAATTCGTAAAACTGTTCTCGTGACATTGGTAAAAAATAATGAAAATCATAAATGGTATTATAAATATTTTTCTTCGTTTAAGAAAATTGTAAGAATGTTATCTTGGATTTTTAGATTTTATAACAATGTAAGGAAATTTGACAAAAATCTCTCAAAGGACTTATCTGTGCATGAAATGGAAAGAGGAGAGAAAGCGTTAATGCTACTGATTCAAAGGGAATCTTTTAAGGGAGAAAATGATGACAAATTAAGACAACTTAGACCAATAGTTGACTGTCATGGTCTTATAAGAGCTCAATCAAAGGTTGCTTATAGAGATGATAAATATGATTTTAAGTTTCCTATCATATTACCTTCTGATCATCCTGTTGTGAAAATGTTAATAATAAGTGTGCATAATGATTTATTACATGCTGGTACTTCATTGTTAATGTCAAAATTACGAGAAAATTTTTGGATTTTAAAATCACGTAAGACAATAAGAAATTGCATAAGAAAATGTGTAAGATGTCAAAAATTCAAAGCTAAAAAATGTGAGACAATCCCAGGAATTTTACCAAGTGATAGGGTTCGCGATGCATGTATGTTTGAAATAGTAGGATGTGATCTTGCTGGTCCATTGTATTTGAAAGATGGTCGAAAATCATATATTGTACTTTTTACTTGTGCTGTATATCGCGCCGTCCACTTAGAATTGATAACTTCGTTATCCACTGAAACCTTTTTTCAATCTTTAAGGCATTTTATCGCTCGTCGAGCGCGACCTACGACCATATACTCAGATAATGGAAAAAATTTCAAAGGTGCAGATAAATTTTTGCGAGCTATTGACTGGGATGGTCTCCGTTTTAAGGCTGCAGAACAAAAAATTTAATGGAAGTTTAATCCTCCATCCGCAGCCTGGTGGGGCGGATGATGGGAACGCTTAATTCAAATTGTAAAACAAATCTTAAGAAAAATATTGGGTCAATCTTGTCTTGATTACGAGGAATTGCTTACTGTACTGTGCGACTGTGAGAGAGTTGTTAACTCCAGACCTCTTACCTATGTATCAGAAGACATTGATGATGACTTTCCTATAACCCCTAAAAAATTCTTGCACGAAACTCCGCATTCAGGTGTACCAGATATTGATAATGTGGATAAAGTGAAATTGAGTAAAAGAACAAAGTATTTGCAAAGGCTAAGAGAAACATTAAGAGTTAGATTCCGTTCAGAGTATTTAGGGCAGTTACGGCAGCATGCCTTAAAATGCTATAAAAACAAACCACTTAAGGTGGGAGAAATTGTCCTGCTTGAAGATACTAATAAAAACGTTCTTTTTGGAACCTGGCTCGTGTTTTAAAGGTTATACCTGGTCGAGATGGCCAAATAAGACTAGCGCTTATAAAAACTAATAATTCAGAATTATTAAGACCGGTTCAAAGATTGTACAGATTAGAACTGGAAAATGCAATAACAGACGATAATGACGAGCCTGCGCCTTTAACAACTAGCAGTGGCAGAATTGTTAAAACACTTTTAAGGTAATTTTGTATTCAGACTATTTTATTTCAAAATTCACTTTACTCGGTTTCACTTCTTTTTATTATGTGTTCAAATGTATGTTATTTGTATAAGTATTGTAAGCTATATATATCATTCTGTGTATGTTTATTTTGAGTGTATAGTTACCCACTCAAAAGGTGGGAGTGTATGTTGCAGAAGAAGAGATCACGCCATACGCAATGCGCATTGTGCTTGCGCATAACCAAATATAAGAGCTGTACATACTTGGCCGAGAGCAGTGTGTGTTCGGCCGTCGCCTGTAAGGTACGAATAAAGTTAGTTGTTGTGTTTGACTATCGATGTATTTCTTTCCCAAACCGACTGATATTTAAGTACGCAACAATTATATTTGTATAAATATTTACGTATATTTGTAAATATTATAATATTACATGCACACACACATTGTATATATACCCCATAGTGTGGGGTCGGGTTCGAATCCCGGATAACACTTGGAAGTCAACGAATTCGTGGTGTGGATGGGTCAATGACCTCAGGACAAAGTACATGCCGCATGGCAGGCGTGTGAGTGTGGTAGTTAATTAGTTAGGTTTTCGTGGTCGCAATCCCACTAGGTTCGTCAACAATCGTAGTAGTCGTTGCTCAGATAAACTGATGCTTCCAAGACCGTCATCAAAATTGCTTTATTTCTTTTCCATACCGTAGTCATTTTGTTGCTCATGGGAGCTCCGTTCCCCACTACCTCACTTTACCACTCTGGGTCCACGTGCAATTGGAGGATTTCAGCAAGGCCTCTGGACTAACCCAAAGGTTTTTCCCAACTGTCAGCATGGAATGTGTATTAAGTAAATAGTGTCATTTGTATGACAGTAGTGATGGAAAAAAATAAAAATAGGAGACCATGTTTTTGGCATGATGCATACACACACACACACACACATATATATATATATATATATATATATATATATATATATATATGTGTGTGTGTGTTTGTGTGTGTGTGTGTGTGTGTGTGTGCGTAAGTAAGTAAGTAAGTAAGTAAGTAAGTAATTTTTACGCCCCACCAGTTATAAATTCTATTCGATATTTTATCGGAATTCTTCTATTCAAAATACACCCTTGAAATGGTCGAATGTGAAAATCTAAACTTTGCCTGTATCTCCAAAATGCAATGATCAATCTCACGAGCACTAACTATCAAACTCATTGAAATTCGCTTAAATAATGGTCACCTGCCTGTCACTAATAATGTCTGTTGCTATATATATATACCACTTTCGGACGAAAATATTTACCAGAAAGAGTGTGATGTTGTTTATTTCCAATAGGAATGGGATCGTCTATCCCAGTTATTCTAGCACTTCAGTGTATATATATATATATATATATATATATATATATATATATATATATATATATATATATATATATATATATATATACACCATACCTCCCATTTGGCAAATAACAATAAAGTATTTCCAGTCCGGGATTATTTAGAAAAAATTATTACTCTTGAATGAATATTTTGGGTGTTTTTAACAGATGACAACATTTCGTGATTTCTTCGCGTGTAATTATTTCTCAAACAGCACTGATATAAATTCTCAAAAATATTATCGTATAAAGATCATGAATAAAATAAAAACCAAGTCCACTCACACAATAACAATAGGAAAAATAAAATTAGTCAACTGTGAAAAGTATTTCACAGTTGACAAATTGATGTTTGTAAATTGAGTCAGGATCAAACAGCATTGTCTTTAAATTCAGATGCTTAGTAATTGGACCGTGAATGAAACAACCACGCACTGGCGTAATGAATCAATAAGCTGAATTTGTATTCAAGACTTAATCGATTTAAAAAGCTAATGACTCAACTATTTTCAACCATTGAACCTGTCATGTGTAGTAATGAAGACGTCAGTTGTATAAAACATGAAAACACCACTTATAATCCCTTGTATAATTATAGGAGTATATCCCTTGTATAATTTTGTACTTTTATAATAAGTACATTCTGATGTATTTGTAAGATTGTACAAAGTAATATGAAATACCACAATATATTTTTAATCTCTATTAATATGAATTTTCGCTTAGGAGTTACAGAAGCAAAACTTTTAATTTCCTATTGTATTCAAAGCTTTTAATTTTAGAGTGTTTACTATAAAGTAAATACTGTAAAGTAATTACTGTAAAGTATATTGTTTAATAAATAAAGTTTTCATTCGTTCTGTCCAGAGTGTAAGTCAGTATTTAAACTTGTTGAGGAAAATGCTCTTCCTTTCTTCTGCTGAAAGCATAACAAAAAGAAAAACGTTAGAACCTGTAAGAAAAAAACTAGTTATTTTTAAAGTTATATTTTTGAATATGTATATATATACAGTCGGACCTCTATTTAACGAAGTCGCTAAATCCCGAAATAAAGTTCGTTATGTGGAAAATTCGTTAAATAGAGATTCACCTTTTAAAATACTTTAAACTACACAAAACAGATTTTAAATTCATAAACACTTAATATTATTAATATTCATAGACATAATATTATTACTTAATATTATGTCTATTTCTTTTAATTAATGTCTATTTCTTTTATATATCTTGCCCATCTAACAGGAAAACAAGAATAAAGCAAAACACTGTCCGGGAATCACTGTATTTTCGATTTTAAAAAAATTATATTAAAATTAATAAATTTTAATGACATTATCGCATTTATTATAACAAGTAATTTTAAGCATACATTACCTCATGTGTCCTTAAATTTAATTCCTGATAAAGTCTCTTAATTTTGTCTAAGTTATTTGTATGAAAAAGTGTTTTCTCTCATAATACACTGCTGGCCACCCAAATTGCAACACCAAGAAAGACAAGAGATATCACAACAAAATTTATTTTGTAGATAACATGTTGACCAAGTATCAAATGATTAAATTTATAGACTTCTGTGAAGTATGGTTCCTGCCAAAATCAGTAGCCAGAGTAGCCGCCATTGTTGGAGATCACCGCTGCCACACGCCTCGACATTGATTCAAAGAGACTTTGGATGAGTTCTTGGGGTACAGCAAACCAAGCAGCTTCCACACGTTGCCAAAGTTGATCTGCTGTGGCAGCTGGGGATGGAATCTGGGTCAATCGTAGAGCAACCATGGACCACATGTTTTCTATCGGCGAAAGATCCGGAGAGCGAGGCGGCCAGGGAAGCAATTCAATCTGGCGATTGACGAAGAACCATTGGACAATGCGTGCCACGGACAATGCGTGGTCGCGCATTATTCTGTTGAAATATGGCTGTGGGCAAGCCCTGAAGGTAAGGAAGGACAACTGGCTCCAACACCTCGAAGATGTAGCTCTGGCTGTTTAAAGTACCGGCAATGCGTACTAGAGGTGTGCGAGAGTGATATCCAATACCGCCCCATACCATAATACCCGGTGCAGGACCAGTGTGGCGGTGCATAACGCAGCTGTTCAGCATCCTCTCTTCACGGTGTCTCCAGACTCGAATGCGACCATCGTGGTGTTGCAGACAGAAGCGTGACTCGTCAGTAAAGACAGTTTCATTCCATTCTGCGGTCCACATCCTTCTGTTATCGCACCATTGGCGGCGGAGACGTCTGTGGTGCTGCGTCAAGGGTAGACAAAGTAATGGACACAATTTGCCTGTCATCACGTGAAGTGGTGAGTTGAGGTGGATGCGATCGAACACGCCGGTCCGTCGTATACTCCTGCATCCAACGATCACATATCCGCATTACAGTTGTTTCGTTTCGTCCAACACGACTACCGATTTCCCTGAAAGATAATCCACAATCTCGGTAGGCCACTATCCTTCCTCTGTCGAACTCGGATACTTGATCAAAAGATGATCGCTGTTTTCTACGAGGCATAATTGATCGTTTTTTTTAAACCACAAGAAAAACACAATTGCCGAACTTGAAATCGTCGAAATCTCCAAGCCTTAAATAGCGCTTTGAAGTGGCGCCACAGGCGCGCTTGATGTGCGTCTGCGCTGAAATTCTAATCATTTGCATATCTCACCTCCGCTAATGCATGTTGTAAATTTCATGTTATTTGCATGTTTCCTTCAGGTTGTTGCATTTACATTGGCCAGCAGTGTATGTCTCGCATCTTTGCAGTGTACTAAAAAGCCCTTCAGTCGCATTTTCTTCAAACTGTAATTCTCGACGGAATGTGTTAAAAGAAAGAATAAGTTTGAAATGTTCAGAAATATTTTGAGAAATATGGAGGAAAAAAATATTGGATCACAAGAAAAAGTACGTTAAATAGACAATGCACTTCTCTTTTCAGAGGTTATTTTACGAAGAAATTCGCAAAATGTTCTTGGTTCCAAGGAAAAGTTCGCAAAATAGAGAAATTTGCAAAATAGAGGTTCGTTAAATAGAGTTCCGACTGTATATATATATATATATATATATATATATATATATAGTTCCGACTGTATATATATATATATATATATATATATGGGGTTTTGGGGGGAATAATCACAAACAGTGTTAACATATGTAACATTTATTTAAAGAGGGACATTATTTACAGGGGGAACTAACGTCTAAAATGGGGAAAAACAAGCAACGCGGCACAGACACGTGCGCGCTCGTCGGAAGCAAAACATAGTCTATCTCTTCTGTTCTTCGAGGCGCCCGCTAGGTGGCGCTCGCCGTGGCTTACAGGGCGCCCTCCACATGAGAGTGGCATGCATGGGGCTGTATGGATGGCATCCCACATCGGCCATCCGACAAAAAGCATGTGCCCCCAGATGCTGGTAGGGGCACAAACAAATACAGGTGATAATTTATTATGACGAAATGAAAAAAAAAGTATAAAAGTTATAAGAAATACACATAGGTTATAATACTAGCAAAATGAGCTGGAAAAGAAAATTAAAAATATAACACTAATGGTAGTAATATCTAAACAGCAAAACAAACCTGGCTAATGAAGTATTCCTGAAAAAGAAAAAAAATAATGAAAATATAGTTCAAAAATTAAAGTATGTTTAGTCCAAACGGGTTATGTAAAGTTATGAGTCCACGATTTCATGAACTCGATGCATGTACTGGTATGCATGGGTCCGTCGAAATGTCCACACTTTTGAACATCGTAGGTGTCGTTGGGCTTAAGTTTGATGATCTTGTAGGGTCCGAGGAACTTTTGATAGAGTTTTAAACGAGGTCCGAATTGGGTGCGTTTTATGGCGACAAGATCGTGCAACTTGAACTTCGTAGGTAACTTTCGTCGTAGATTGTAGGTTTTACGGTTTTCGTGTTGAACTCTCAAAATCTGTTTTTTGGCGTCTTTGTGGAGGTCGTCACATGAATTTATAAACTCAGTTTGTATTTCGGCATTCAACAGGTCTGTGATTTGGAGATTGTTGCGGACACGCATTTTTGTACCGAAAAGGAGTTCAAAAGGAGTCGTCTTAATGCTGCGTTGGAAAGTTGAGTTAATAATTTGCTGGACGTCAGCCACATGAGTATACCACTTCGTAGGATCTTGGATGGACAATTTGGATAAAACAGAAATGATTATAGAATTGAGACGTTCAACCTGTCCATTTGCGCGAGGAAGACCAGTGGTTATAGTCAAATGTTGGATGTTCTCATGGTCGCAAAAGTCTTTAAAGGCATTAGATAAAAAAGCAGATCCTCGATCGGAAATAATACGGACGGGATTTCCAAACACTTGTTTCTGTATTTCTAATTTAGAGAGTACTTCTGAAGCGTCAGTTGATTTCGTCGGGTAAAGCCATACAAATTTGGTGAAACTATCGATAACGGCGAATATATATTTGTATCGTTTAGTAGTAGTAGCGAGAGGACCTAAGTGATCGAAATGATATGTATGGAGTGGGGTGTCCTCTTTTGGTAAAGGGTGTAGTAGTCCTTCTTGTTTACCAAACTTGCGGTTCGTCAAGATGCATGGAACACAGTTGGCAATACACCTGGCAATTTTATCTTTTAAATTAGGTATGTAAAACTGTTGTTTGAGTTGCTCCTCAATTTTCTTAGTAGCAAAATATCCATTCTCATGCGCGTCTCTAATAATACCGTCTTGCATTGAGTCTGGAACGACTAGAACTTCGTAACCGTCAAGTAACTTGTAGAGAACATTTGCTTTGATAAAATAATCGTGATACTGTTTAGTCTTAAGAATTTCTTTAATTGCTTGAATGTTAGGGTCGTGTGACTGAGCATTTTGTATTTCGAAAGTCAGTGAATCGGCGGTAATGAGCATCGTCGGATAGCGGCTTAGCGCATCAACATGAGCCATCTTCGCTCCAGTTCGATGTTGAATTGTATAATTGTAATCTTCTAATAATAGTGCTTATCGAGCAATTTTAGCACTGAGATCGCGCTTGCTCATAGTGAGTTTGAAGGCGTTACAGTCTGTTACTATTGTAAATTGTTGACCAAGTAGATACACTCTAAATTTTTTTAATCCATGAATTACGGCTAACATCTCGAGTTCATAACTTGAGTAATTTTTCTCAGCGTCGGATGTAGATTTGCTTGCAAAATATACAGGGTGAAAACAGTTATCATCAGTGGATTTCTGAAGAAGAATGCATCCAAAACCATGGATAGAAGCGTCAGTATGTAATTCAGTTTCGCTTTTCTGATTATAAATATTAAGAACGGGTTTATTAGCCAAACATTGCTTCAATTGATAAAAAGCATTTTTCTCGTTTACACCAAAATGGAAAATAGTAGATTTTTTTAGAAGGTTAGATAGAGGATTAGCGATAACTGAAAAGTTTTGGATAAATTTACGGAAATAACCAGCCAAACCAAGGAAACATTGGACGTCTTTTTGATTTCTTGGTTCCGGATAATTTAGAACGGCGGCTGTTTTAAGAGGGGAGGGAAATAACTGTCCGTTTTTGAATAATATGGCCAAGGAACTCAATTTGTGTATGAAGGAATTTACATTTTCGAAAGTTTATCTCAAGACCGTAGTCAGAAGCGACAGAAAAGACTGATTTTATTTTTTCAATATTTTCCTCTTCATCTTTAGCAGGAATGATTAAGTCATCCATATACAACAATATCTGACCTGATAAAATGAGATCTTTAAAGACTGCATTAACAAATCGCTGAAATACGGAAGGTGATGTACAAAGACCAAAGGGAACTTTAAGAAACTGAAACTGACCTGAATGTGTTACGAAGGAAGTATAACGTTGACTGTCTTTATGAACATTAACATGGAAAAATCCATTTTTAAGGTCTAGAGTACTGAAAACACGAGCATTCTGAAGTTTATCGAGTAAGTCGTCAATGAGAGGTAAAGGGTATCCATCTTTAACTATATGTTTATTTAATTGTCTATAGTCGATGCAAAGTCGTGGGGTTCCGTCTTTCTTTTTTATAAGAACAACCTGACTCGAGTAGTCTGATGAACAGGGTTCTATTATGCCGTCCTGAATCCAAGTATTAACTTGCTTATCTACAATATCTCTCTCAGTAAATGGTAAACGTCGTGGTCTGTAGCAGATGGGAGTCGAAGTATCAACTTGTATATGCATTTCAATATTAGTAGTTTTGATTTTATGGGGTTTATAATTGGTCACAAGGTGTTGAATGGTATTTCTCTGTTGTTTAGTAGCACTAGGGCCTATGTCAGGGCTAGATTCATCTATTACCAATATATTACTAATAAGAGTAACGTCTTCGTCTATAGCGTCAAAATCTAAAGGTTTATGAATCGAAAGTCCGTCTTTAGTGATAGTGAATTCAGCCTGTGCAAGTACATTCATACCAATTATCAAATCTACTGGCATAGTATTATCGTCAACAACACAAATATCAGCGGTAAACAATTGACCATCAATAACGATTTGGGATTTGAAAGAACCAAGCGGCTTAATTTTTCCATTGCCAAAAGCCGTAAGCAATGTACTAGAGTAATTAAGAACAGGAGATCCAATTTTAGTATACGCTCGCTTTAACATAATCGTAGCCATCGAACCTGTGTCGATTAACGCGTTGAAAGAGACATGGTTAAGTGTAACATCCTTGTACATTAAATTTGAAGCAGTTGAATTCAGCGTATTAACATGTTTCTCTCTGTGTGTGTAAATCATTTGATTTTGAACAATTTGCGGCGATGTGTCCGAAATTTCCACAAGAAATACATTTTGGACCACGATGTTTGTCTGGACAAAATTTAGATAAATGGTTAAAATTAAAACAATTATAGCACATTTGTTTACTTTGAGCATGAGGACGAAATGCTTCTGGTTTCATCTCACGTCTTGGGTTTGAAATTTTATGATACACATCATCACGTTTACGAGGTATGTAGTTAGAACCGAAATGTTCAGTTGAGGATTTACATCTATTTCTGTCAAAAATGTTTTCATAAATTTTGAGTTTCTGTTTGAATTCCGTAAAGTTAGTACAACCATACAAAATTAATTTATTACACGGAGCGTCTGGAATATTATTTATGCAATACTCAATTATACTAGCGTCGTCCACGGCAAAGTCAAGGGCTTACGAAGCTAACTCGCGAAGAGCAATTAAATATTCTGTAAGAGATTCATTTGGTTTTAACTTTCGATTTCGCAACTGTCGATGTAACTCAGCGCTCGTAATTTTCGAGCCAAACTCCTCAATTAAAGCTTCTTTTAAAGAACTCAAAGTGTTTAGATTACGTTGACTTTGAATAAATAATTTAGCGGATCCAGAAAGATTAGTTTTGACAAAAATCACTTTATGTTGATCTGTTAATTCTGGTAAAAGAGATAAATTATCCTCTACGTCGCGCAAAAAGCTTTGAATAGTATACGCATTGTTACCAGTAAATTTTCGCATAGAACAGGAAACATCTCTCAAAACAAGCCATAAATTAGAATAAGGAACGGAAGTGTCAATTTCGGATTGTTGTGGTTTCGGCGGAAAGTAATTCGTATAAGCGTTTTCGAATGTGGCGAGAGCAGCAGTCGTCTGTGATAGTTGTGTCTGCGCGAAAGAACTTGGCGCCAATTCGTCATTCTCACCAAAGTCAGAAATCGGTTGAAAGGAAGTTAAATTCGAAAGTGCGTCAAAAATGGAGTCACATAGTTTGTCTTTAGAACCGTCGGAATCAATATGCAAAATATTAGCAACACAGATAAAATCATTTAATGAATATGTTTTAAGGATGGATTTCTTTCGGGAATTCAAATTGAAAGTAGCAGGGAATTTCTGAAAACTGCGTAATTTAGATCGGGATGAACGATCAAATGTATCATCAAAACAAATCGAAAATAATAATTTAATACTTTTAGTTGGTGCACAGCTGAGTGCTTGTGCGATTGGCACAATATTGTTTAGTGAAACTGAACACATATTGACACAACAAAAAAAATGGTACTCACTGAATGCAGACTTCTAAACAGAATAATCCAAAAAGTTGTAAATCCGAATACTTCACGTCGAAACGAAAGTCGTCAAGTCGAAAATTCAGTCCTTGTCACGTCAGAAAGATGAAAAACTTAAGTCCCTCGAATTATACGTCTGAGGAAAAATCTGTAAATATCAGCTGTAAACGTCTTTGAAACTATCACATGGAGAGTTGATACGGCAGGCATGGGTGATCTAGGGGATTAAAGGGTAAAAGGAAGCCAGAGCCCCCATCTGTGGGGTTTTGGGGGGAATAATCACAAACAGTGTTAACATATGTAACATTTATTTAAAGAGGGACATTATTTACAGGGGGAACTAACGTCTAAAAGGGGGAAAAACAAGCAACGCGGCATAGACACGTGCGCGCTCGTCGGAAGCAAAACATCGTCTATCTCTTCTGTTCTTCGCGGCGCCCGTTAGGTGGCGCTCGCCGGGGCTTACAGGGGCGCCCTCCACATGAGAGTGGCATGCATGGGGCCGTATGGATGGCATCCCACATATATATATATATATATATATATATATATATATATATATATATATATGGGTATTTTTATTCAAATTAGATATCTGGAGACCATGAAGAAAATTTAAGAAGACTAATCATTTTTCAAAGGCTGAAATACATAAAATTTCCTTATGTAAAATTAATCCAAATGTAAAATTTTCCGAAATGTATGCATTTCATTTCATATTTTAAATCTTAACTTGGAAATCTCAATTTAGGAATGACTTCCATTTCCACCTTATGAAACTTAGCACGTGTAATAAGAAAAAATATCTTTCACTGAACATATTAATCTCCTTTAATCAATATTTTATAGAGTAATTAGTTCAAAGAATCTTTTACGACTGAACCTATTCAAACTGCTGAATGTTTTTCACAGTGCGTAAATACTTCTATCATCCGAACAGGAAAACTTTTATAAAGGAAATTTAATATCTGCCAGTTCAATAATGGGTCGATTCTACGAGTAGACAACTCAATTAACTTTGATAAGTTAAACTTGTCCTGCTTGCTTTGAGAAAGAACCACATCGATGCCATAAAACGTTTTAACTAGGCGCTTTGTATTAAAAATACTATAGTGTATTTTTTACCTTTTGTTGCGTCGATCGTCCATAATGTAAGTCTTTTGTTAGAAGCATTAAAGTTCTCTTTTGAAACTGAAATGAAAAAATTGAATTTGCTTGGAAAAAGTTTTGCCACTATTTATTGAGTTCTTCTGTAAAATATTTTTGTTAGAAATGAAAATTTCAGAACTTTCGATAATCCAATTTAAACTTGGATATATTCAGAAGTCCCCAATACTGTTTACTTTTATACATGCACCTCTGTAGCTTCACTCACTTATTGTTTTCTATTAATTAGGATTGACAGCAACTTTTATTTTGCACTTCTAACTCTTTCTATTATGAAATTTATGATTTAAAATTTTAATTTCACTTTTAAATTATCTTTCTAATACCTTTTCCTTAACAAATACTTTGTAATTGAAACTCAATCCCTTTTTCGCTGCAAAACTTAAATTGCTTTTTTTTTCATTTTTCTGTACACGATCGTCGTATGATTCCAGGCTTGGATTTTACAGATATAGGGTGCGTCTTTCCAAAATATCACCTCTATAAATAGTTCCTTCTTACCAAACTCTTTAACTAAAGCGTGCAGCTCCATATGTTGAATTTCTTTCTGAAACATCGAGTTTACACAGAATTTGGAAGGAAATTCAGCTTAAGGGGTACACCTTTTGACCAATACCTGGCAAACTAGGAATATGCTGCATACCTTTAAGTTTAAGAAGATATAGATTTTTTTGACTGAAAAGGCCAAATTGATTCTTGCCTCTAATATACTTCAATTCTTCCAGAAATCTATTAATTGCAGCAATTACGTAGATTTATTAATAGGATAAACTGATTTTATATTTAGAATTTAAGTATTTGGTGTATATATTTAAAATTTCACTATACGCACATGCAAACATATATATGCTATTGCGTACGTAATAATTGCAGGTCCCTTTATTAAACATTTGAAGACATTTTATATAAAGAAACTGGCTTTACTAGCCTCCTGAAGCCTTTCACCTTTTAAGTACATATCTTCAAAACTCTGAAATCTCAATCTGCGGATTCGAACAGGAAAATTTACCCCATCTTCATACTTTAGATTAATTCTTGGGATTCAGTTTCAGATAATACACCCTGTTTAGAAATGCAAAGTTAGGCATCTTTAGTAATATCCAATATTCTTGGACTTAAGCTTGAACTCCTCGGGATAGCAGTACGTAGATGAGGGATAAATGTCATTAGCAGAATTTCTCTCATTTTTCCCCAGAACCGAAGTATTAATGTCAAACTAGCTCGCTTTTAAAAGAATCAATTTACATGTTTTTGTGGCTCAAAGAATGTGTTAAAAGAATCATTTTACATATTTTTGTGGCTCATAATTTAGATTGCATATTCAGTTTCATGAAGCACATCCTAGAAATAGCGATCAAAGACAAGCATCTTCAGCGTGCCATGCTGCCATGGATGCCTACAACCTCGTAAGAATAATCCACTGGATGAAATATTTTTCCAAGGGAGAAGTTTAAAAAAAACTCAGGGTAAGAAGGAAAGAGCCTGAGACCTATCTATCTCACAAATATTCTTTTACTAACTCTGTTAACGAAAATCTTGCAAAAAAAATTTCTTGGTGACTTCTGGAAAAAAAAAATCAGTTTTTGTGTTGATAAGTTAAGCCATTCATCTCTTATAGGAAACTTGTGGCAACATAAACAGGAATAGAAGGCCTTTCCAATAACCACAATCAAGTAAAAAGGATGGCAACATATGATTCGATGTACATATGTTGGACGATGTTATACTAATTAGATCGAAACATATGAAGTCCTCCTTTCATATGATTGTGGTAATTAAGAAGCCTTCTATTCCTGTTGATCCATTAAGTTCCTATTTACATAAATGAGACTGAAAAATCATTTTTTAGTGGCTGTCATTAATTGTTTATTACTTCTGATGTCTACACCAAATTTGTTCCATAATTTTAATTCCGTCTGAGAAACTGGAGCTTCTAAAAGAACCATTTTCCATAGTTTGTGGCTCATACTTTAGATTGCATGAAGATGACTTATTTCTGTGTCGACAATAGAAAACTTTGGAAATTACACCTTTAATTAAATAAAATACTTTCAGTCGCTTAGTTTTCAAAAAGTAATAACAATTTAAATGGGGAATTTAATGTTCTGAACATGATAATCTATATATATAAAACAGTTCCGTAACTGACTGACTCACTGACTGACGACTGACTGACATACAACGCACAGGCCAAACCGCTGTACCTAAAGAGCTGAAATTTTGCATGGCGATTCTTCTTATAGTGTGGGGGTGCACTAAGAAAGATTTTTGAAAAATTCTTTGTAGATTTTTTAAAATTAAATTTTTAAGCTGTTTTAGTAGCTTTTTTTAAGTTTGAATTTAAAATAATAATTTGAGGGTTATGAAATTCATATCACGAGAAAGATCATAAAAATTGCTTTAAAATGAAATCTTTTTCGAATCTTTACCTCCATTTTCTGATTTTTGGGGAATTTTTAAAGATTAAATTTTAGAATTTAATTTATTAAATGCCGATCACGTGATTTTTTTTTGGTACTTTAAATAAATTTATCGTCACGTCCATAACAATGAAATAGACAAAAAAATATTTTTCCCTTGCTAATACGGCAGACGATTGGGCATTATCCAAAAAAATATTAAAATACAGTAAAATATATGTTCCTCAAACTGTACTATATTAACTGTACCATATTCTTTAGTATGTCCTATTAGATTTAATTTGTATATTTTCTTCTACATTATTTTGTCCATAAAAATATCTCTTACGATTTTTTTATATATATATTTTTTCGTTTTTTTACATCAATTGCATACATTGATCGTTGTATTTATTATAAATATATTTAAACATATTTTTGGCATTAATTTCATACATTGACCGTTGTATTTTATTTGAATGTACTCCGTAGCGAAGTGCGGGTTTTCAGCTAGTGTAACATATAACGAAAGAGTCTGATAGCTGCTCATAATGAAGTTTTCTTAGTAACCTCTTAGTACTTCTTGAATGAAATTCTTACAAAAATTTACCTTCTTGTCTAAACCTTACAAAATGATACAAATTACCTCCGAAAACTCAGATGTTATTTAAAATTTATTCCTAGTATTTGTCTCAAGCGGATTGATTGTTAAATGCTGCCTGTTTTAGACATACACCTCTCTCTAATGTATTAAATTCCTGCATACCCTAATAACATGGCCTGATATGCTTGGAGGTCTAACGTTGTCATGACGCAGTTCAGTTAATAACGAAATGTATTTGACAGAGTATTTCTTGTCCTTTAAAAGGATTGAACCAAACAGTTCTGCAGAGTAAATCCCAGTCGCTTAATCGACTTAATGTAATTTCTAAACTGTGTATTATCAGGATAGGTTTATATCTTTTTCCAGAATCTGAAATAGACATTTAACATATTTTCCAGAATCTAAGTGAAGTCAACACTCTAAAGTGGTGTAGTGAGACTTTGAAAGCACTCTTTCAAACTCGGTGAGCTCATACACCTTCACAGCATAAACATCCCTTTTTATATGCTTTGGATTAATCGTTATGCAGAATGCAGTTTGATTACAATTACGATTAAAATTTCCTTCTCGTTCTTCCCTGTTTCGAGGGAATGTATGCGAAGGGAAAAAAATCCAAATATCATTTGAAATCTTAATATCCCATTCATAACTCTTAACAGACGTTTTCAGAAATTTTTCATATTACCCGTACGTGATCATTTAATTGTGGAGAAACTTTTCACGCAAATCAAACCCGAGTGTTGCAAACCAAATTTGTTTCCAAAATGCAAACTTCACGCTGCTTTTCGTTTGGAAAGATTTCTGCTGTATAGATGTTAAACTTACGAAATCTATGGAATTTTAAAATTTTTCCAACTAAACTCAGAAAAGGTATTTCCTAAGAGGCTTCCAGTTCGTAAATATGTTTTTAAATACTTATATACACTACAGATTTATTATTAGTTTGTATATCTGATAGTTATTTGCAGCGTAATTTCTATTGCAGTTCTCATAAAAACACTAACAATAATAGTAATATACATATTAAATTCGGTATATTTTAATATTTTTTGTAAGATAGCATTTTATGATAAACTCAGCAATTATTATTTCTCAAAAATGTTGTACAGTAAATATTATTTATTTTTTTTACAACTCCACAAATCAAATAGAAGGAAATTTTAAAATGTTTGTCATAGTTACGAACGTGAGACCATTGGAGATAAGTTTTGGTTTTTCTTTAAGTAAAAATGTTTCTTAAAATATTAAAATGTACCATATGAATATATACCAAAGCAGCAGTTTTATTTATCGCTTTTTTTCATCGGTTAAAAATCTTGTGTTTACCCTATTTATTTCTCAAAGTTAAAATTTCCAACTTTAGTTTTCAGTCTTGGGCTTCCAGTGGTATAAAATCTAAAAATAGATGAAAATGGTGAAATATAATTTTTGAACGAATTACTCTGTTCGTTATTATTCTGTGGTTGGATTTCAATTAGCATATTTTTATGCTACATAACGTCATTGCAATTTTAATGTATTTTGCCATCAGATACTAAATGGGTTTTAAATAAATTTGTAATTTAAATCTTCTAATTAAAAAAATGGTTTGATTTAAGTTCTCCTATTTAATGAATAAGTAAGCGAAACTTTTTCTCCATATCTAAACCTAATAAATTTGATGAAATATTCAAACTGAATTCCTTTTAAAGAAATTCAAGTCTGAAATAACAGAAATATTTTCTTGTAATATTTCTCATTCATTAAAATACTGAATTTCTTTAAAATATTATTTTTTTTTAGTTTTCTTCTAATGTCTTACCATTCATAATTTATCAATAAAACTTATCATATTTAGGTATATTCCAAGACTATTTCTTTATCCTTCGAGTTCTGCATCATAAGCTGTTTCTCATGACGGTGGTAGGTTTCTAACTTTTTGCTTCCCGAACGATTCGGAGGTTGAACTCTATCCTGTAAATGCTATGAAACATTTTAAAATCAGGAGATCTCTTTGGATTGAAATGGTACAACCTTATCCAACATCCTGTCAAAGAAGTAGAAGAAAAATTCTAAGAATTTTCCCAAAGTTGTTCTTATGTTGAAATAAACCAGCAACATTTTAAGGAGATTTTCCTCAAAACTTCGCCATGTCTTCTATAACTTGTTTAGTTTTTAATTAGCAGGTTTACTTTCATTAGTTTTCATCAAACAAATGCTTCCTGGTTGTCAGACGCGTATGGGAAAAAACTGGTATTCCAATTGGCATTTCTTTGCATAATGTTAATAGACGGAAGATCTCATAGTGTCAACAATCATTACAGGAGAATTTGGGTATTTTCCTAGACCTTGTTTTCTCAGTCAGCGAGTGGAAACTTTTGATTGGTTTGGTTTGGTTCAGAGATCTTCAGTAAATTTTTGTTACACGAGGGCTAATTAGACCGGAGTCTACTGTTTAAAGTGATTACGAACGGCTACAAGCGTCCATGCCAAGAGTGGGACTTGAACCCACAAACAACCTTAACCAACATCTAGTACCTAAGCCAGCGCCCTAGCGATTCGGATCGTCGGGAAACTTGTAAGGTATACATAAGATTCGATTCTCAAGAATCGAACTTTTGAGTGAATGAATTAAAGAAGCTGCTTGAGATATGCTAATTTCGGCATACGCGCTTGGTATAAATACCAAGCAGCTTGATTAATACAGGGGTTGAAAAAACCTTTTGTTAAGGTTGATAGATAAGCGAGTTAAGGGAGCTACGAGGAAAGCAGCTCCAGGTGCTATCCTGCGCTAATGCTTCAGGGGCCCAAAGTTTACGTGGCAGTACTGCTGGTTTGACTCTCTGCTGGTTTGTGAGTATTTGCAAATTGTATTTCTATTGAATGTTAATATATATTCCGTACAAGTAGTACGTATGCTTATTGCTGTAAAAGCAAATTCTATATGTGCAACGAATTCAATAAACATTGTTTCATGTATAAACTGTGTTTGTATCAAATTCAAATAGAGTGCCACTTCAAATTATATACACCCAAGTGCGGGTAGAAGTGAGCTATAATTCTCTATAAACTTCTGAATTGATCAGTATGCGATTTCTGATTGCGATTGTCACTAATTGTACTATCCAAGCTATAGCATACCTAGCTCAAGAATCAAAAGCCATTTCGCAGTAGAAAACTGGGACAGTACTTTACTACAGAAAATCCCTAAATACATTCACCCTGCCAGATCAGTATTCTTGGTGAAAATATTTAAAATAATTTTTCTTACTTCTATTCTCCACTCATAAAATTCTAAAATTAAAGTTAGTGCATTTTTAAGAATCAAAACCAAATAACATTTAGGAATTGAAAAACCTAAATAATTCGCATAATTCACAATCAAAAAAGGGCTTGATTCGAATTACTAAAGCGAAAGCTGCTTTCTCTGTCAGGAACAGATCAAGAGAATATTTACGCAGTAAGTCAAGACAAGTAAATAGCCAAAATTTGCTTTTGTAATTTGAATCAAGCCTTTTCACTGTTCATTATAATTCAATATTAAGATTTTTCTATTCTCGGATGGATTTCACTAGTTTAGACGCATATTTTCATATAACTTTACCATATAGAGAGACAGCTGTGGAATGACCTACTCCAGAGTATTATCTCATATTTTAACTTGTATTCCGAATCTGAAAGTTTTTCTAATTCGTTTTTCATTCAGTGATGGACTGTTATGTTTGTTCAGCGGACTCGCAAGTTGTGAGTTGGCCAAAAGAGGGTTGGAGAACTCTTGAACCTTTTCAATATGGTGTTATGAGGGTCAAACTTGTAAAGAGGGTGTCAAAGAATCTTGTGAACTTATTCCTTGAAACATCTAATAATATTTTACAATGATTGTGCAAATCCTTGCATGGTGCACTGAAGGAATTGTCTGAATTATTGTACATCGGTGCTTATCAGGAATCCCTCTACCGTTTCTTACACAAAAGATATCGAAAACTACAAATATAAATATCGTAGTTATCAAAATTGAAAAGTATTTCATAGTGGACAGACATCTGCAATAAAGGTTTTTTCACATATGTAGATAAATTTCAGCCAGAAGGACAAAAAATCCCGAAACTTTTTTTCTTTTTCCAAAGTCAGCAAAGGAAAAAGAATTGGGCGTATCTGCTGTTTTCTAGTTTCTTAACGCAGAGTAATGAGCAGTATTTCAAAATAAACATTATTAACCAAGCGTTTATTTTTTGCGTATCACTGTTTTTATTTTCCTGCAGTGAGAACCAAACAGAATCATGCAAATGATTGTTGAAATGCGGAACTCAGCGCCAAATGACGCAAGACAGCTTTCTCGGTATAGTTTTTGAATGCAGAATCACAAACACGCATAATTGGAGAATTCAAAATATTTGTAGTTTGAGTTTTGCTCCTTGGAAACTTTCCTCATTGTTCTGTAACCGTAACTGAAATTTAATTAGATATCAAAGCTGCTTTGGAAAGTTTTTTCCGCCTTTTTTCCTTTTTTTCCCGAGAGAATAGAAAACATTTGATCTTCCATTAAATAGTTTATGTTTCCTTAAAAATAATTACGAGTATTTATAGCTACATGAAAAGAATCAAATACTTTTAATCAAGTAACTCAATGCAATTTTGGCTTTGAAGAGGAAAAAACTGAAGAATCAATTTAATCCAACCGCTATTTTTCATACCTGTTGTTTTGCATATGATTTAAGGATGATTGAATAAAGGAATTCGTCTTTGACATGAGGATTTAATTTCTTAACTCGTAATTTTTTATACAGGTACAAAATGCTTGAAATTCGTTGATGTGAAACTGAAACCGAAATTTTTAAGTATTCATTAATATGACAATAGATTTCAATATACAGATTGCAGTTACGTATTACACTAATAAATACTTAACAAGCTCTATAGAACAAAATTTTTGGGGGTTTAGAAGTGATATTTTGATTCCCTGAAATATATCTTGAAGTAATTTATTTTCTAAAATATTTTTTCTCACGTTACCATGTTTATGTGGTTTTAACTTCATGGGGAAGTTAGATGTCCCTGTAGGAGCTATTTCATTATTATATATGTATACGTTTTTACTTTCATTCTTTATAAACACTTAGTCTCATTTCTTCTAAAGCACGATATAGATTTGATTTGTATTTTTAATCAGTAGAATTAATAAAAGAACAGACAATGGGGTTTTCCTTTAAGCTCAATGATAAGATTTTTGATATAGTTTTTTATTTTCGTTTAGTTAGTCGTCCAAATACTCCAGAACTTATTTATTTTTGTTTAAATCTTTGATAGGCACAATAGCATGATGTAACATATCTCCACTCATTTAAAGAAAATCAAATAAAAGTGAAAAAAAAAGCCATTCAAGAGATATAATGGTAAACGCACTCCTGCCTAGAAGCTAAATGAAAGGAAAAACCTCAAAAGGGCAATTTTTCGCTGTCAGTTGTCTTTACGAATCTGGTAAATCAAGAAGTAATGAGAACTGAATTCCTTTTACCTTTGCTAAAAAAAATGTTTGGTAATTCTTTTTTTGGGGTTATCAAATTTTGAAACATTATTCAGCGAATGATTTTCGTATTCATTTTGAGGTAGAAAAAGAAGAGTTTAAAACGAGGCCATTGTGGCTAAGTTAATTTTTTCAATTTTTATGAAAGATTAGAAATTAAATATAAAAGTTATGAATCCTTTGTAAAAGTTTCTCGAGATAATTATCTAATATGCTGAAAGAAGCAGGGAAAACTATCCCTATGGTTTAAGACTTGAAATGAGTATCTCATATAAAGTTTTTATACATATAAAATAAGAAAGAATGAGTAAGTTATTTTTACAGATTAAAAATTTGATGGTGAAATGCTTATTCCTTAACAAATATTTAAAGGCATCCTTGAAAGCTTAAGTGTATAAAATACAAGTGCAGCCTTACTTTAATTTTCAAAGCAGCAAAGTATGAATTCAGTTTACAGTTATATTAAATAAAAAAGGATTGATTAATATTTTATATTGAATACTATTACGTAACTTTTGCGTAAGTTTTTCATTACTTCTTTTTTCATTAGATATATGAATCCTTGAAATAAAAAGAGTTGTATTAGGACAAAGTTTGGGGGAGTTACTCATTAAATTTATTTTTGGAGTTCAGTTATTTCTTAAATATCAGTCTGTTTAAGAAATACTTCAGTAATTTAAAAGCACCAAACAATGTTTCTAAACTTGGTCTGCATGAATATCAACTGAATTTCACGAAGAAAACGAAATGAATAATGAAAAACAGAAAGAGGTTTTATGTTTTGAAGCTCTTTTTAAAGTTTCGCTAAAGAATAAGTTTTAAAGTTGTTAATTTTAGAATTAAGTTACAGCATGGTAAAAAACTTTTTCAGGAATTATTAAAACATTTACACTTATTTTTTTTTTTAGAAAAAAAACTCTTCTGGAAAATACGAGACTCTTTTTACCTAGCTATTTTAAAAGAGGATAAAAGCAAAACTCGGGATAAAAGGCATTTATAACGAAATTATATATTATATAAAGCTACGTTTACATAAAAATGAAAAAAGAGGCAAATGAAAAAATGAGAAAAATACAAAATGAAAAAAAGGAAGTAAAAGGGCTGAAAATTTTCTACGAAGTTTGAAGCAGATACCTGAATAATAATGTAACAACCTTACATTCTCACCACGTAGACGGCATCACGATCAAAAGCCTTAGAGCAAGTTTCTTTGACGCATGCAAGAAAAATGAAAGGCAATTTCGGCTCATAAAATTATTATTGAATTCATTATGGGACACAGTGAAAACTGAATGGTAAAAGAAACTTTCTTAATTCAGGAATTTAATTATGTTGTTTTTAATTTCACTTAAGAAACAATAATTGTACTTCAATTATATTTTCATTGCTTTATAAATTCTAGTATATATCACCAATGCTTCAAACTAGCTAAATTATTTGTGTCACTGATTCAACTGAAATATACGTAGTGAGGCTTTGTGTTCGAAGTTTAGCCTTAATTTTACAGATCTTCGAAAATTCCACAAACCTTAGGTTTATCATGCAAAAGAAAATTAACTTCTGGTGTTTTTACTAAATGACTATTAATTTAAAGGAAAAACTTCTCTCATGCAAATATTTTTTGAATCTTCAAATAAACAAGCCTCAATTCACAAGGAAAATAGACAGAATAATCTTGTGAGCAGTGTATCATTTTATATAATCCACATGGATGTTAGAAGTACAAAGAAAAACTTAAAAAGTATTACTGAATTTCTTCTAGAGATGAGAAGTATGTCCCCGTTCCTGATGCAATTTTAAATTTGGAAGCGATTATTTTTTTAATACCTTACAGGTACAATATAACAACACTAAAAGGAGTATTTTGCCTTTTAATGTAAATTTAATTACTCAATATGCAGTCTAAAATACTCTAGCCTATTTTTGTTACAGCTAAATGTAAAGTCTTGCAAAATATTTTAAATTCACTAACCTTTCTATTTGGATCATTTGCCAGACGTTCTGATTTAAATATTATTCTTATTCAAACAGTGTCTATTTTCAAATATGTTACTCATTAACCTTGCTTTTGATCCTTAAATTTTAAATTTGCTTCCAAGAAAAAACTATTTCGTAAACCGCTCTCTACAAACATTTGACTCATTTCGGAATTGAAATTTATTGGTAGCTTAAAACTTTTTTTCTAACCTAGGTTCAGATTTAAGTTTCCAAAATATTGAATACTATTACGTGATTGAATTTGAAAAAGGAATTCGTTTTCAGACATTCTTGCTTAATCATAACACAATCTATACTCCTCTATCCTGCTAGTATCTGATGAAGAAGTTCTTTAAACATATATTAGAGAAGGGGGGAGGGCACACACACTTCTCCCCTTTATATCCATCCTTTCTTGTGCGTGCATATGAAAGAAATAAGATAAGATCAGTGGAAAAATAGGTCATCCGTAAAATTTAGCTCATAATCTTTAATTATTCATTACTAGCCGGGCTTCGCTTAGCTACGCTCAAGCCATCCGTCCACCAGATGAAGTTTCAATAAAGTGTGAAAAATTTTCATATTGGAACACAAAATTGAGTGTATTATTTTTGCATTTTCAAATTTTCTCTTAGATTTTAGGTCATTTTGAAGATAACTGTCATATGTATCATGTGTGAGACGGAAATTAAAATATCATGTGTGAGGGCTTTAAAATTTTGTGCAGAGTGATAGGTGTTTTAGGTAAATTCATTAAAAATTACTTCAAATTGACCAATTTATAAAAAGTATGCTATTGCAGGTAAGTTTTTGTCTCTTTTTTTAATTTTTAAGTGCTATTTTCCCATAAAGGTGAAAAAAACCTTTAAAAATTTTTTTTTTAAATTGACTCCGAACGTAGACAGTCAGTTTAATTCCTACTTGAGAATGATAATGAAAAATGAGGAAAGAAATAATTTTCTCTTAGATTGAAGGTAATTTAGAAGATAACTGTCATATGTATCATGTATGAGAGGGAAATTAAAATATCATGTGTGAGGGCTTTAAGATTTTGTGCAGAGTGATATGTGTTTTTAGGTAAATTTCATTAAAAATTACTTCAAATTGACCAATTTATAAAAAGTATGCTATTTACAGGTAAGTTTTTGTCTCTTTTTTTTATTTTTAAGTGCTATTTTACCATAAAAGAAGAAAAAAACCTTTAATTTTTTTTTTAAATTGACTCCGAAAGTAGACAGTCACCTTAATTCCTACTTGAGAATGATAATAAAAACTGATGAAAGAATAAACTGTACCCCAGACTCATTGAAATATTTAAAGTAATAAATTCTGTTTGAACAATTAATTTATGAACAACTGTTTTTATAAGGAAAGGAATGACGAATCGGGAAAATGTTCATATTGAAACATAATTCTGTTTTAACAATTAATTTCTGACCAATTAAAAAATTAAGTAAATGGAAAAGTAAAGAACATAATTATATTTCACTGGCTTTCAAAAATATCCAATAATAACACAATTTCCTTAGCAAATACAAATAAACAAAAAGTGAACAATAATTGGTGTGTAATAATAGTTTTTTATTTAGGGCTGTTTTTATAAGGAAAGGAATCACGAATTGGGGAAAATTTTCATATAGAAATATAAAATTTCCTGTATTATTTTTGCATTTTAAAATTTTCTCTTAGATTGTAGGTAATTTAGAAGATAACTGTCATGTGTATCATGTGTGAGAGGGAAATTAAAATATCATGTGTGAGGGCTTTAAGATTTTGTGCAGAGAGATAGGTGTTTTAGGTAAATTTCATCAAAAATTACTTCAAATTGACCAATTTATAAAAAGTATGCTATCTACAGGTAAGCTTTTGTCTCTTTTTTTAATTTTTAAGTGTTATTTTACCATAAAAGATGAAAAAAAACCTTTAATTTTTTTTTAATTGACTCCGAACGTAGACAGTCACCTTAATTCCTACATGAGAATAATAATAAAAAATGATGAAAGAATAAACTGTAACCCCCCCCCCCCTATTGAAATATTTAAAGTAATAAATTCTGTTTGAATAATTAATTTCTGAACAATTGGAAAATTAACTAAACGCAAAATAGAAAAGTAAATAAAACATAATTATATTTCACTGGCCTTCAAAAGTATCCAATAATAACACAATTTGCTTAGCAAATGCAAAATAAACAAAGAAAGAACAATAATTGGTGTATAATAAATAGTTTTTTATTTGCGGCTGTTTTTATAAGGAAAAGAATGACGAATCATGGAAAATTTTAATATTAGAACATAAAATTGTGTGTATTATTTTAGCATTTTAAAATTTTCTCTTAGATTGTAGGCCATTTTGAAGATAACTGTCATAGGTATCATGTGTGAGAAGGAAATTTAAATATTAGCATTAGGATTTTGTGGAGAGTGATAGGCGTTTAGCAAAATTTCAGATTAATATTCTACGTTCGGAGTCAATTTTTTTAAAAAAATAAATTTTTAAAGATTTTTTTTTTGTCTTTTATGGTAAAATAGCACTACTTATTTGCAATATTCTTTCTTTTTATGCTTCTGTCTACAACTCTTTGCAATATTCTGAGATATAATTGTAGTTTTTTTATTTTAGGCTTTCTTTATAAGGAAAGGAATGACGAATCGGGGAATATTTTCATTAGAACATAAAATTGCGTGTATTATTTTTGCATTTTAAAATTTTCTCGTAGATTGTAGGCCATTTTGAAGATAACTGTCATATGTATCATGTGTGAAAAGGAAGTTAAAATATTAGCATTAGGATATTGTGGAGAGTAATAAGCGTTTCAGCTAAATTTCAGATTAATATTCTGCGTTCGGAGTCAATTTTTAAAGAAAAATTATTTTTTAAAGATTTTTTTTGTCTTTTATGGTAAAATAGCACTACTTTATTTGAATATTCTTTCCTTTTATGCTTCTGTCTACAACTCTTTGCAAATATTTCTGTGATATAATTGTATTTTTTTTATTTTAGGCTGTTTTTATAAGGAAAGGAATGACGAATCGGGGAAAATTTTCAGATTAGACCATAAAATTGCGTGTATTATTTTGCATTTTAAAATTTCTCTTAGATTGTAGGCCATTTTGAAGATAACTGTCATATGTATCATGTATGAGAACGAAATTAAAATATTAGCATTAGGATTTTGTGGAGAGTGATAGGCGTTTTAGCAAAGTTTCAGATTAATATTCTACGTTTGGAGTCAATTTAAAAAAAAAAAATTTAAGATTTCTTTGGTCTTTTATGGTAAAATAGCACTTAAAAATGAAAAGAAAAAAATAACTTACCTGTAAATAGCATACTTTTTTTATAAATTGGTCAAATTGAAGTAATTTTTATTGAAATTTAGCTAAAATGCTTATACCTCTGCACAAAATTATATTGCTACTATTTTAATTTCCTTCTCACACATGATACATATGACAGTTATCTTTGACTGCGGCTTCTCCACTTATTATAGTCGCTTCTATAAAGTTCTTCATCAATCTCTTTATACATAATCTTGAAGGTGGATCCAAATTCCTGAGAAGCATAATAGGTACACCAATCTTTAACTCCAATATATACGGTGGTACTCCAGATGGCCACAGAGAGTTCAAAAATGTGTGTTTCTCAGAATATATTTTTTAGCACAAATCTCTACATTTATCATGATATCTCACATAATGTATAAAATTTGATAAAATTTTCAGGAAATGTTTTAGATGCTATTATTAATGAAATGACGCACAATAATTGATGTATATAAATAGTTTTTTTTATTTTGGGGGCTGTTTTTATAAAGAAAGGAATGACGAATCGGGGAAAATTTTCATATTGGAACATTAAAATTGTGTGTATTATTTTTGCATTTTAAAATTTTCTCTTAAGATTGTAGGTCATTTTGAATATAAATGTCATATGTATCATGTGTGAGAAGGAAATTAAAATATTAGCATTAAAATTTTATGGAGAGTTATAGGCATTTTAGCTAAATTTCAATAAAAATTACTTGAAATTGACCAATTATAAAAAAAGTATGCTATTACAGATAAGTTTTTGTTCCTTTTTTTTAATTTTTAAGTGCTATTTTACCATAAAACACCAAAAAAAACCTTTAAAAAATTATTGTAATTAGTAGTTGTTTGGTGTATTTAAAGTTAATTTTCTTATATTACTCCTTTGTTTTCTTTTCGTTAATCCTTTTTTACTTGGTTAATTTCAATATACGGATTACGATGAAACTCTTTACCGTTGAAACCCCTCTCCGAACGTAGAATATTAATCTGAAATTTAGCTAAGACGCCATCACTGTGCCCAAAAAATCCAAATGCTAATATTTTAATTTCCTTCTCACACATGATACATATGACAGTTATCTTTGCCTGTGGCTTGACCACTTATTATAGTCGCTGCTATAAAGTTCTTCATCAATCTCTTTACACATAATCTTGTCCCATTACACAGTGAAGGTGTATCCAAATTCCTGAGAAGCATAATAGGTGCAACAATCTTTAATTCCAATATATGAGGCAATATTCGAGATGGCCACAGAGAGTTAAAAAATGAGTGTTTCTCAGAATTATGTTTTTTAGCACAAATCTCTACGGTTATCATGATATCTCACATAATAATGTATATAATTTGATAAAATTTTCAGGAAATGTTTTAGATGCTATTGTTAATGAAATGAGGCTCAATAATTGGTGTATAATAAACAGTTTTTTATTTGGGGCTGTTTTTATAAGGAAATGAATGACGAATCTGGGAAAATTTTCATATTGGAACATAAAATTGCGTGTATTATTTTTGCATTTTTTAAAATAACTGTCCTATGTATCATGTGTGAGAAGGAAATTAAAATAGTAGCATTAAGATTTTAATGCAGAGTTATAGGCATTTTAGCGAAATTTCAATAAAAACTACTTTGTAAAATACCTAATAACGAAATTTCAGAAAGTAAATAATCGCAAGTTAGCAAGTTACATAGGGGTTTCAAACGTCCGTATACTGAAAATTAACCAAGTAAAAGGATTCACGAAATGAAAACAAAAGGAGTAATATAAGAAAATTTACTTAAATAACACCAAACAACTACTAATTACCTTGTAAACAACCGTTTATTACCTGCGCATGCGCAGTTCTTATGAATGATGGATTCCAACTCCTTGAGATGAAATATTATTTAAAAACTGTATTTATATATAAGCATTTTAAAGCTTCCAACTTATATTAGAATTATCTCCAGGCTTCAAAACATAAGTACACGACCTTTCAACCAGATTTGTCAAGAAATGTAGAAACGAAAAAATACCAAATGAAGACCATTTCAAAAATACCAAATTTACAATCATTTCACACAAAATCAGTAAATCCACCAAAAATCAGTATATATCTATTTATTTAGTTCAATAAAGTATTTTTTATTATTATTAAACAATTTGAATATTTAGTTTTTCAAGTAAAAAGACACGGTGCCACATTTCATATTCAGTGATTCATTTTTTAGTTAGAATCACGCAGTGAATGATTCACCTTATGTTTACATCGTCAAGAGCGATGACGCTTCATTTAGGAAATCCAAATATCTATAAAAATATTGAATTAACCAGAATAAGTGTACGCAGAAAAATTATCAGTTTTCGAAGCTCTTTCCAAATATGTAACATTTTATGTACTTTCATGAGAAAAAAAATGGCCGCCAAATAGCATCGGCCATATTTTCTCAGATGAGTCGACCCGGTCAGCGTGACGCCGACAAAGTTTTTCTGCTTATTTTTATTCTTTATAAATGAAACACACACACACACATACACACACATACACATCCTCTCTCTCTCTCTTTATATATATATTATATATTATATATATATATATATATATATATATATATATATATATATATATATACAGGTAGCCCTCCTACAGCACGGCATCTTACAACACGGTTTCGCTCTAACACGATAGGATAAATTGCCGGAACCCTCGTATAACACTGGAACCTGTAACACGGTTTCGCTCTAACACGATAAAAAGTTGCGAAGACCTTTGTACAACACTGTACTTCTATAGCACTAGATAACATGATTTTTGTTTAACACATTTAAAAACTAAATTACCTTAAATTACTGACGGGAAGGAATAATTATCTATAGTGGCTTTACATGAAAATGTATAAACAAATTATAATTTATTCATTTATAGCGTTGTAAAATTACAAGAGGCCTAAGCTTAGCTGAAAACCTTGAATCATTTTCCTGAAAGCAGACCCTTTCGCTAAAAAAGCCGAAAATTCAAAAGGGAGCTGCAAAATTGTCTATCTCTATACCGTGAATCTACAATGACCTTGTTAAGAACCAGCAAAATAAACCAAATTACAGATTTTTAAAGAGGATAGACGGTGCACAAAATCAAGATGAAGAAATAGGTTCTGAACAGTATAGCTAATATCCTTTTAACCAAAAAAACGTTTTTCATTTGATTGTACTGAGCAGTGATGAGGAAGAAATTTTATTAAATTAAGGTCGTATTAAATGAAGATAATATATTTTTGTTTCATTTCGTTTTGTGTTATACATACATTTATATTTTTAATAAAAATTAAGTTGCTTATATGGAATTAAAAAAAATAATGTTTGTTTTTAATAAGTTTTCATAACGTAACCCCATTTTTTTGAACTGTCTCTGGGTCTCATATAACCACGGTTTCACACCAACACGGGAGGGTTACCTGTATATATATATATATATATATATATTATATATATATAATATATATCTATATATATATATATATATATATATATATATATATTTAGGTAATTAGTTTGATATATGTATATATAATATATATAATATATAATATATATATGTGTGATGCCCTGTACCTCACGCCGTGGAGGAGAGGCATAGCACTAATGGTAGGTGTAGCCGGCACGAGGGTGTGATGCAGACGGGCGCAGTGTAGATCCAGGGAAGTACTTACGAACTTTAGGAGAGAAACGCATACATGGAGCCATTGATGAAACCCACAACTTCGAAGACTTGCTTTATTTATTATAAGATTTTAGCTGCCGTGGCCACATGACTTGGCCTGACGGGGCGCGGATTACATTACAAGACAGACGCGGACCGCAGGTCCGACAGCAACGAGAGTTAGACACCAAGAGACATAAATCTTCTGTTCACGGAAATAGTAAATAAGTGCTTTGCGATATTGACGCCAGAGGGCCTAAACTACTTATATTTTAATTAGGCGACTTTAATTCGTGGAGTTTACGTGTCCACTTAAGATTATCGGGGACTTTACTGCTAGATCCCGCGCTTGTTAGAACCGCGAACCTATTGACTGAGTGCAGGATAAGTGGCCATAAAGTTCTTGCAAAGTGTGGTTTTTGGACGTTACATGAACCATAAATATATAGTGGTTCGAGGGCTCTTCAATAATTTTGACACTATACTGACATTCGGAATCTCATAACTTCTAACACTCATATCTGGGGATGTTATTGAGTTCAGCTATTCTCATGCCTGTATCATGATCTGCAGGGCTAATATAATTTATATTATTTTACTTTTAGGGTTGCAATTTGGGAAAAAGGGGTCGTGCTTTATTAACAGGATAATTTTAATCCGCTTTTAGATATATAATGGTTGGCCGTTATTATCACAATATCCCCCTTCCGGAAAATACTTGTGAGAGGTGACGGGCCCTAGCTCCTCAAGCAAGGCTTCCCTTCAGGTGAGAACATTTACTAAATTTAGAAAAGAAGGTTACAGTTAAAGGGATGAGTTTATCAAAATCTTGACCTCGCTGTCCGCATGCTGTCCGTGGAGCCTTACTTTACATATACAATAAACAACATTACTTGAAAAATACATTATATAAATTTGAGAACATAGCTGCTAATACTGTTAATCAATACACACAATTTTAACAAAAAAAAAATACACAACATATCAATATTTCTCTTAAAAGTCCTTGGAATATATTACACATGAAGCTTCAAAGTTTAAGAACTTGAAAAAAACCTTAAAATATTCAAAATGTAAAGTAATATGATGAACTGGAATACAAAAATAGAATACTTGATATTACAACTAATTCTATATTTTGAAGTGGTAATAATAATATTTCAATATTCAAATTCAAATAACTCTCAAAATGGTAATACAAAATATAATATGTTAATATGAAATACAGTATTTTAATACACAAGTTAATATAGGTATTATAAAAGTGTAGCTTTATTCAATATGTAGTATTACAATGCAAACTATAGACGAAAATTTTTCTATATTGGCGAGGTTCTCTTACACTCAACCGGACTCTTCATATTTAAATTAATGGGACGACAGGAAGTGCTTAGAGAGACGGAGATAATTACGAAAGATTAAAGTATTAGGGTTTGACTCATTCATGGTATAATTTAACTTCGGCAGATTGATTGTAATATCTCAACTTGGATGCATGTACAATTTCAGTAGACCTTTATTATATGATTTGGCTTATCTATTTCATAAGTCACTCAGAACACTGTTTTAAAATTTGTAAGGTCCAGAATAAGGGGCTGAAAGTTTACGGGTATTTGGATTGAAAATTCTTCTAAGCTTACAGCATCGCCAGGTTTAAATTTAGAGGGTACAAAGCGAGCATCATACTAATTTTGTTTTATTATGATAATATATTGTCCTTTGTTGTGTTAGTTTCGAGCTTCATCCACTGGGAGGGTAATTAGTTTGATTTATAGGGGAGTCAAAAGGCTGCTTGCCAAACATTACGTACGCAGGGGTAAATTTTGTAACTGAATGGGTACTATGTTATATTCGGTAATGACTTTGTTCCAACAAACGTGTCCAAGGAACTTTTAGTGGACGAAGAATTGACTTTACATTTTAGCCTACTTACTATTGATTGATTCACTCGCTCCACTTTACAGTTGGTCTGAGGATGATGTGCTGAAGTCAAAAGCTGTTTCACATATAATTTTGAAGGAATCTCCTGAATCGTGATGAAGTAAAGGCTGCATTCCTATCCGTTAGAATTTCTCTGGTACCTGAACTTGGAATATTTGCTTAAGGCAATTGGCATACGTTTCTGTGGTGACACTTATAGAGGAAATGCCCACACATATCTTGTTGCATGGTCTATGGCAATTTGGAGCTATTTTTTTGTAGAATTATAGTAGTTAAAGCCACAGACAGTATCAACAGAAATACATTCAAAAGGTTTATCTGATGGAGGTACAATTTGCATAAGTCCAAATTTTTTTAATTTTGATTTCTTGTTAAATTGGCATGTTGCACAGTGTTTGACAAACTTTGCAATATCCTCAGTTATATGAGGCCAATAATACTGAGGGGTAATCAAATTTAGCATTTTTTGTACACCAGGATGACCAATTTGATCGTGACACTTTTGCAACAATTTTAAACGTAGTGACATAGGAACAACAATTTTATGTAGATTTTTTCTTTTTAATATGATTACATCATTTATCTCTTGATACTTTGGATCATGAAGGTTATCATTTTTCTGTTGTGTTTTAATTTCATCCAGGTCTAATAAATGTACAGTATGTTGAAGATGTTGGGAAACAGGATGCCTTGAGAGCATATCAGCTTCGACATTTGTGGAGCCTTTTTTGGTATTTGATTTCATAATCAAACATACTGAGTTTTCAGGACCAGCTAAATAACCGACCTCTTAGATTTTTTACATTTTTGAGCCAAACAAGAGCCGCATGGTCAGTATGAATGGCAAATTTTTGGCCATGGAGATAATAGTAGAATTTGTCTAAAGCATCCACAATCGACAAACATTCCAATTCCGTGATAGCATAATTTTGTTCATAATTACGTAAAGTCCTTGAATGATATGCAACAGAATGTAATATATTAGAGACATCAGGCTGTTTCAACACAGCTCCAACTGCATTTTTTGAGGCATCAGCATATACATGACATGGTAATTTAGGATCATATAATTGAAGAACAGGTTTAGAAATTAACACATGTTTTAATTTTTCGAATGCACTCTGGCATTCTTCTGTCCAATTCCACTTAACATTTTTTTCAAAAGTCTATTTAATGGATACCGAATTTGAGCATACTTAGGGATAAACTTATTATATACATTAATAGATCCTAAGAAACGTTGCAACTCCTTTATGTTCTTAGGAGGTTGTAACTTCTGAATACTATCAATGTTGGTATTATCTGGAGTAATTTTTCCTTGTTGAACTTCATAACCAAGAAAATTAATTTTGTCTTTGGCGAACACACATTTAGATAATTTAAGTTTAATGTTTTCTTTCTTACATATTTCAAAAATTTGTTGTAAGTGTTGCCAATGCTCCTCTTCAGATGAAGAAAAAATAATAATATCATCGAAATAATTATAAGCAAAGTTAATCTTATATTTAGCCAAAATTCTACGAATGTTTCTGTTAAAGATTCCTGGGGCATTTTTTAAGCCAAAAGGTAGACGAAGCCATTCAAATAATCCGAAACTTGTTGCAAAGGCAAGTTTTTCAATATCTTGAGGGTGAATTGGAATATGCCAGTCAGTAGCCTTCAGTAGCCTGAAGTTAAATCCAGTGTTGAAAATATTTTAGCTTGACTTAATTTGTCTAATAGGCGATCTATTCGGGGTAAAGGCTCAGCATCTGTTTTGGTAATTGCATTTAATTTTCTAAAATCTATGCACAATCTTGTACGTTTGCCTTCGTCACGCTTAAAAGTCAAAGTGACGGGAGACGAATATGAGCTGCTACTTTCTCTTATAATACCTGCTTGTAACAATTGCTCAATTTGGCTTTTTATTTCCTCTTCTTTTTTAGGAGAAGTACGATAAGGTCTTAAGGACACAGGCAGCTCAGACGTAAGTCTAATACGATGGGGTTCAACCCTAATTAAACCTATATCATACTTGACCTATATCATACAGTAAAGAATATAGTTCACCATTCTCTCTATTGACAGTCTGGTAATTTTCAGAATTGTTTTCAGAGGTCAGAGGAATGTGAACCAACTCAGTACCTACATTGTTTACATTTTGATTTACATTTGGTTTAAGATTTACATATTTGAACTCTTTATTATTAATATGAAATGACATGGTGTACACATAAACATGTTATTACTTGGAATTATTAGTCCATTTTGATAAATTTGCATAGAATTACAATCAATGTTTATTTGAAATTGTCCACATTCTGGTAATCCCAGGATTATATAAGGTAAATCATTGTCTATAACGTACATTTTTACTTTTTTAGTAACATTTCCAATGCATAAGTTAATTAAACATGATCTCTTTAATTGGAGAAGGCCTTTTGCTTGTTTTACTAAAAGTCTTTCAGACGTCTGTATTTTTAGTCTGTGTTGGGTTGTCAGAATCGAGGGGATGATAGACAAGGAGCTACCAGTATCTATCACACAAGGAATTTTGTCTCTTATTTATGTATCGGGATACGTTTAATTGTCAAATCTGTTTTTCATCAGTAAGGTTAGGTATCTAACTCTCAGTGTTTTCCATTACTTGAGGAGCCATCGGATTACTAAGTGCATTTCGAAAGGGGCACGTCTGCATCCAATGATATGCATTCAGTATTCCTCTCCCTGTACATTGTCTACATGGAGCTGGAGGCAGTTGAGTTTGGGAATGGACATTATTATATTGAGTTCTTGGGGTTTGAAATCTCGGATATGGGTTAATGAAATTATTTGGATTGCGACTGTTGAAATCTCGATAATATGGTGGTCGTTGAAATCCAGGTCTAAAATTAAATCTGTGGAGTTCTAGGACCGAAATTATTTGCTTGTTGAGGTCTGGGACTGTTAGATTCAGCATGTGTCTCTTGACTTTTAAGTAATTTAGAAATTAAAGTGAGCCATGCTGTTGGGGTAGCAGGAGGACTAAGCGCCATCAACTGCTGAAGATTTGGAGGAAGACCATCAGTTAAACCCTCCATTCATAGACTGTTTGATAATCCCAGCTTTTGACCACACGCCAATTTCTTATGGAAATATTCAGTAACCCCTTTAGCCTCCTTTAATTTAAGATTAGTGAACTCGCTAAAGGAGACTACATTGATTTCTATGAAATTTTCCCTCAAAATTAAACACAATTCTTCCCAATTTTGAATATCTAAACAAGAATTAATAAAAACAGTAAGTGCTTTCCCCTTTAAATATTACCTTTAAAATTTTCCATTCCTCATTTTTACTACTTTCCTGAAACTTTCGGTTAAAATAGTTTAGCCATGAATCCAGATTCATGCCAGCTTCGGCATCAAAACTAATAATATGCTGTTCAGCAGTACTAAGCATTTTTAATTCAGTACTGGTGCTGGCAGCTACTAATTTAGGTTCCATTGAAGTACTTCGATCCAGTACATTTGGTATGTTGACATTGGTAGGGGGTATTACAGAGGCTGTTCGCACATTTTTTAGACGATTTTGGTAAGCGGTAATAAAAAATCTTTTGCTGCAAAATAAATAATTGCAATTGTACTATGTTTTTAAAAGTCAAAATTATCGTCTTCGGCTTGAAAGTTTTGTTTTTATTCAAAATGGCGTTTTTAACAAAGCAGTGGTTCGAAGGCTACATTTATGCTCTTTCCGAAGTGAAATATGTATACTCCGTTATCCAAAAACGATGTGAGAGTCATGGTTTAGTGATATCTAAGCGTCGGTAGGTAATATCGTCAAACAAGAAAGGACAAAAAAATTGTCAAATTGGAGCCTCAAGTGGGACAAAACATCCATCCAAATAAGTATCCAAGGAAAAAACGGCCATCTTCGACTATTGCAGAGGTACGTTGTTTAATGTTAAAAAAAATCCCCTATTCAAAGGACAGCTGCAAAATCATAAAATGCCGGTGTCCACTGTAAACAAAATGATAAACGTTGATTAAATCTTAAAAAAGTGGAAAACACGCAATGTGCATGTCTTCTTCAAATCATATCGCTGAACGCAGGACACGCTGCCACAATTCTATATGAGAAACACTTATCAAAGAAAAATGAAAACAATTGTCACAATAGATGAATCATGGGTGTATTTAAATGATTGCAAACAAAAAAGAGCATTATTATCATAAAAGGGGAGAAACAAATTAAGTACATGGTTCAAAGAATCGAAAGAAAGTTTTTCTAAGGGATTCATGATTGTTGCTGGTTTTTCTTATAATGGCAAGTTAAAAATAAAGAGAGTAGAAAAAAATGTCAAGATTAACTTCAAATACTATAAGGAACATATTTTATCGCCAATTTTTCTGAATTAAATACCATCGCTTTGCCCACAGTGCCATCAATCTGTGAGACTCCATCAGGGCAAAGCTAGCAGTCACACATCAAAATCTACTGTAAATTTCCTAAAAGAAATAGAACAAAAAACTGGTATCAAGGCCATACCTTTCACTGATATCCCTACTAAATCTCCCGATGTATCACCTATGGATTTTTGTGCTTTCGGACTTTTAAAATCTGCATTATCCAAACGTCGTCCCAAAACCCTTACAAGACTCTGGAAAGCGGTTCAGGAGGAATGGGATAGAATACCTCTTCTGACACTTCCAAAGGCATTATTATCCTGGAAATTACGGTGTCGAAAGATAGTTCAGAATAAGGGATGTCAAATAGAACATTTAAAACACAAGAATTTTATATAATTTAGTTTTGTGAATACAATATAAATCGTCTAAAAAATGTGTGAACAGCCTCTGTACATTACTAGTGCTGCATCAGTAGTAATTACTGATTTAGGCTCGATTGGAGCACTCTCGTCGGTTACATTTGGCAATTGAGCATTGGTAGGGGGTATTGTGTCTTCACTCTCAGACATGATTAGCAGTTTTCGAGAACGTAAAAACATCAATATAGTACTTAAAACTTTCAATAATATAAATATCACTCACATAAATATCGTACAAAAATAAAATATCATCACTATTAATCAATTAGATCATTTTCATTTTCTTATTTTTTCTGACCTACCTTTAACTTCTTTTAAAGTGAACATTTTAATTTCAAAAACAATTTTTTAAATTTTTTTTTATTGATGCATACGTTGGAATGAAGGCACATTGAACCAAAACTGCACACCACTTGTTTTTATCTCCTTGCAGGGCAGTACACACACTGAGTACAAAAGTACGAAACTCGAAGTGATGACTCTTAAAAGATGATTACGCATTTTTTCAATTTGCAAAAAGTTCTCACGAAATGAAGTTTGATACGGTAGCCCAGGAACAAGCAGCTTACGTTTTACACAATTTTCTTCCCGTTGCAGCAAAACCAGATGCAATGTAGAACACAAGTCGTATCGACGAAAAACACACTAAAGGAACGATCAAGCACGAATTTTCAAACACAAAAACCAGATGGAGAAACTGCACAAATTTTTCAAGATTGGAGCACAACATTTTTTAGTAGTAGAATTTTCACGATTGGAGTAATTCAAAACCCACTGTGGCGTTGTGGGAAGCTGACGAAAGCACAATACTTTTATGCGGTAAAATTGACCACACTGAAGATAGAAGACACGTGTAAATACTTATTCGAGCACTAGGAGACTATACTGCGATGATCTGGAACGACGTTCACAACGTAAACAAAACACTCTTCAGATTTGGCGGGGGGTTAAAAACGCCGAACGTAAAAAAACACTTTCTCTTCCCACACAGGGGTCCACACGACTCTTGTGATGCCCCGTACCTCACGCCGTGGAGGAGAGGCATAGCACTAATGGTAGGTGTAGCCGGCACGAGGGTGTGATGCAGATGGGCGCAGTGTAGTTCCAGGGAAGTACTTACGAACTTTAGGCGAGAAACGCATACATATCACACACACATATATATATATATATATATATATATATATATATATATATATATATATATATATATATATATATATATATGATTGCAATTTGGGAAAAAGGGGTTGTGCTTTATTAACAGGATAATTTTAAATACGCTTTAGTTATATAATGGTGGGCCGTTATTATCACACACACATATATATATATATATATAAGCATTTTTTATGAGCCCAATCAAAATATATTTAAGAGAAATTATATCGTTTCAAAATACTAAGGTTCTAAAATCTGCAAAAGAGTACCTCTAATTAACTCGTGAAATATCTTGTTATAGGTCGTAATGACTAACTTAAGAGCTAATTAAAGCCTTTTTTATAGTTTACTTTCACAACGGGAGAACTTAGGTTGATATGAGATATTTATTGCAATACGATCATTTTTATGTCTTAGAATGTCGATTTTTATGTGCTAAACTTTTTATGAGTAATTAATGTTATGATGTTTTGCAAAAGCCTACCATTTTATTATTTAAAAGTATCTATTAGACTGAATCATTTCTAATTTCAAAAAAAAAAAATTAATTCAATAATACATCATAAGATTTCAAGTAACTTCAATTTCAGTTACATCTCTAATAATAAGGTATTTTCGTTAACCGTAACCCACAAAGTTATTTTTCCTATTCTCAAAGCTTTTTAAATATGAATTTTCAATATTGAGAAATCGACGACATTCTCGTTTATTACGTACATAAACAATGTAATTGAAATAACGTTCTTCTGTAAAATAGATTTTCTTCTTGGGTGGATCTGGCAGTTACATGTTAAGTACCAACAAATTAATGTTGATCAATGTAAGTAATTTTCTTACTGAATTACGACAAATCATCACTATTGTCAAACAACAACATAAAGAGTATTATAAAATATCGTTTTTCCTTCCCTTGTACTCTTTGATGTTCAGTATATTTATTAAGTCTTAGAATGTCAATTATACACAGTGCTAGATTTCTAGAAACAGAGGTGCCGGAACGGTAACCTTCCGGGGTGTGTGGGGGGGGGGGGGATTCCAAATTATTGATAAAGAAAGGTACCTAAAGAGAGGTACCGGAACGCCATTCCGGCACGTTCCGCCTCAAATCTAGCCCTGATTATACACACACACACACACACACACACACACACATATATATACATATATATATATATATATATATATATATATATATATATATACAATAGCTGAAAACACTCACTTCGCTACGGAGTACATTCAAATTAAGTACACCGGTCAATGTATGAAATTAATGCCAAAATAAATAAATAAATATATAAAAAATATATATATATATATTTATAAAAAAATCATAAGGGATATTTTTATAGACAAAATAATGTAGAAGAAAATATTCGAATTAAATCTAATAGGACATACTAAAGAATATAGTACAGTTAATATATTACAGTGTGTAAGGTATACATAAGATTCGATTCACAAGAATCGAACTTTTGAGTGAATGAATTAAAGAAGCTGCTTGAGATATGCTAATTTCGGCATACACGCTTGGTATAAATACCAAGCAGCTTGATTAATACAGGGGTTGAAAAAACCTTTTGTTAAGGTTGATAGATAAGCGAGTTAAGGGAGCTACGAGGAAAGCAGCTCCAGATTCTATCCTGCGCTAATGCTTCAGGGGCCCAAAGTTTACGTGGCAGTACTGCTGGTTTGACTCTCTGCTGGTTTGTGAGTATTGCAAAGAGTATTTTTATTGAATGCTAATATATATTCCATACAAGTAGTACGTATGCTTATTGTTGTAAAAGCAAATTCTATATGTGCAACGAATTCAATAAACATTGCTTCATGTATAAACTGTGTTTGTATCAAATTCATTTAGAGTGCCACTTCAAATTATATACACCCAAGTCTGGGTAGAAGTAAGCTATTTTCTCTATACTGGCGCCCGAACAGTTTATATATATACCCTGGTTGTTCTCGTTGCATTTATAACGAACAACATATTTAAAGTTTGAACTTTATACTGTGGTATACTCTGATATTGATAAAACTAAATTGTGAAAGTATCTTGTTATTATACTTATATACTATTTAAAAATGAGTGTTGTAGAACAAAACCCTTCTGGAAATTTTCCTCGGGTAATTATAGTTCAGCAAATCGCGCCATTCGAAGCCACCTTCAATGGCGGCCCCTCAAGCCAATTCCTAAAGAAAATTGAGCATTACTTTCAGCAACAATGCACCCCAGTGGGGGAGAAACTTAAAATTGCTCTAGCCGCTTTAAGAGGTAGTGCATATCAGTGGTACACGTGTATGCAAAGCAGTAATCTGATTTTTGACTATTTGTCATTCAAGCAACAGTTTCTTAGCGTTTTTCCAAAGACCTTTAATTAAAGTCAAATTGAAGCGGAAATTTATTCGCTAAGGCAACGTGAAGGTCAGTCTGCGTTAGATTTTGCTACGGAAAAGATTTCCAAGTGTGAGGAATATCTAGAAGGGATGACGGAAGCGGTAATCTTAAAAATAGTTATCCAACGTTTGAATCCAAGCGTTCAAGATTTTTTGGACAAACAAAATATTACAAGCAAGGTTACCCTCCTTCAAGCTTTAGCTAAACATGACAATAGGCATTTCTTTGACAATAGGCGCTATCCCTTACCCTCACTCAGGTACGAGAAGTTTTATTCACCCCCGCAAAATTTTTCGCGAGTTTCAAACCAACAGCGAAACCAGTATCGCGGGCGAAATAATAGAAGCTCACGGTATTACAATGAAATTAGTGCACTTAAAGTAAATAATATGCAAGCACCTTACGTGCACTGGCAAGTTGATGCACATGATATGGTTCAACCTGTTGAAACTGTGTTGTCAAATGTATTAACTTGTCCGAGCAGTAATCATTATTTTGAGAATAGTGAAAGTCGGGGTATTTTTGTGGCTTATAATGAAAGTGAGTCTAGCTGGAATAATGCAGTAATTCCAGTGCAAATTCCTGAAAATAGTGCGGATACTAATGCTAGTGGTTTAGAAAATAAATCTTCTGATACTTCTATTAATATTATACCTGATATTTTAGATGATATTCACACATCTGTTAATGAAGGAAATTTAGTAGATGACGAAGTATGCGTTACGGAAGTAAGTGAATACTTATTAGTTGACGACAATAAAAATTCTTTAAACGATATTAGGAACTCGCCAGGTAATGATGATATTATTTCAAGTTCCCAGCCGAATGAGGATGCTGTAGGCCAGGTTGATAATATGGTTTTAAATAAAGTACATGAAAACCAGACTGAGAATCAGGATGAAAAGTTGACACAGAGTTATACTGTAAGTACACTGCTGGCCACCCAAATTGCAACACCAAGAAAGACAAGAGATATCACAACAAAATTTATTTTGTAGATAACATGTGACCAAGTATCAAATGATTAAATTTTTAGACTTCTGTGAGTTTGGTTCCTTGCCAAAATCAGTAGCCAGAGTAACCACCATTGTTGGAGATCACCGCTGCCACACGCTCGCCTTGATTCAAAGACACTTTGGATGAGGTTCTTTGGGGTACAGCAGACCAAGCAGCTTCAACACGTTGCCAAAGGTGATCTGCTGTGGCAGCTGGGGATGGAATCTGGTCAATCGTAGAGCAACCATGGACCACATTTTTCTATCGGCGAAAGATCCGGAGAGCGAGGCGGCCAGGGAAGCAATTCAATCTGGCGATTGACGAAGAACCGGTGGACAATGCGTGCCACGTGTGGTCGCGCATTATCCTGTTGAAATATGGCTGTGGGCAAGCCCTGAATTAAGGAAGGACAACTGCTCCAACGCCTCGGAGATGTAGCGCTGGCTGTTTAAAAGTACCTGCAATGCGTAGTAGAGGTGTGCAAGAGTGAGATCCAATACCGCCCCATACCATATAACCCGGTGCGACCAGTGTGGCGGTGGCATAACGCAGCTGTTCAGCATCCTCTCTTCACGGTGTTTCCAGACTCGAATGCGACCATCGTGGTATTGCAGACAGAAGCGTGACTCGTCAGTAAAGACAATTCATTCCATTCTGCGGTCCACATCCTTCTGTTACGCACCTTGGCAGCGGAGACGTCTGTGGTTGCTGCGTCAAGGGTAGACAAAGTAATGGACGTCTTGGCGGACAGACCACTCTGCCTGTAAACGGCCGTCGAATGGTACGCGCAGACACTGGATGATGCGTTAAAGACTGCATGTGCTGTGCTATGGTTCGTGATGTGACTGAGCGATCCGTCACTGCCATGCGCACAATTTGTCTGTCATCACGTGAAGTGGTGCGCTGAGGTGGATGCAATCGAACACGCCGGTCCGTCGTACCCTCCTGCATCCAACGATTACATATCCGCATTACAGTTGTTTCGTTTCGTCCAACACGACTACCGATTTCCCTGAAAGATAATCCACAATCTCGGTAGGCCACTACCCTTCCTCTGTCGAACTCGGATACTTGATCAAAAGATGATCGCTGTTTTCGACGAGGCATACTTGATCGTTTTTTTTTTAAAACCACAAGAAAAACACCATTGCCGAACTTAAAATCGTCGAAATCTCCAAGCCTTAAATAGCGCTTTGAAGTGGCGCCACAGGTGCGCGTGATGTGCGACTGCGCTGAAATTCTAATCATTTGCATATCTCACCTCCGCTAATGCATGTTGTAAATTTCATGTTATTTGCATGTTTCCTTCAGGGTGTTGCATTTACAGTGGCCAGCAATGTAGTTTAGCTGATGCTTCGGAAGTTATAGACGTAGTTTTCATTAAAACGCACGAGTACGAAAAGCTTAATCTTCCCAAAACTGAAGCAGTTTAAAGAATTTAAATGATAACGATTTTTATGTTGCAAGTTTCTAAGAGACTTCTTCGTCAAAAGAGGATAAAACTAAAGTTAAGGGGGATAAAAAAACGTGAAAAAGCGCCTTCAGGTTCCAGCATTAAAACTGCTAATACTGAAGTAATTAAATCGGTAAACAATAGGTCGTATAAGCGCCAATACCAAAACCAGAGTCAGGTTGTTGAAAAACTTGAAACAAGCAGCGAACTAAATTGTAAACGTATCATAAAGGGCGAGGTAAAGCCAGTAACTCAACGCGTTGGTGCGGCGTATAAGTTTGAAAAAATAGAATCTGCATTAAAATCTAATACCGATACAAGCAAAAGTACGGAGAAAAGTAAAGTGTGCACTACAAAACCTCCATCAAAGGATGAACGTGGCACACATAAGGTACACAAGGTTTTCAAAAGGAAGAATTGCAGTTTTAAAGGTCCTTTGCATATGTATAGGAAGCGGAAGATATCTGCCACCCAGCAAGGTTGGCCTCCTCTCAAGAGACCTCCTGTCCATCGTCAAGCCGGATCAGCGCCTCAGGACCTACGACCTGCTGCATGAAGGATGCCCACGCAGTCAACGAACCCCTTTACTAGGATAGCGACCATCAAGAGAGATTCCACGGAATGGACAGACTGGTGTAACGAAGTTGCTGCCTTCATGAACAAGTCTTGTATCAATTCTCTTATTCTAACTCGCACCCATTAATAAAATCGAACCAAACTGGTTTCAAATTCCCCATTGTATATACTGTGTAAACATTTTGAGTTGAAGGGGTGAGCAACTGAAAAAAAATTCATACTATTTTATAAATTTTTGAAGGGGACATGTAGTGAATAGGGAAAAAATACATACTAACTACAGATAACAACTAACTAATGTACTAACTTCACAAAACATAACACATGTGCATTATGAATTGGGTTAGAGCAGCTACAAACAGTCAAGAAATGTCATGCTGTGCAATTGTGTTGACACTTTTAACTAAAATAGATTTTCTAGGGCGCAGTTGGCCAGCCCAGTATCCACAACTCTGCAAATCCACTGTGTGTTGGTGTCACCTGGATCCTTCGGGGTTAGTTTTGTAAAATGGGAGTGGCGTTTTTCCCCCACACAACGTGTGGAAGGTTTTTTGGCTTTGCCACCCATTATGTAAAAAGTCAGACCAGCACGCGTTTTCAATTAGTTAACTGAAGCCCTTCAGACCTCAGTTACCTAATTTTTTTTTTTTCGAGCGAGGCCAGTGTAAGGTATACATAAGATTCGATTCACAAGAATCGAACTTTTGAGTGAATGAATTAAAGAAGCTGCTTGAGATATGCTAGTTTCGGCATATGCGCTTGGTATAAATACCAAGCAGTTTGATTAAGTTGAGAGGTTGTTAAATTTTATAGATAAGCGAGAGGGAGCTACAAGGTAAGCAGCTCCAGGTGTTAGCCGGCGCTTGTGCTTAGGGGGCCCAAAGTTTACGTGGCAGAACTGCTGGTTTGACTCTCTGCTGGTTTGTGAGTATTGCAAAGAGTATTTTTATTGAATGCTAATATATATTCCGTACAAGTAGTACGTATGCTTTTTGCTGTAAAAGCAAATTCTATATGTGCAACGAATTCAATAAACATTGTTTCATGTATAAACTGTGTTTGTATCAAATTCATTTAGAGTGCCACTTCAAATTATATACACCCAAGTGTCGGTAGAAGTGATTGATATTCTATAAGTTTGAGGAACATATCTTTTACTGTATTTTAATATTTTTTTGGATAATGCCCAATCGTCTGCCGCATTAGCAAGGGAAGAATATTTTTTTCTCTATTTCATTGTTATGGACGTGACGATAAATTTATTTAAAGTACCAGAAAAAAAATCACGTGATCGGCATTTAATAAATTAGTTTCTAAAAATTAATCTTTAAAAATTCACCAAAAATCAGAAAATGGATGTAAAGATTCGAAAAAGATTTTATTTTGAAGGAATTTCTATGATCTTTCTCGTGATATAAATTTTATAATCCTCAATTTATTATTTTAAATTCAAACTTTATAAAAGTTGCAAAAACAGCTTAAAAATTTAATTTAAAAAAATCTAAGAAGAATTGTTCAAAAATCTTTCTTAGTGCACCCTTACACTATAAGAAGAATCGCCATGCAAAATTTCAGCCCTCCAGGTCCAGCGGTTTGGTCTGTGCCTTGTATGTCAGTCAGTGAGTCAGTCAGTGAGTCAGTCAGTTACGGAACTGTTTTATATAATAGATTATTTTCAATGTGATTCATGTCCGTATTTGCAACTGATTCAAATTAGCTTTAAATATTTCTCTGTATATAGAACACTTTAATTATATTACGCATTTTAATTCTATCAATGCTTGAACAGATAATCAAGTATATATTTTATATCCGCATTATAAATAGTATATAATAATATTCTGAAACATCACCAATATGCCTATAGATATTTTCCGAATATGGCCGTCTATGAAAACTAGCTGTAGAAAAAATTCCCAAATATGAAAAAAAAAATGCTGCAGGGGCAGAAATTTGCCTAAAATTCCGGACTACAGGAGAAGATAAGTTTTAAAAGGGATTTCGGGGAAATTTTAAAGACATTTGAAGTGTATTGCTTGAGAAGAAATATATATATATAAATGGACTTTGATCATGGAATGATGGTGGGTTCTAGAAGTAGTAGAGAGTATCATCGAAACTGCTTCACTTATGATATCAAGCAAAAAACTAACACTGAACGCAAGGCGTGGGGTCATCACCAACTACTGGATGTTGGAGCTGAAAGTAAAGTTTTCTACCTCGTTCAATCCAACAGCAGGGCTATAGTACATCAAATAGCAGCTAATCCTAGTCATGGACCAACTCCTATGGCCTCTCAAAGTACTGTTCTCCTCGCATTACACCTGTACCGGGTATTGAAGTGGAAGGCCTGTTCGAAAGACTTTGTTGTCTGCATCTAACATCAGACATTTCCCTTACGAACAGGATCATAAGGATTGTACAGTAAATGAATGGAAAAGGGTAATGGGGTTTAGTGAATCAACCACACCATGTAGATAGCAGTGTGCGAACATGGAGAAAACAGCACGAAAGCATAGACCCTCAGTACGATGACACAACATTTCAAGATGGAAGCAATGTTATTGTTTCTGGGATATTATTGTTTGGGACCTTTAATACCCGTGGAACAAAGTCTGAATGGCACAATGTATTTAAATTTTGCCTCTGACAAAGTACATCTATTTAACAGTTTACCCAACTGTAGATGGATGCATCCGGAAGGACAATGATTTATGCCTAAAAGCTCACAATGTCAGTAGATGGTTTGAAGGGCAAGGTGGACCCTTCGCCTCGCTTAGTTGGCCTCTATAATCATCAGATCTTAATCCTGTTTCGATTTCTGGGGTGAGGTTGAAAGGGGAATCAGGCAGCTGGATCCAGAACCATCAAATCTTAAAGAAATGTAAAATAAAGTTCATAGGATAGGTTCTCAGATTCCTCAAGCCCCATACCAACATTTGATAGAGTCCATTCCAAAACGAATTTCAGCAGTATTGAGAGCAAAAGGTGGCCCAATGATATATATAGTAGGCGGTCATAATAAATTGACCAGTCAGTGTGTGTAAAACAAAGTATATGCATCTGAGAATTAATAGAACCAAGGTTAAAAGAATGTAATATTTGGTAAAAATCTCGATTAAGCAAAAAAAATCTTAAAAATAAAGGTCAGTATATTGTTTACGATTCGTTGTTTGATTTTTGTGTTGTTTATAACAGTAGGGAAACTATGAAGCGTTTATTTATCTTACAAATAAATTTCCTACCAGGTATAAATGTTCATTTCGCTTCAATTTGTCTGTTAGTAATTGTAAATTATATCGGAAAAGTCCGATTTTTCCACTTCGAGGGATTAATGAAAGGATTTCCATTTCCATAAGAACATTCCCAATGGAATTTAACTAAAAGCTTTTCTTTCCTTAAAGTGATCCTCTCTTTCCTTAGGAGATCCTGGTTCAAATCCCAGGTGACCCCCATCTTTAAGAAGAACGTCGAAAGATTAAATAAAAATTAAACAAATACGCACCGGCCAGTATCATACTGTTAGCTAAAAGAAAGTTACTGTTACTAAAAGAAAGAAGAACTGTGCGAGGGAAGTTAATGAAAATAGCGAGTCATGGGTAGTTTAGTCGCTAGACCTCCAAATTCTTATACCCGTGTTCTGGTAAACGGATTTTGCAGTACTTTCCAACCACTGAAAAGAAGCATAAGAGACATTAGGGAACATCAATAAGAGGGGGAAATAAATGTCAGGAATGATGTTTGAGAACAGCCTTCCACTAACAGCTGGGATTGCTCAATTGGTAGAAAACCAATTTGAGGTTTGGAAACCCTAGGTCGAACCCCATTTCTGACAGATTAGTATTACATGTTTTTTAATAATATTGAAATTAAAAATTTAGCTGCATTTAAAACGACTTTGTCAAAGAGCATCTTAAGTAGTTTACAAATAAGATTTTATCAGCTTGTCCAAGATTCAACTACTATACTTAGAAAATTAGTACAGTCTATCAAAAATTCAAAGTTTTCTCGGAGTGGTATTTTTATCATTATTTTAGCTTACACATACGTGACCTCAATATGAAAACAAATGTATATATATAAAACTATAAAACAGTTCCTTAACTGACTGACTGCCTGACTGACTGACTAACTGACATACAACGCACAGACCAAACCGCTGGACCTAAATGGCTGAAATTTTGCATGGCGATTCTTCGTATGGTGTACGGGTGCACTAGAAAGATTTTTGAAAAATTCTTCTTAGATTTTTTAAAATTTAATTTAATCTGTTTTTGTAACTTTTTTAAAGTTTGCATTTAAAATAATAATTTGAGGGTTATAAAATTTATATCACGAGAAAGATCCTGAAAGTTCCTTTAAAATGAAATCTTTTCGAATCTTTACCTCCATTTTCTGATTTTTGGTGAATTTTTAAAGATTAATTTTTAGAATTTAATTTATTAAATACTGATCACGTGATTTCTTTTTCTGAAACTTTTTGGTAAATTTATCGTCACGTGCGAAATAAACATAAAAGATATTTTTTTTCTTGCTAATGTGTCAGACGATTGGTCATTATCCAAAAAAATATTAAAATACAGTAAAAGATATGTTCCTCAAACTGTACTATATTCTTTAGTATGTCCTATTAGATTTAATTTGAATATTTTCTTCTATATTATTTTGTCTATTAAAATATCCCTTACGATTTTTTTATAAACATATATATATATATATATATATATATATATATATATATATTTACATCAATTGCATACTTGATCGTCGTATTTATTATAAATATGTATATATATATATATATATATATATATATATATATATATATATATATATATATATATTGTTTGGCATTAATTGCACACATTGACCGTTGTATTTAATTTGAATGTACTCCGTAGCGAAGTGCGGGTTTTCAGCTAGTATACTATAAGATCATAGCTAACAAACCCTCGGAAGTAAAACCGAACATGATTAGTAACAATTCCATTATGAAAACTCGGAAATACGTACATATTTCAAAGTAATATCACGAGACGTAGTAAGCTATTACAGGATGCAGTAATAAATGGATGTATATAAAATGGAACGAAGCGGAAGACTATGGTTTATGGAAATTTAATAACATCTATAAATATTTGGTTGGTGACACTTATCTCGATCAGTCGTTGTACCGATGAAATTTGCAAAAAATTAATTCAATTCGTTAAAATGCTTTTGTCAAGTAGAAAAGTAGCTTTGAGTAAATTTTCAAAACCGAAATTAAAATCAAAGGACGATATCGTAGAATATGTCATGTGAAAATGTCTTCTATGCCGAGTTGAGAGAGAAGCTTGTTTTGCCATAGATGAAATCTCCTTTTCAACGTTGACTACTTCAAGGACTCTGCTACCTGGATAACTACTGCAATGAATATAGGGAGAAAGGAAGAATCAGCGAAACCAACAATTTCCCTCAATATTCCAGACATTACGTATTAATCTATGGGGCTAACAGAAATAACACACTACGAAATCATTTTTCTCAACCCCTTTTTTTTCAATATTTTTTTTTTCCTGATGACAAGTATGATGTTGGGTGTACAAATTTAGAACCCAAGAATATCCATTTTAACTTCTTAATTAACCGTTTTCCTTCGCCCTCACATAACTTCTCAGAGAAAATTGTGAAAATTGTTAAAGCAAACCAATATAGTAATTAGGGTAATGAAATTGTACATGCTGCTAATTAATGTCATTGTCATACCAACAGAAAATTTCTACTGAAAAGTCAAAAACCCAATATTCGTCTTTAAACAAGTATCTGATGCCAAGTAAATAATACTATGGACCCCTAACATATTTTCTCCCAAGTCGTAGAATTATTTTTGTGTAATTATGGGAATAAATTTGAATATTAATAGTGAGGAAATTATGTTGATTTATAAAGATTTCATGCTTTATTTGCTCTAAATTAGTTTTTTTCTCTAAAATGTTGAAATTTTTATCCGAGTTGTACAGTGCTGTCTGAGCCAATGATTCAATTTATTAACATCATTGGTATGATTTGTCAACTATGGAAAATTTTTAGAATTTTGTTTTAAATTTTGGTTATTTAAGTCCCTTTTAACGCTCTTAAAGGTTGGTGTTTTCAAGAAGATTTCTCAGTGAGCACCCAAGGTATAAGAGAAACCACTAAGCAAACTTTCAGCTTCCTGGGACTTCTGGTATCATAGATACAGTGATCAGTGAATGTATGAGTGGTATTTGGCTTTTCTACGTGTAGATAAAGTTAATTAGAGTTAATTCATATTTTGGCGTGCAATGTCTAGAAATATGACTGACAGACTTTGCTGATTATCCAACGAGTCGATTGAAGTGCTGCAAAAATGTCTGTTCGAGCATATTTTATCTCTGCTGATATTAACAGAGATCTGGATCTGTAGGCACCAATTTAAATAAGCTCTTCAGTCTTGCACTTTTAAGAAACTTCAACTTTTTGAAAAGTACCTCCGGAAGAAAAACGCCCGAGTTGAACCTACTATTTCCTATAATTAGAGAGTTCCTCACCCTGCGATACATTCATCTTCATGAAGAAAAAATGACGCGTGTCCGGTTATACGCTGGCTCCAGTATCAGTTCAACAGGAAGTTTTTTAAAGAATAGGGGGGGGGGGTCCCCCAATAGAAAAATAAGAATGAGAAATCTTCAAGTTGTGTTTCCCAATATAGTTTTAACAAGAAAGTTTAGTTTGAAAAATTCTCTTCTTAAACTAGAATTTTAACACTCAATAGAAAAATATAAATCAAAACGAATACAGACATTCCTCGACTTACGACCGAGATAGAGACCGAGACATTGGTTGTAAGTTGAGTTGGTCGTAAGTCGAGTTTCAAACAATTTTTTTCTGTACATGTATTTACATATATTTTACTTTCATACATACATACGTAATTTATAATAAATTGTATTTATTATAAGACATAAATTATTCCTCGTCATCACTGCTTATTATGTTAGTACAATCCATTGATTCAGAATTTGGGACAGAAGATACGTTGAAAGTTTTTTTAACGTATCCAAGGTAATCTGAACAGTTTGCGACTTCTTTTCCTCTTTTATTTTCTGGTAGCAAACCAGATTTTCCTGAGTATGATGATTTACACCTGTGAATCTGTTTTCATTTGGATCCATTTCTTTTAATTGTTGTAGTCCTTTATTAATATAGTGAAAAGCTGAAGCCATTTCTGAAGCCAGTGAAGGTTTATTTGATTTATCGTGTGGATGTCGAAACTATTGCATCATACATTTTTATTACTGCGTCATAAATTTTTGCAGTATTGCAGAATATTGCATCATATTTTTTAATAATTATGTAATACATATAAGGTATGTACTGTACATTCGAGGAACAGCATTTGTGAGAAAAAAAAATACTTTTTTAATTTAAAAATTTCGGTCGTAAGTGCGAGCGGTCGTAAGTCAAGCAGTCGTAAGTCGAGGAATACCTGTAAGTAAAAGAAATACAATTGTGATATTACTATTTATGGGAATTTTTTAAAACATCGGTTGAATGAATGGAAAAATCACCTTTTAGTTCGATATTAAGTTGTCGGGAATAATTTGGATGTTAAGCTTTTAGTGAATAACATATTCTCTGTTTTTGGATATATTTTTATTTATGGTTTAATGGTTTCGATCTTGAAAGCAGAAACTGTACTTCATTGGTTGCCTTCATCTGATTTCTTAAGATTGAATTTTTGTCATGGTTGTAAATTACATTTCTTCCCTTTCACATTTATACATGCTAGCCAAATGTAACACAATAAATCTAGAGTTATCAATATAGCCTAATCGCCAGATCATCTTGCATGGGTAATCACGGATAATCCCAAAATTTTCTTGTACAACTTATTAAAGCAATGTGAGATTTTAAATGAATAACAAATGGTGATTTAAAAAGAGGGTTTAATTAAAACTGTAATAAAACTTACATAGGCTTCACTTTTTTCTGTCAAATGTTATTTTTTTTACGATTTAAGTTACATTAATTCTCTTTGATATAAGTGCATGCTATCCAAATGCAACACTGCGCAATAAACTTAGAGTCGTCGAAATATCCAGGTCATTTTGCATGGGTGAGCACAAATAATCCCAAAATTTTCCAGTATACCTTCAAAATTAACGCAATACGAGATTTTAAATGAATAACAAATGGTGATTTAAAATTAGTGTAACTTACATAGATTTTTTTTTTCTGCCGAATGTGTATTATATTTCTTTTTCTTTACGCACCATAATCGGCCAATGTACATTTTATTTCTAACTTTTCTCTTTTTTAATGCATAGATCACAGAAATAGGCCTTCATTGTATGCATATATTGATGTATGATTAAATACTGATTGTTAAGCATCGTCTGCTGATACCGGGAATTGAATCCGGCTTTTCTATCCTCGGATTCGCTGTTCATCAAACTAAACTAGCCCGAAAATGAGGTTTTTTTCGAACCTATTTCTTCCTGAGATATAAACGTTTTTAAAACCATTTGCATTAAAATAACAAAATGCAAAAAAGTGTTTTGCCAACAGATCATTACAAGACGCCGAAATTATTATCGGTTGTAGTATATATACATCATTGTTCATTTTAATACACGTCACGTAAAAAAGGCTTGTTGAATCGAAAATTACTTTTTGCTCATTTATTCATTCTGGTTATATTTTATTCCGAAGGGTGTTCGTGTTCTATAGTTCAAAAGCATTGGGAAAATGATGGAATTATGTATGAAGTGTGAAATAACAACCCAGTGAAAGTTTATCGAGTGCCTCTATTTTCCCGAGATAAGAAACCCAGACTAACACTCGAAAATGATATGAATTACCTCAGTTGTTTTAGAAGCAAATTCTGTGGTCTTGAAAACAAATCCACCCACTTTTAGAGTTCCAGCGATTGTCCCGATTTAAATAAATTTATATGAACGGTAAGCAATAATTCGAGCTCATTTTTCATCCACCTCACTGTAAGCTGTTTAGTGTGTTAATCCAGTGCCATGGGAAACTTGGTTCGAGCAGATGTGCTCGTGCTGACGCTTCAGAGATAATACGGTTAATAATGAAGTAGACTATAAAAATCAAAGTGTGATAGGATAAAATGTCCTCTAACTAAATGCCTGCTACATTGAACAAAATTTTAAAAAAAATCAGCAGCTTGCAACATAATAAACAGATTTAAGCCTTAAATACAAAAGAATTCATATGACCATTGTTTTTTGCTTGTTAAACATTTGGCTGAGGGCTAAATAAGGTATAGAAGGGCGATGATGTTATATTATGACTGCTAAAGGAGATTGGATAGATTTACAATACCTCGACGACGGAAAAAAGGGGGGAGGGCGAAAGGGGTAATATATTTATTACCACAAAAGGTGGGGTGGGGGGCAGAATTAAGAACATCCAAAGAAAGTCTCAGTAACAGATTTGTGATCTGTATGTGCTTCTTGTGTTACTGTCAATTAAATTTATGAAAACTCTACAGGAATGTGGTAATCAGTATTTTATCAAATATCTGAGGCAGCAAATCATATTTAAATCTATAACCCGACTTAACAAAATAAATAAGAAGAAACCGACAGTTTCTACATACCCAGTAACCATTTCCAAAATATTCCTTCATAGTCTCACGATATATCAGCAATAAACGGTTACGATTTTAGCTTTTATGATAAAGCAGTGCATTACAAAAAAACAATGGTGAAGGATTTTAGTAGAATTACACTTCAGTTTTTAGCCATATTATCATAAAAATCCAGATGTAGGTTGATAATCCTGAAAAAAATCAATAAAATTTACCATTCAAGAAATACTGATTTCTATTTAATACATTGACTTTGATGTGGGAAAATCGTTCCAAATATACGTTAATGTTATCAGTATATTGATTTTTTTCTTCTTATTCTTCGGCATTATAAGTTTTCCTACTTTTGTAGTAAAAAAACTGAAACCCAACTGGAATTTTTATTGTGTTAATACATGTTTCCATAGCTCAACAAAGAATAGGGAACATCGCCTACTATTTGCTCATGAATGTGGAAGCTTGATTGCTGCTAAATAAAGAAAATGGTTGGCTGTGTTGAATTTAGGTTTTGCTGGTGTACCGCCCATACCAGAATAAACCTATGGCTAAAAAAATCCTCTATTTATTTGGAAGAGACAGAGAAGGCATTGTCATGGTTTGGAAGCAGGCAGAGATTACAGCTTTGGTTTGGAGCGATACGGTCAACTTTTTGCTGCACGACGGCTAATTAGACTGGGGCCAACAGTTTAAAGCCGATTTCTAATGGCTACAAACATAAATGCCAACAGTGGGACTCGAACCCACAGATTCTGAACCGAATGCCAGCACCCTAGCCATTCGGCCATCATCCTTGCCGATATTACGACAACTGACACCTATGGAGGGCCATATGAAAACCCCTAAATCTTTAAATATCAATGTGGTCCAAACAGAAATAATTATACCCACAGAGTTAATTTTGTTGCAGAATGATTTAATAGTTATTAAAGTGACTTATACTCTTTCTATGGGGCTAAGTCTTTCCTTTAATATAATCACTTAAAGTATAAGTCCGAGACTGAATCTTCGTCTCCTAAGCTGAAGCTGGTATCATAACAACTATCGATGGGTAAGTTTCAATGGCTTTCCTCAAATACAAACACCTCTTTTTATGTCAGTATCAAAGGTTGTTGTAGAGAGTGCGTTTGTTCAGTTTCTTCTTTGTTTAATAATTTGATGATATTGAATTTTGCCGAGATCACTGCCTTGTCTGACTCTCCCAAGATCACATTTTGTTATCTCCAGTAGTTAAGAGCTACTACAACTACCATTTGGCAGGAACCCGTATCTCCTAACCTCGAATCGGTATTCTACCAGCTGAACTACCTCGATGATGGGAAAGGGGTTATTATCAATGACCTTCCGCATAAATTTCTCCCTTTTTTTATGCCAAAAACATAGGATATTGGCTTAAACATATTTATTAAATTTTTCATTTTGCCATTAGCTGATTTATTTTTTTCCACGTTGAAAATTTTTACTTTTGTTTTTCCCATTAACCGTGCGTCGCTTTAGTAGCCGCTTGCCAGGAATGGGATTTGAACCCACGTCTCCCAACCTGCAGGTTACTTTTTCTTCTAGCTCAGAATATAATAAATTTCGTGGAAAATGGTGCTCAGACTTTTCAGTGATTATACCCATCATCAAATATACAGCAACTGCATATGTCTCACTTGTGACACTTTATTTTATTAAATTAGAACAACTCAGACAGAAATGGTATCCAAAGAATGCCTAGATCATTATGTTGTGTATTATACAGGGTTCCCACCTATATCCGTTACACCCCACTTAACTTCTAAACGGTGACAGCTTAGGCCATAAAGTTGGTGTCTAGGTATAGTAAAAAGGCTATGCGCTACTTGATGAGACAACTTACAACGCCATCTATCGGCAAATTTTGGAATTATCGTTTTTATCTCAAAAACCGTACGAGGTACGGGGAAAAAGTCAATTACAAAGTTGTTTAACATCATCAATGTAGTAAGAAAAGATACCTTGCGCACATTAATACCCAAAATAGAATGTAAAAAAATGAACATTTGTTTGGTCGTGATTCTCAACACTATGGCGTCGTGAAACGCGAGCGAAGCTCGGAAAGACCACCTCACGGATTATACATAATCCAGTTCAGAGTGCAAAAGTGTATAATGGCTAATGTAGAAAATTTTCAGCAACATAAATAAATGTTCCTGAAGATAGGGAAGTGTCTCAGTTTCTTTCTTCCACTCTTTATGACATGACAATTTTCGAAATCAGGACCAAACAAATTTTCATTTTCTGGATTCTGTTTTAAGTATTAAGGTGCGCAAGGTGTCTTTTCTTACTAAATCAATGATGCTGAACAACTTTGTAATTGACTTTTTCCCGTATCTCATACTGATTTTGAGATAAAACTCTAATTCCAAAATTTGCCGATAGATGGCGCTGTAAGTTGTCTCATCGAGTAGCGCATAGCCTTTTTACTATACCTAGACCAACTTTATGGCCTAAGCTGTCAATATTTAGAAGTTAAAGGGGTGTAACGGATATATTGGGGAATGTAACCGGTGGTTATAGTGGTTAGTTATTAGAATAAAAGATAGTGATTATTCATATGTATACATATAAATCAATTTATTAAACCGTCACAATACATATACAATTAATACTATTCCTTACTGAATTCCAACTCCTATATCTTATTAACACAATTCATATACAATTCAAATTATCCCCATTCCTATATCATATTAATACGTTATTTACTCTTACTAATAACCTCCTTTAACTACTCACTATCCTCATTTAGTTATACTCCAAGATTCTTAATTAATAATCGCACATATACATTGCAAATATCATCATATCATTTATCTACTCAATATCATCATTTACTTATTCAAAGATTCTTAACTGATAAATCCACATATACATTGCTAATATCATCATAATATTTATCTATTCAATATCATCCTTTACTTATTCAAAGATTCTTAACTGATAAACACACATATACATTGCTAATATCTTCATATCATTTATCTGCTCAATATCATCCTTTAATTATTCAAAGATTCTTAACTGATAAATCCACATATACATTGCTAATATCATCATAATATTTATCTATTCAATATCATCCTTTACTTATTCAAAGATTCTTAACTGATAAACACATATATACAGAGGCTGTTCGCACATTTTTTAGACGATTTTGGTAAGTGGTAATAAAAAATCGTTTTCTGCAAAAGAAATAATTGCAATTGTACTATGTTTTTAAAAGTCAAAATTATCGTCTGCGGATTGAAAGTTTTGTTTTTATTCCAAATGGCGTTTTTAACAAAGCAGTGGTTCGGAGGCTACATTTATGCTCTTTCCGAAGAGAAATATGCATACTCCATTATCAAAAAACGATGTGAGAGTCATGGTTTTGTGATATCTAAAGCGTCGATAGGTAATATCGTCAACAAGAAAGGAAAAAAAACGTCAAATTGGAGCCTCAAGTGGGACGATCAAAATTCCAAACAAGTATCCAAGGAAAAAACGGACATCTTCGACTATTGCAAAGGTACGTTGTTTAATGTTAAAAGAAAATCCCCCTAGTCAAAGGACAGTTGCAAAATCATTAAAATGCTCGGTGTCCACTGTAAACGAAATGATAAACGTTGATTTAATTCTTAAGAAAGCGAAACTACGCAATGTGCATCGTCTTCTTCCAAATCATATCGCTGAACGCAGGACACGCTGCAGAATTCTATATGAGAAACACTTATCCAAAAAAAATGGAAAATAATTGTCACAATAGATAAATAATGGGTGTATTTAAATGATTGCAACAAAAAAAGAACCATTTATTATCATAAAAGAGGAGAAAAAATTTAAGTACATAGTTCAAAGAATCGAAAAAAAGTTTTTCTAGGGGATTCATGATTGTTGCTGGTATTTCTTATAATGGCAAGTTAAAAATAAAGAGAGTGGGAAAAAATGTCAAGATTAACTCCAAATACTATCAGGAACATATTTTATCGCCAATTTTTCTGAATGAAATACCATCGCTTTACCCACAGTGCCATCAATCTGTGAGACTCCATCAGGACAAAGCTAGCAGTCATACATCAAAATCCACTGTAAATTTCCTAAAAGAAATGGAACAAAAAAACTGGTATTAAGGCCATACCCTTCACTGATATCCCTACTAAATCTCCCGATGTATCACCTATGGATTTTTGTGCTTTCAGACTTTTAAAATCTACATTATCCAAACGTCGTCCCAAAACCCTTACATGACTCTGGAAAGCTGTTCAGGAGGAATGGGATAGAATACCTCTTCTGACACTTCAAAAGGCATTATTATCCTGGAAATTGCGGTGTCGAAAGATAGTTCAGAATAAGGGATGTCAAATAGAACATTTAAAACACAAGAATTTTATGTAATTTAGTTTTGTGAATACAATATACATCGTCTAAAAAATGTGTGAACAGCCTCTGTACATTGCTAATGTCATCATATCACAATATTCCAATTACTACGGAATTAAACAACCAATATTCTATGATAGATATCTATGACCAAATAAGTGAATGTTCACCATAAAATAACTCTTATCATTATTCCTTATGTTCTAGTTATACCAGTGAGCACTGCATAAATAATCTACCAAAGATCATAAGCTTCCTACCTGCGATCTCTCATTCGCTTGAACCGGTATCAGGCGCGCTGTCATCACTCAACACTGAGTTCTCCTGTTGCTAACATCGGCCGGGGGGATGGGGCTTGCATCTATTCGATGGCACTACCTGACTCGTAACCTTGGTATAGGCGCACATTCAACGAACGGGGTCGGCCTGGGTGCTATTCTCCTCTGCGTTGAAGGTGTCTGGGCAGTCCCTTTAGGGCTAGGTCTGGTCACCGCGTATGGACATGGCATCGGCGGGCGGACGGGAACTGGCGATTCTCGCATCAACATCTGGGGCTTCCATCCGCTTCTTCACATTAGCTCAGGCTTTTCTCAGGCGGCTTTCGAGCTCAGTGTCGGTTTATCAGCGACTCTGCCTTCCTTCGTCAATAATTGTCGGGCTAACACATGCCCATACTGCTATCTCAATTGCAGCTTCTCAGCTATTCAGATCAGACTATGTCTCTTGACGATTTCAACGCTTCTGATCTCTCTACCTCTTTTTTCCATCGAGCTAAACTTCGATAATTTTTATTTAGACTTTCATTGGTGGCTCTCCCCCAACCAATGTTAAACTCGGTCTCTTATCATTGGCTGGCCCCCACATTTTATATTAATAACCTCTCCAATTTAAATTGAAGGGGGCGTCAGACTGTGCACCCTTCTGAAGTTCCTTCTGGGGATCCTTCAACTTCCCAGACTCCCACGCCTCTGTTTCACCTACTGCTGTTTACCTAAAGAAGTCCACCTTGTAAAATCCGCTTATCTCTATCGCTATCACAACTTAGTCTCCTCTTGGCTTGAAATTCTCACTTTTCTTAGATCATTATCACCAGCTGGTGACCCTTTACTGACCATATTTCTCTTAACTTGACATTGCTCACCTTTAGTTACATCTAAGCAGTTCGTTAACTGCAGCTGGTCGCCATTCACTGCCCGTTCTTGAATACTTCTCTTCTCCTATTATCTTGTGCCTAACTTGCATCTATTCAATTTTCGAAAAACTGTCGCCCACACTGCGACAGGGAACCCTGTACACATAGTGTAACTGATACCCAGCATAGAATTTTTTCTAATAGCATTTTATAGATTGGTAAAACTACAATTTCATGAAGCACAAGCGGTTCGAGTAAGCAAATTATAAAATCGCTGAGCTGATCTGGTGCATTTGTTACGTTTTTATAGCTTAAAAATGTATTAGAATATATTTTACAGCCTCAACGTAAATCAAGGTTCTTTGTCACTTAATTTTATTATAACATTTTCATTGGTATGGGCTACAGGTATAATATCACAACAAAGTTCAAGGATTCCTAAATTCTAGTTAAGCTGATAGTTATATTCCCCTCTTGTGAAATGGTAAATTCATAGATAAAGGAACCATCAAAATTACCATAGAATTTTCTTGACTTCAACATTTTATTAGGCATGAATTAATTGAATGTCCCGAGAGAAGCTTTAGGATCATGTATTAGAGATGTGAACTTAAGAGTCATGAAAAATATACATAAAAAATAATGACGGTAGTTAAAATTGTGCAACACGAAGAAAGGCATACCGAAATAAAGTAGGAGCAAAGAATTAAGAATTTGTTTTACATCATAAAGAAGTGACATTTTTCATAAGATTAAACCCAAGACATTCAAACACAATGTTAAGAAATATTTGACGCAAATATTTCAGCAGCTAAATACCTTTAAAAATATATGTCTTTAATAAAAATTATTTCAAAAAGCAACAAAACTTATTTCGTATTCCTTCCAGGTTCGACTAGAACCACTTTAAAAGAAAGAATTGTTTCAAAATAAGACATCCGGAATATTACTCAACAAATCTTCCCACACAATTGTTTTACCTGAAAAATGAGTTTCAGGCTTTAAACGGCAGTTCTCTTAAAGAAAGCGAATTAATAAAACATTATGTTTCGATTCTAATGCATTTTTATAATACACAAGAATTTTATGAATTATGAGATGCCATTCAGTAGCAAATAAATCAACCTAACAATATCAATACAGTGAAATCTGTTGCTTTAGTTATGCACGGTTAGTCGCCGCGTTTTTGCTCTGTAGAACGATAAATTTTTATTGTTTTCTGTTTTAATCATTTGTAAAGCTTTACTGATAATGCTGTTAGAAATATCACTGCAGAAAAATGTCTATACCAGACGTTTTACTTCGAGAGTTATTCTTCAATTTAAGAGTTCACTTGGAAAGAAAAAATGTTTACAATTTCGAATTTTCCTTATTAAATGTGTAGATGTTCAGTCTTTTGATCCTAGAATATCTACCTTTTTCCTACTCGATCAAACATATCGAGCAAAGAAATTAATATGAAACAAGGAGTGAGAATGAGAATGTTTGAGTCAAATATATGCTTGGTCTTCTACTTGAACTAAGGAAATGATGAGGGTTTAATGATAAAGCTCATGTTTGATAAATAAAATATCAGGAATGTAAGGGAAATTTCAACAGTTTGTTAGATATACAACGGATACAAATATTTGTTAATTATGTTTGGGTCTTCACAACATATATGTTTTAAATACGTTTGTATTTCTAATTTCTTTCATATATTTACCTTGAAACCTTAATGGATTAAGTTCAGAAACGTATACAAGAAATATGTGTAGTTCAAATATTTCAACCTTGTCTTTAAGGTATTACTTCTATAAATAATCATTTTATTGGCTATTAACTTTTGAAGTTTTGAAACGTTATTCTTTCCGTTGCTTTCAGTAATTAAATTGAAGCTCAGTTAGTGGCATATATCCGAAATATGACGGGGAGAGCTGAAATAAAAATAGAGCACAGATTGTGATATAAGAGAATTAATGAACTAATGCCTCAGATGTTCCTTAAAACTGTAAGCTCATATTGAAGCTCTCATCTCAGTTTCTACTGAATATTCTTTAAACTTTCTTCAGTTTCATTTCATTCTATCCCCAGTTTAGCCAGTTTAACCAGTTACTAAACAGCTGTTGTATAAGTTTTGGGTCAGAATGTTGTGAAAATCCCCAGTTTTAAAAATATATATATAAAGTACAAACTAATTCTAGCTAAAAGAGTGAAAAAAAAATATACTAAAACCGATTTGAGATTAAAGAAGCACTTAACCAAAATAAACTACGAAAAAGAAGCCTCCATCTTCAGTAACTCTATTAACCTGTGATCACATTAAATGGCCTCTACTGTACTTCGTGTGAAGTATTTTCGAAGCTAAATGGAGCTCGAATTTTATTAAAAGAGTTTGAAGCATGCTAAAGAATTAATTTTGATTCATTGCGTGTTCATTAATCAGTTTAAAAATAAATCATGCAATAAGCAATATTGAAGAGAAAGAATGTAAATTAATTATGCTTATCAGTGTCAATTTTCAGGCTGTCGGTATTTTATTAATTATCTTCAATACTAATCAAGCAAATAAGGCGATGATAATCAATACCGAAAAATCTGTTGCTGCTGCCATTTGCTCGAAAAATTTTGTTTTCTCTCACCACTCGTAATTTCTAATAAGTTTTAGAAATTACGAGTTAAAAGCATTTAGAATACTTTTTGACATTCATGGAAACCCGAATGGATTTAGTAGCACAAACTTGCTCAAGTAAAAAGTAATTTAGAATAATTAAATGATATCATTATGTTTTAATTCTTCAAATAAAAATTTAATTTATTATTTAATTTTGGATTTATTGCTCCTTCTCGAGTGTTCAATGGTGAAATTATTAGAACAAAAAAAATTAAATGAAAAATCAAACTATAACATATTTGGAAATATTAGCAAAAAATTTAAATCTTCAGTAAATCGTCTTAAACATCATTAAGTTAAGGTGTTTAGCAATATGAGAGTTATCATACTTATACACTGCTAGCCACTGTAAAAGCAACATGCATTAGCGGAGGAGAGATATGCAAATGATTAGAATTTCAGCGCAGACGCACATCACACGCGCCTGTGGCGCCACTTCAAAGCGCTATTTAAGGCTTGGAGATTTCGACGATTTAATGTTCGGCAATTGTGTTTTTCTTGTGGTTTTTTCAAAAAAACGATCAATTATGCCTCGTCGAAAACAGCGATCATCTTTTGATCAAGTATCCGAGTTCAACAGAGGAAAGGATAGTGGTCTACCGAGATTGTGGATTATCTTTCAGGGAAATCGGCAGTCGTGTTGGACGAAACCAAACAACTGTAATGCGGATATGTGATCGTTGGATGCAGGAGGGTACGACTGACCGGCGTGTTCGATCGCATCCACCTCAGCGCACCACTTCACGTGATGACAGGCAAATTGTGCGCATGGCAGTGACGGATCGCTCAGTCACATCACGAACCATCGCACAGCACATGCAGTCTGTAACGCATCATCCAGTGTCTGCGCGTATCATTCGACGCCGTTTACAGCAGAGTGGTCTGTCCGCAAGACGTACATTGCTTTGTCTACCCTTGACGCAGAACCACAGACGTCTCCGCCGCCAATGGTGCGATGACAGAAGGATGTGGACGGCAGAATGGAATGAAATTGTCTTTACGGACAAGTCACGCTTCTGTCTGCAACACCACGATGGTCGCATTCGAGTCTGGAGACACCGTGAAGAGAGGATGCTGAACAGCTGCGTTATGCACCGCCACATTGGTCCTGCACCGGGTATTATGGTATGGGGCGGTATTGGATATCACTCTCGCACACCTCTAGTACGCATTGCCGGTACTTTAAACAGCCAGCGCTACATTTCCGATGTGTTGGAGCCAGTTGTCCTTCCTTACCTTCAGGGCTTGCCCACATCCATATTTCAACAGGATAATGCGCGACCACACGTGGCACGCATTGTCCAACGGTTCTTCGTCAATCGCCAGATTGAATTGCTTCCCTGGCCGCCTCGCTCTCCGGATCTTTCGCCGATAGAAAACATGTGGTCCATGGTTGCTCTACGATTGACCCAGATTCCATCCCCAGCTGCCACAGCAGATCAACTTTGGCAACGTGTTGAAGCTGCTTGGTCTTCTGTACCCCAAGAACTCATCCAAAGTCTCTTTGAATCAATGCCGAGGCGTGTGGCAGCGGTGATCTCCAACAATGGCGGCTACTCTGGCTACTGATTTTGGCAGGAACCACACTTCACAGAAGTCTATAAATTTAATCATTTGATACTTGGTCAACATGTTATCTACAAAATAAATTTTGTTGTGATATCTCTTGTCTTTCTTGGTGTTGCAATTTGGGTGGCCAGCAGTGTATTTATGAGTATTCTCACAATATTTAAAGTAATTGCACAAAATACTTCTCTAGAGACATCGTTTTAAAGGGAGATAGGAAGATAAATGGTTACTTTGGTTTTAAAAATACACAACAGTAAAAGTATGATATCATGCTTTAGTACATTTAAATACAGACATTAGAAAATAAACTCAGCTTATTTGATAGCGATACATGTAAGATTCTAGCATGTCTTGTAGTTGTTACCCATCATCATATTTTATATGACAACGAATGTTGGACATGATCACTCCTCTGAAAATTACTCCAGGATATACTATTTTTTCGACCATGAATGAAAGGTAATGTTTTTCCTTTCATGGTAATAAAATGATGTTCCTCTTTCGCCTTAGCATAATTCATAGACAGCCATTTTGTTAGTTTCTCCATCGGTGATTAAAGGGAAAAAAGTTATTGGAAATAAGGAGTTCTAAACTTCCTGTCATAATAAAATTTAATAAATATGGATTTAAAGATTCATTTTCATTTTAAAAAATTTATTAATAACAAGACATTTTCACCAACTGATGTAAATACTGTCATTGTCTTCTTTGAATCTTAACTAAGTGTGTCTTTTGAAAAGGCTAAATACACTCATGGACAAAGAAATTAGCGCACGAAGAAGGAGTCGTCAAAATGAAACGAAATTTTACATACGTAATGACTGCTTTGATATAAGTAAATGATAAGAAAATCAAAGAAAAAGGATAATTTATTTCAGAGAAAAAGGCAAAAGAACGGAGGAGTTAATACTCCGTTGGACCCCCTCTAGCGCGAATGCACGATGCGATACGATCGGGCATTGAGTCATACAAGTTCTGTATGATGTCTTGAGACATTTCGTTCCATATTTGCTGTAACCTTGGCTCTAGTTCGTTCAAACTCGTGGGATGCCCAACTCGTCGTCCCAAATGATCCCAGATATGCTCGATTGCAGACAAATCTGGGGATCGGGCAGGCCAAGGAAAGGTAGTAACAGTGCGGAGACGGTCTTGTGACACCCTTGCCGTATGAGGCCGAGCATTGTCTTGTTGAAAAATGGCTCCTGGGAGCCGTTGCATGAGTGGCAACACATGTGGTTGCCGCTGCATGTATGTTGTATGCAGCGGTATGTTGCATGAACATACCGCTGGGCTGTCATGGTGCCACGGAACAATACTAGGGGTGACCGTGTATTGTAGGCAATGGCACCCCATACCATCACACCAGCTGTGGGAGCGATGTGTCGCTGTACAGCAAAGGCAGGATTGAAGCGTTCACCACGGGCTCTCCACACACGAACACGGTTGTCATCACTGCCGAGATTGAATCTGGATTCGTCGCTAAAGACGACCTGGTTCCATTCCGCTGCAGTCCAGTTTCCTCGTGCGCGGAAAAACTCCAAACGGAGGCGTCGATGGGTGGGCGTCAAGGGCAGCACACGTAATGGGCGCCGCGATACCAACTGTCCTTCAGCCAGGCGCCTTAGTATGGTTCGAGAAGACACAGAGGCCCCTAGTGAAGGTGCTACTTGTGCCTGGATGGCGGCCGATGAAGCAGTTGGCTGTACGCGTGCATTTCTTACGATGTGGCGGTCTTCTCGACGACTGCTCTGTCGAGGGCGTCCTGAGCCTGGTCTTCGTGTACATGACATCTCTCGGGTCCACTGGTCCCAACACCTCCTCACAACACAATCAGAGCGGCCTAATTGACGAGCTACTCGCCTAGCTGACCACCCAGCTTCCATCATCCCGACGATTCTCCCCCTCTCAAACTGCGACAACTGCTTATATTGTCTTCGAACACGGCGCAATGGCATGTCTATCTCAGCTCTTCCTTTGTAAATGATTCAGCACACTCAAACAAGCTTTGGTTACCTGTTTTATACTCCACAGAGTACGATGTTCAACGCCATCTACCGGCTATACGTAATGCGCAATCACGCTGCATTTCTAATCATTTGCATATCTCCCCGACATTTACCTTCATTGCAAGTTTCGTTACGATTAATTTTTACGACGTGATTTTTTTACTTTCATTAACCCCTTTCATTATTTCTTGGTGCGCTAATTTTTTTGTCCATGAGTGTATATTGCTTTTTATTTCTTAAACTGTAACAAAAGATTCAACCGTAACTTAAAAAAAAAAAAAAAGATTCCTGGAATACTAAATCTTCAATGTATTTAATTATTTTCCAGATTTTAATGTGCTAATTCTCTCAATAAATAATAAATGAATGCTCCAGCGATTTCTTAATTAATAAAAAAAGTGTTTAATCATGGGATCAGAGCATTAAGAGACCCCAAAAACTGAATTTTTTAAATGGACCCTCGTAATTCTCTTTTTCTATGAATAATTTCCCTTACTGATTTTATCAAGTAAAATCTCGCTAAAATAATTTGAATTTAAAGCTTTCAGGATTCCAGCGTCATGACTAGAGTCGAGTTCAGATTATAAATTCTGGAATACCTTTTACGTTGTCTTTCTAAGGTTCTTATAAATAATGCATTAAATTCGATGCGAGAGCATTCTGGAATATTATTTGTCGTAGTTGAATCTATGTCCCATTCTTTTCGAGTTTTCTCGGATGATTGAATGACTTCACAGAAGATTATTCAAGCTGAATATCACCTTAGAGTAGACTAAAAAACTGTAATAAACAAGTATACTTTTTTATGAAGTCGGTACATGGTTGCTTATTGTACAGAACGATGTCTATCCTTCAAAGAATATGCATAAGTTTACAGGCAAAGGGTCGAGGTTATGTTAAAAGTGCGTGAAGAATTAGTTTTCCAGGGACATACCTGGTTCCGGACATCTCCGGAGGAAACAACCTTTCCACAACAAACACAATGCATCAGCATGAAGATCAGATAGGAACGATCCTTGTAATAGTACAGAAACTGCTTACCTGAGTATGGGTAAGAATATGTAAACAAAAAAAAAAAAATAAAAAATTATATATATATATATATATATATAATATATATATATATATATATATATATATATTGTGATGTCGGCGGACCCTCTACTTAACCCCCGGTATTATATGTGAAATATGGTACATAGGTTAGCTTTTGGAAGTAAGCAGTTGTGTGTTGTTTGCCAAAAGACTGAGTAATGATCTATTTTTCCAGTTTGAAGTTTCTTTACAGCGATGAATGAGTGTTTACCAGGGGAGGTCCAACTTTTGAAATCGGCAAAGTTTTGAATACCAGGGGCAATTTGACGCGCGTACGATCAAGTCAATCGATTAAGAGGCGTGCCGCTGCCTACGAACAGTAAACAGACGAACAACGGGGATCCCAGAGGACTAGATTGCACGTGTTTTTGGACATAGAGCTTTTGTTCCGGAGGTATGCAGTGGAAGGAGAACCAGTTTGGACTAGACTCGGCCTGGGCTGGCAAGAAAGAGAGGGAGAGAGACGGGGGTCGGTGGACAGTGGACTTGTCTGGAACCAGCTGGATTTTCACGGACCGTAGAGCCGAGGGCTAAATGATTGGGATTTTGACCGGAGTGCCTTACCCGTGTGATTGTAGATTTGGCTGGAGGCTATGAATGCACTGGAGGTGCAAAACTCGACGATTTAATGTAAATATTTTGTAAATACGCTTTTGAATAAATATTTTTTTTTTACTTTCATTAACCCAGCGTATTCTCAGTAATTTCTGAGGTAACTTAACGGCTAGGACTTGGCCATAGCTCGGCATGCTATCCCATAGACTGGGCAGGGAAGTCGAGTTGCCCAGTTTATGATTATATATATATATGTGTGTGTGTGTGTGTGTGTGTGTGTTTGTTTCTGTGACGACAAGGACGCGGGGCGAGGAATGAAGGTGAAACGAATGGATGATATTGCCGCCCGGCCGTCCGTCACAACAGCTCAAAATCAGTTCCCGCATACAATGTCCTTGGCCGGGACGTTTTTCAGTGTCTCGAAAGTAGTTATAAAGAACTGGCCCCTCAATTTTCTCAAACCTCGGGTACACACATCACACAGCAATTCTCAACAAACTTTTATTTTATCTGAAGACTACATGTTTACTTGGCAACAGAAAATCTGAGAGTGCCCACATCTACATGGCGCAGAGCCTTCAATAGACTTTTTAGAGTAACTTGTCATGTGATCTTGAAAGGAGAGGTTAATTGGTTAATGTTTAGGAGTGCCGTGACACCTACATAATACCTGCGCGGAAGTAGTTCATCTATGTACCCACGCTACGCATGTTTGGTTTTAAGCAATAGAGCCGCCATTTAAAAACTTTTGTCCAAGAGAATTTAGAATAAGCTAGGATTTGAAAAGGCTAAAGGGATTTTTAATATATATATATATATATCTTAAGTAATTCATTGAAAACCACTTAACTGTTCCTTTAACTAGTCGTTCCATGTTCTCTGGTTCCGCATTAATTAGCACGAATAATTGAGAGTTCGGTGTCAGAAGGGAAGTATCACCGTAGCACGTTCCAAAATGAATTCTAAATAGTGTATGCAGTATAATGCTTGTGTCTAGATTAACGTTGCCGTAATGGGATGGTTGTAAGCATCAAAAACTGATCCATCGTATTGTGGCCAACATATGTCACCGTGCGTTTGGTATTTGGATGAGAGCATATTACACGTGCATTTTTGTAAAATTAAAATAATTGAGTTCAATTTATATATTTGTCTGAACTATCGTCCAATTTTTATACTAGATTGTAATTTACAGAAAGGAACTTTGATTCATTTTCTTTGAAACTAGTTTTGTATATCAGATGAAACAATATTGGGTCACTTAAGATACGTACAAGTCCGCATTATTTTGAAATTCTGAAAATTTCGTTATAATAGTTCAGTCCTAGAAATACAAAGGAACTAAACCTTTCATTCATGAAAATAAAAGTATCTAAATCAATGTGGATAGTGTTTATTCATAAAGGGTTAAGTATAGGGGTTCTTCTATTGTAAAGTTTTATCAAATTTTTTTCTGAAAAAAATAATTTAACTATTTGATGACAAGAGAAGTTTCTTCATCCGTGAAATTCAAATTTTTATCCTTTGATTTTGCACATTGATATTACTAACATGTACAATGGACACCAAAATTAGCATGGTTATTTTAATTTTAAAAAGAAGAGAGGGGAAAGGGAAATAAAAACTGAAAGCTTTAATCGAGTTTTTTAGCTAATTAACGTCGATATTTTTTTTAAACTATTACATCTGTTTGACAAACCACAATTTCAAATATAACCCTCATTTCGGGTATTTTTTTTATTTGATTGCAATTTTATTTATACTGACTGGAAGAATGAAATCCCTTAATTACTTTTTGAGGTAAATTATTGAAAGTAGTCCTTCTTTTTGTGTGGTTCATTTGCTAGACTTCCAACTTGGGTTCAAATCCCGCTGTTGGTAAACAGTTTCTGAAATAGACAAATCTGTTTTTCTTATGTTTTCTAATGGCATTTAAGACGCAAAATTCTCTTTTCCTGTTTACTCTTAAGTATTAGGGAATAACTTACCCTTTTACTTTTACAAAGAAAACGTAAAGGAGAAAGGAAAATAAACACTACGAATAAAAACTAGATTCCTCAAAATTTTTCATGCCATTAATCTAATTTCACTGCCTAAAATTGTCCATTTCCCTTGTGATAGAGCAGTAAATAAAGGGTATATAGGCATTTTTTTTAGAATATATTCGTATAAAATTATTTACACAAAGAAACATTTGAAGTGCGGAGTTCTCACGCTTTACGGTAAGCAGTTTGCCACGCTACCGAGAACAATTTCATCCACTTAAAGAAGAGAAATACAAACTCTGAATTTTAATTACGCTACACATAATGATTCGGTGTTAGATCCTGCATAAAGCAGCTTTCTGCCCAATTTATTTTAATAAGATCGTCTATTTCCGACGAAACTGGATGTTTACCTAAATCTAAAGTACGCCGTTTTAACCATGTATAAGAGTAAAATCCAGTAAAATCCAGTGTAATGATAAGTACCTTGTGGCGGTGAAAAAGAAATTAATTGGTTGGGATATTAGATAATAAATATACTATAATAATGATTATGATTTTTTTAATTCATTGATTAAGCTTGTGGTTAGTACATTGCATTATTCGTTGTGATTCCCAAATGATGGAAACAACTCTGGTTTGCACTGACAAATCAATTTATTGAATATTAAACACACAAACAATACGATACAATACTACTAAAGATTTCATACTTCGTCTACACATATATTACTTACAAATTCATTACTACTAAGTTAATTATCTACGATACATATATTTAAGTCATAATTATTTTGATATCATTTTATACACATATCATTCATCTTAACCTGGTTCAATTTACTGACATGATGATAAATCATAAATATAATTCATATTAACCTGACTCAATTTACTGACATGCTAATAATTCATCAATATCACTCGTATTAACCTAGCTCAATTTACTGACATAATAATAATTCATCAATATTACTCATGATATACGGTCTCAGTTTAATGACATAATAATTCATCACTATTACTCATATTACGTATTTTAATGCAGTCGCGCCCTATCAGTTTAATTCTTAGTATTAACAATTCTTAATTGACTGAAGCAGCGGTTATATACACAAGTGTGAGAAAAGGGCAAGCACGGTACCTAATTGCTGATGCGAGATTGCAGGGGCGTTGATCCTTCGTCTGAGAATGGCATAATCTTGAGACACTAGGAAGGTTCATCTAAATTCAGTAGTTCGGTGACGAACAACTAACATCGGCTGGCGGGTCCTTCAGCAGCTGGAACTCAGAAGCTCTCCAATGACATCATCATCCTTTCAGGGCGGAACTCATACGTAACTCTCCATCTACAATTATTCGATGTGTTTTCTGAGTATTCGCTTCGACTATCAGCCCAACAAACTTCTTGCTAAATCGCAGTCTTCAATCTAAACTCTCTTTCAGTTATCTCATCACCATATCTTTCTCCTTCTAACTCTAGGGCCCTCCTACATTGTTTTCCGATTGGCTATATTGTCTCAACAATTTACCATCTGATTGGCCTGTGGTTTATCCTTAATATTTTATTTCATCCATTAGGGTTTCGTGGGCGTATCTTCTTGGGATCCCTCTTTCGTTGTTCCCACGGATGGGTATCCTCTTCTTGTGAGGTCCACTTTTATGACCCTCAATAAATTCTGCCTTCCAACACTTTTATATATCTCCTTTTATTTTCTTCCCTCTTTTGCGTTCTAAGCCCTCTTTCAGCGATTCGTTTATTACCTAAAATTGCTCTTCACTATTATATAACATCATATCTTCCAATTTCTAGTTCCGCGGACACAATGTCGTTGTACTCTACGACATACCTCAACAACGATCTATTCCATTGAAAATCTATCGCTTTTTAATGTAAAATGGCGTTAAGTATAAAAATATGTAAACACTTTTATTACAGTTAATCTTTTACATACAAAAGATTCATTTGTGAAACTACAGGTCTGAAAATCCCAAAAAGATGAAGCAGTACTAAATGTACTCTATATCCGGAACAAATCATCTTCGAAATGTTTAGATATGATTATGTTTTTAGGACATTCTCAATTAAAATATTTCATTATTAAGCATTATTTCTTCTCCTTTCCTATTATATTGTTGTAAAGAGGTTAAATTGTACAAGAAAATTCATCTATTTTTTTCAAATGAGGCATAAAATACAGTTTAAAACTGTGGGATATATTTCATTCCTGGAATGATACATAGCTGATATTATACCAAGTTGCATGTATTTTCTGTAAGCACTTGTTGAATCTTAATGGAAAATTTCAATACTCTAAAAGGTTGGGAGGTTGCTTAGTCATAGACTTGGGTCAATCAGCAGAATCCGAGATAGAGAAACATTGCCTAAATTAAATTAATTTTTTCATAAAATATTCCTCTCTCCTGACTAAAAAAAATCCAGGAAAGGAAACAATCCATCTCGTTTTGGGGATGGGAATGAATTTTGGGCGTAACGACAAAATTTTTCAAACAGAACGAGGTGGGCGCGTGTTTTACGCGTCGGTGACTAGTCGCCGTTCGTGAATTCACAGCGATGGAAATCTGTTATGTTAATCTCTTAAGGCATAACTGCGCTCTTTGTTCTAGGTTGACCCTTGCGATGCCATTGAAGAATAAAAAATTAAATGGCGTAGTAAGAGTGTGAAAAGCTATCCATCCGACTGGAAAGTGCCAGTTATTATGAATTTGTAGGACTTCACCTTAATAAATGACTTTCAATCCTTTTTGTAATTTTATGCTTTTCTAGATTACAATGCAGGCTATTTACAAAATAAAACAAACTAAATTCGTGGGTTCACACGGCCTCGACGAGGAAGGTCAGACTTGAGCTATAGCTGCGCTCATTCAAGATTTCTAGGCCTAGCAGCAATCCGGCAGCGTCTTGTCTCGGCTTCAGCTCTACTTAACTCTCACTCCATCTCCGACTCCGCCGGTGTTCGGCAACTTTATATACCTCCACTGAACGTTCTCGAAAGGTCTGGGGGAACGCCTTTCTTTGTCCAGTTGCATTCCCACCCGACTAGGCGCCTCCGGTCAGCGGCTCTCCTTTGTAGCTGGCTTTACTGCTTCGTGAGCGGTCGTTAGAGCTTCTGGCACCTTTCTGTCGCGACGGCGACTGTCTGTCTACGTCGGTCTCAACGCAGGTAGTTTGATATCACTTAAGTGCACAAGCCGTTCGCTGAGTGGTCTTCTGGAATTTCCACGCTCGAAGATAATCGTATTGTACGGGAGTCGTTATAATATTAAAAGGTGATTAGCAAGTCAGCTCAAAATATAGCTTACATCCTTATTTCATCTTTAGTGAGAGCAGTAAAGCTCATTCTGCTACATGTATCTGAACAGCTATTTAAAAGTTATCATAGTTTTCTTTAAAATTTCTTATAAATCACGGTAAGTCCCTGGGAGATCTATACTCTTTTACTTTCGTTATGTTTTTCACGTTTTATTCGGTGAGTTTAAATAGAATTATTTTTCGCGTGCTATCAAAAATGTTATATATTTGAACTTATTAGTCTGTTTTTCTTGAAACACTGTAGAGTGATTAAAGTATTCTATTTTCTTTGAGCCGTCAAAATCTTATAAGGCGCTCTATACAGGGAAACTCAGAAATATCCAAAGGAGTAAAAGTTGAATTCGAAAAAAAAATTGCTATTAAGCTTTGATTTAGAATACTCTAATAGCTCACCGCAAACATCCTTATCGCATATTTTGCACAATTTTTCCGTTTCTCAGATATTATTTTGAAGTTAATTTACTGATTTTGTGTTATAAAAACAAAATCTTATAGGCCCTGAAGTTATAACTACTCATAGAAAATTTTCCAACTTTGAAGATCCCCTAGCCACTTTAACTGCTTTGCCCGAACTCAGCTTTCGCAAACAGTCTGGTTAAGGGGACAGTGGACCTTCAACCTAACTTTTTTTGTTTTGAATGGATTTGCTTGAAATTTGAATATGTGATTAGTACCATACATATGTAAAAGTGGTTAACATTTAATGATGAAATATTAATAATTTAGGAATTACGAATTAATAATTATATCAAAAATTGGCCTCATTAAAAATGTTCCATGCGCATTTCTGTTGCATATAATATGGTAAATTTTATTTTCAGGATACCTTATAGAACTAACAACGAAACTTATTGCTTATTTTAAGCATTCATTAAAAATATAAAGAGAAAAAAAAATGATAATAGCGAAAACACCCTTTTTATGACGCAAAATACCTATAAATCATCTTTTCAAGTAGAAAATTTAGAAATTATGAGCTACGAAGCATAATTTTTTTCAATAAGATTTATTTGATATACAGTTAAGTATATAAAACTTAAATTTCAAAGCAATACGATAATCAGAAATGCGCCCGGAGCAGTTTGAATATTCGTATGACGTGAAAATTTTTATTTTGAGAAAAGCACATTTAAAGTTATTGCTATGAGTAACCACATAATATCTAAATTAAATACAAATGCCTATAACTAGGAATGTAATCGCAGAAATTAAAAGTTCTTTTTGTAACACATTCCTACTAGTTCGAAGTTTCACAATTGAATAAAATAAAAAAAAAATGGAATTTTTGGACAAATTTCACAATTTTGAAAGTCCACTGTCCCCTTAATTTTAGCTGTGTCTAAATTGTGTTCGGGCATGCTTTAAGTTTCTAGGTTTATCTTGCTTTGCCCGAAATTTTCGTTATAAAACTTTATTTCAGCTTTTGGCAATCTAACATGTATCACCTGAACTTCTATTTATATTAAGATATTTGGGCGAGTATCTGATATCTGGCTTTTATTACTTTGCTGGTAGTATTTTGTGAGTAGAATGTCCTGATTTATCTTATATTTACTATATTTGTTTCTCACCGTTAGAGAAATACATGGCTAAATGATGAATACATAATATGACTGGAAACGCAGTTTTCTTTTCGATTCTCTCTTCTCGTTCTATTTGTTATTTTCCAAGTGAGCTGCACGAATAATATTTTTCTTGTGTAATAACAGTATTTCTCCCCTAGATAAAATTCTTATATGTTATTAACAGAAGAATTTGTTTCCTGTGTATTGTGTAGAGTGCAGCATTGGACTGTGTGCTGTACACAGCTTAAAATTGTACCACCACAACAGTCAATATATACATGTACATTTAACAGGTGTAAAAGGGGAGACTTTACGTCTTTATTTTCAGAATATTTTCTCAACTAAATATGACTGATATACTATAAATGGTAACATTTTTTCCCTAATTTTCTGTAATGGTACAAATAAGGAGAAAATATAGGAATAGTATTGCTTCATAGTGTTCAAAAGGTAATTTAGGATAATTTACAAATTTTTGAAAGTAATAAAACTGCTTTAGTTTCCTATTACACTCACATATAAAGATGAAAAGACAAATTAAAAAATACCTCACCTTTTTTTAAGCATTTTATGAATAAGAAAAAAACCCAGCAGTTAAGTGGTTCAAGCTTTTGCCCCTTTTCCCCTCTGGTGGCCTGTGATTATTTCTTCGTTTGCGTTTTGCTAGTGCAAGTCCTTGTTATGAATTGGCATAGAGAAAAAAATTATTGGATATTGACTTATAGAAAACGGGTTTGAATCACGAAATCATTCCCAGTGTATTCCTTAAATGGGTATGTGAAATAAGATCATAAGAAAAATTTCGGAATAAAAATTAATAGCTTCATCATATTTTAAAAGCATTATCTTATAATTCATTTCGACTTGATCATTTAATGAATTTTAACATTAAGAGTCTTGTTTCATAACTTTCAGGTAATAAGTTATTGACTTTTTTTTGTTTCGTCCGTTTCAAAAGCAGTGAATGATGTGGATTTCTGGTGTAAACGTACACTGAAGAGCCAGAAAAACTGGTACACCTGCCTAATATCGTGTAGGGCCCCCTAGAGCACGCAAAAGTGCCGCAGTACGACGTCGCATGGACTCCCAAAAAGCACGCATCGGGCTCGACCTGGCCGACACCCGAATGGGTAAATCCCGACGGTGCGGACAGACCCGTAGCAGGCAACTACTCCACGCACGACCCAGACAAGATCCCACACACACAGGCCCCGGAACACACAGCACAAAGGAAGCCGCACAGTCGGGCTCCAAGCAGAACAGACGGATATGCCAGAAGAATAGTTAACTATTAATTTGGAAGACAAGCAGGCTCTGTCGGAGGACACTCGAAACCACAAACCAACAAGAAAGTAGTGGACAAAGAAGGTGGTTAAAAAGAAGAAGGCCCAAACGAAACGACGACACAACTTTAGTGGCTGTGAGCGAAAGCGCGAATACAAGGAACAGAAAATCGTAATAGCAGAGCTGGCACTGACTAAAAAATAAGAATTACAGAAACGGCATCGTTGCAAATCCCGGATAGGAGACGACCTGGCCTAAATTGGAAATGGTCGATTTTGAGAGGGAACAATCGTAACCCTGGGCGCAGAACCAGCAACTTGGTTAAAACCTCATCGTTGCTGTGCAACCCACCCTGCGGAACTTTCGTGAGCCGGCGTGTCCTGTATTCGCCAAAGGGCACCACTCCAATGACGAGGACCGTGACCTCTAGGGTTTGGACCATCTCAGGGAGGGCCCAGCTACCTAGCAAGGATGCAGTCGATAGGTCAGAATCCTAGGACAAGACCAAATCTCCTGGCTTACGCAAGTCCCGTGCCATTTCGCTCATCATAGCAGCGTCGCATGGACTCGACTAATGTCTGAAGGTATCCTGGTGGCTATTCACACCATGAATCCTGCAGGACAGTCCACGAATCCATAAGAGTGCGAGAGGGTTGAAATATCTTCTTTACAGCACGTTGCAAGGCATCCCAGATATGCACTATAGTGTTCATGTCTGGGGATTTAGGTTGCCGATGAAGTGTCCAAAGTCAGAAGAGGGATCCTGGAGCCACTTGGTAGCAACTCTCAAAGTGGGGGGCATCACGTTGTCCTGCTGGAATTAGCAGAATGCATAATATACATGAATGGGTGTAAATGATGGACAGGATGCCTATGTACTCGTCACGTGTCAGAGTCATCTCTAGACGTATCAGGGGTTTCATATCATGCCAACTCCACACGCCCCATACCATCACAGACGCTCCACCAGCTTGAACAGTCCCCTGTTGACACGCACAATCCATGGATTCATGAGGTAGTCTCCATACCCGTAGACGCCCATCCGCCCGATACAATTGAAAACGAGACTCGTCAGACCAGGCAACGTATTTCCAGTCATCAACAGTCCAATGGAGTTGTTGGCGGGTCCAGACGAGGCGCAAAGCTTTGCGCCATGCACTCAACAACGTTACACGAGTGGGCCTGCGGCTCCGAAAACCCGTATCAATGACGGTCCGTTGAACAGTTCGTACACTGACACTTGTTGATGACCCAGCATTGAAATCCGCTGCAATGTGAAGAAATGTTGCATGTCTATCTCGTTTAAGTATTCTCATCAGTCGTCGACGGTCCTGTCCATTCAATGTCTTTTTCCGGCCGAACCGCTGTCGGAGATTTGATATTTTACCGGATATCTGATTTTCACGGCACAGTCAAGAAATGGTCGTGTGCGAAAATCCAAATTGCATCGCTACTTCGGAGATGCTATGCCCCATCTCTCTTGCGCTAACTATAACGCCACGTTCACAGTCACATAAATCGTGATAACCTTCCATTGTAGCAGCAGGAACAGATCTAACAGCTTCGCCAGACACCTGTTGTCTTATATAGGCGCTGCCGACCGCATCGCATTACTTTGATTGGTTGTATGTCTCCGTTATTTGCATACGCGCGGCTGTACCATTTTTTTTTTTTTGGGGGGGGGGAGGGAGCTCTTCGTTGTACAGTGACTAAATCATCTAGGGCAGCGGTTCCCAACCGGTGGGTCGCGACTCGATCCTAAAACTATCAGAAACCATCGAATAAACCATCAGAAATGATAAGAAAAATCGAAACAAATCGAATTGTATTTTGATTGTTTTCTTGGTTCTTGATTTTTGGCTTCTGGGGCAGACAACAGAACCACTACATCCCTCCTAGATGACTCACACAGTCACACAGGTGGTGCACACTCTGGCAACGCCGCTCCCTCTCCCGTTCTACCGCCACAATGTCGAAGGTCACACCACGTGAGCACTATTGTTTACTAACCTCAGTCACTCAGTCTTACTGTGGACATCGTGCAGTGACCACTTGTTGCATATATTGCAAACATATATCTATTGTTAAATAAATAACTGTTTTGCCACAAAGTGCTTACATTTTGTCAACCATTTTCAAATCAGAACACAAATTGTTTAACAATAATCAATCTGTATCTTCAAAAACGCGTATATATATATTTGATAAATTATATATACATAAATTGTTATAATTAATATATATATATAATTGTTAAATTATATAATTGTTAAATTATATATACATAATGAAGGGATACGATACAAATAAGGTTTTTTACTCCACCATGGACCGATGTACCGTGGAGGTATTCCGTTAAGGAAAGGTGGGTCGCCAGCTGAAAAAGGTTGGGAACCACTGATCTAGGGAAATTAATTGTTGGTGAAAAACATTATCAATCCACAAAAATTATGATTGTCATCAGAATTAATATTCGAATAAACGCTCCTAAAATAGAGTAGAAGATTTCCCCGCAGTTCAAAGCCTTTTCACTTTGACGAGACTTCTATTAATTCTTATTAAAAAAATAAATAAATAAATAAACCGATGAGGATTTTCACTTTGAAGGAAAAGGTAAAAGGGAAAGTTATCGTTCAGAGTTTGTTTTGCTACGAGAATTCCGCACCTGCCCTAACGGTTTGTTCACACTGAATCTGGGGCGTTACGTAGGCATCATTAACTAATCACAGATCTGAATTTATTGACCACGTGATACTAGTTACAGATCATGCCAAAAATCTTAAAGCTAACGCAGTAACATAACGAATCGGTGCGGATGCGAGCAGGCCTTGGTGACGTTGTCTTTCTGATTCTGATGAATGACAGCACGCTATTCAAGCGCCATTTCCAATGTTAGGCTGTGTCTTAAGCCTGTATAACGCGGTAGTAGTAGATTATATCATTCTTGTTTCCACTGTCGATCCTATGGGAGGTTTTGTGCGTTATTATTTTGAGGAAAATGAATGCAAAGAAATTTTGTTACTTAAATAAACAAAAAAAATTTCCCTTTGCGCTATCTTTCCGTACAAACGATTACGCAAGAACATTTGCTTTTGGTATAGCTAATCACATCTTCATAGCCAATTTCATAAGTCTTAGTAATTAAATGTGGTGTAATCGGATGTAATTTTAGTTAATTTTTTATGAATTTAACTTTTATTTTTCTAATTTACTTTTTTTTTTTACTTCTTTACAAAAGGATACATAGAAACATTGACCTTTGGTGTATCTATAAGGATATCTATAAAGCCAATTTCATCTGTCTTAGTACCAATATTTTAATAAATCTTTCAGAATTTAATTTTTTTTCACTTTTTTTAAATACTTCGTTACGAATGGTGTAGTATCATATATTTAGACTTCTCGTAAAACTCTCCATTAAAAATAAATCACTCGGCAAAAATTGATGCCTACTTTAAGATACCTACTTTTGTTACTCAATATCGTTCCGTTTTCTGGGTTCGATGGGATTGAATAAAAATCTCTTTAGAAAGTGCACACAAAATAAAATTTATTACTCTCTAAATTCTTCAGGCGCATACACAATTACTAACAGAAAACACGTAACAATTGTCTTTACAACAGAAAACTCTATAAACCCAAGTCAGGATAATAGAGTCTGTTGGGAATATATATGTTTTCACCGCCAGATAGCGCTGTACGGGTCAATGCCCTGGGGGTGTCTGTCGCGGTTTGTCACTTCTTGTTGTTTTGGCCGAGCATGATGACTCGGAAGATTTTTACTCTTGAATCTTGAACGTAAACCCTGGCCCAACTTTGTTGGGAAATAAAATGTTGTTATTGTTACTAATTCTTTGTTTAGTTAACTTTAACCTAATTTACATTTTACTTAATATTTCTGTCATGGCGCCCAACGTGGGGCACGATCTTAGTATTAAAATTGTGCCAATTGAAAATGGATTATTGAAAACCATACATGGATCTTGAAGACGTCTGAATAAGGTAGGACATTATATTTTTTAAATATGGAAGAAGATATGTCAAAACTAAAATCAAAAAGAAAAATAATAAGGACCGCTGTGTCCAAAATTTTAAATAAACTACAATCAGAAATCGAAAGTGAGGACTGTGATTGTGAAGTTTTAGAAGAAAATTTAAATTTGTTATCAACAAAATCAGAAAATTTAAAAGAATTAGATAAAGCAATAGAGTTGAATTTAAATGTTACTGAAAAGGAATTTGAAGAAGAACTAATTTGTGTACAAGAGTACGAAGAGAAAATTACGATCTGGTCATTTAGAGCAAAAAAGAAGCTCAATAATGAAAACAAAAGTAAAATCGTTGAGAACTCTCAGACCTCGGTTGCTTCAACTTCCGGAAATACATTTAAACAAAGCATCCAACTTCCTAAATTAACTATAGGAAAATTCTTTGGGGATCCTAGCAATTGGTTAGATTTTTGGAACCAGTACTTAATAACTATACATAATAATGATGACATAACTAAAATTGAAAAATTTAGTTATTTAAAAATGTATTTGGGAGGTCCGGCTTTGGCGGCTGTTTCTGGGTTCTCCTTGTCAAATGAAAATTATGATTCATCTATTGAATTGCTAAAGCAGCGGTTTGGAAGGAATGACATGGTAATCAGCTCACATATAAAACACTTATTATCGGTAGATCCTGTGAAAAATGTTCGTAATGTAAAAGCCCTCAGAACGTTTTATGATAATTGCGAAATTCAGATTAGGAGTCTACAGTCTTTAAATGTGACGTCGGGCTCTTACGGTAACTTGTTATGCCCAATAATACTGCAAAAATTACCAGAGGAGTTAAGTTTAGAGTATAACAGAAAACGAAAGTCTAATTCAGATTTTGATATTTCAGAGTTAATAGATTTCGTACGAAAAGAAGTTGAATTCAGGGAAGCGTCGTATCTATTTAGTAAAGACTGTAATACGAAAGATAATTTAGATTTCCATCAGAAAAACAAAACGGGATTCTTAAACAAAAATAGTTATTTGAAGGGTAAAAATATCCCAACTGCGTCTGCCTTTACTACAGTAATTAAACCATACTGTTTTTTCTGTAAAGTAAATTCCCATAGTGTTGTAGATTGCGAAAAATCCGACGAGGATAAAAGAACACTTTTGAAAATTCAGGGTAGGTGTTATAAATGTTTTGGAAAAACACACATGTCTCCAAATTGTAGAAGCAAAATTTCTCCCTGCCAAAATTGTAATAGTTCAAGTCATAACAAATTATTCTGTAGGAAAGTTAATATTGATATACCAACGGAGGACAAAGAGTCTGTTATTGCATCTTTGTCTTTAAATTCCGAAAATACTTGTAAGGGGGTATATTTACAGACTTGTTCAGTTTTAGCAGAAAATGTTGACACGAACAAAAATAGTACCGTTAGGATTTTAATGGATGGAGGATCCCAGAAATCATTTATTAGAGCCGATCTAGCTAAACAATTAAATTTAAGATGTTTGAGAAAAGGAAAACTGTATGTTTATTCATTTGGGTTTAGTGAAGGTCGTGAACGGGATTTTGAAGTCGTTCAAATAAATCTTAAAAATGTTAAGTTCCCCCCAAAATCCATAATAATTGAAGCGCTTGTAACAGATACTATAACAGGAGCCTTTGTAAAAGTACCAACTAAAAGCATTCGTGAAATCTTAGATTCAAAGGGGCTGCAGCTAGCCGATAGCGGAGAAGAATCGGAGATAAGAATTCTGGTGGGGGCGGATTACTACTGGAATGTCCTGGCTGTGGGGAAGGAGAAACTAGGCAATAATTTGTTCGCAACTGACACCTTGTTTGGGTGGACTATTCAGGGTGGAGGCTACGACAAGCTCTTGGAGAACGCAGCTGTGATGAATATCGGTGTACAGTATTTTGCCGACGCGTCGAAGAATGTTGAGATTAATGACATCGTAAAGCGGTTCTGGTCTCTGGACACACTGGGGTTGACAGAAAACAAACAGGAGGTTTCCGATGAATCGGTTATTCAGCAATTTCAGAGGGAATTGCAGTTTGATAATGGGCGATATGTTTCTCCCTTGTTATGGAAACAAAATCATGAAGCCTTAAGTAATAATTTTGAAAACGCGAAAAGTCGTTTAATGTCTTTAGGAAATAAATTAAGGAAAAATTTTTGGCTTCGTAAACATTATAATGAAATAATACGCGATCAGTTAGATAACCGAATTATTGAAGAATGTAGTTTTGAAAGTAGCAGTGACAAAGTTTATTACATGCCACATTCCCCAGTTGTAAGAAAAAATTCTACGACAACTAAAGTAAGAATAGTTTATGATGCCTCTTCAAAACAAAACAATGCCGCATCCCTTAATGATTGTTTAGTTCCTGGGCCGAATTTAAATCCTTCAGTGTTAGATATGATACTGCGTTTCAGACAATTTAAATATGCCTTTTCCGCAGATATTGAGAAAGCATCCCATCAAATTGGAATAGCAGATGTTGACAGAGATGCTTTGAGATTTTTGTATTTTGATAAGGATTTTAATTTGAAACCATATAGGATGACTAGAGTACCATTTGGCGTTTCATGCAGTCCCTTCATTCTGGCTAGTACTATTAAGTATCATATATCTAAGATAGCCCCAGAGAAACCCGATGTTTATGAGATGCTAAATACTTCGGTGTATGTAGATGATCTTTTTTATGGGGGTGATACTCTTGAGCAAACCTTCAAGCTTAGTTCTGAAGCATGTAAAGTATTTAGGAATGCAGGGATGAATTTACGGAAATTTAGTTCTAATTCAGAGGCTTTAAAGAGTCGGTGGATAAGTAATGGGATAATAAACGGAGAAGATTCAGAGAATTCATTAAAGGTGCTAGGGCTTCACTGGTGTACTCGTAAAGACCAAATTTTCTTAAACTTTGAAGCTTTGTGTGAAACATTAAATAATTGTGAGAATATTACTAAAAGAAACATATTAAAGGTGACTGCTACAATCTTTGATCCTGTAGGTTTTATTTCGCCTTTTGTAATACGTGCAAAATTATTAATTCAAAATCTTTGGCGATTAGGAATAGATTTTGATAATGAAATTCTGAAAAAGTGCAAGCAATGGTGGTCTGAGTGGTATCACGAAATAGAGAATGTGAAGAAACTGAAATTAACACGAGAATATTTTCCTGGTAAACTCAGAAAATTCAATAATTTGGAACTACACATTTTTTGTGACGCCTCAATAAAAGCGTATAAAGCTGTAGGATACTTTAAGTGTCCTAAAGATTTCACCACGACGTTTGTTACATCCATGTTAGAGAGGAAAAAGGAGGTAAAAGACATTACAATTTTGCAAGCTAGTGTCGACGATCACAAAACCCTTTTAGATCTTGAAAATTACAGCAAATTAAGTCGAGCTGTTAGAATTAACGCATGGGCAATGCGATTTATTCATAATGCAAGAAAACATTTACCGAAAAGAAATGGCACCTTGACAGCTGAAGAAATATTCTCTGGAGAAATTCGATTAATTAGAGAAACGCAAGCTGAACATTTTGCAGTGGAAATTCATAATCTAAAATTGGGACAACCAGTTACTAAAAATTCTAGCATTTTCGAGCTCAATCCCTTCTTAAATGAAGATAACGTCTTATTAGTGGGAGGCAGACTCCAAAAATCCTCATTGAGCTACTATGAAAAGCACCCGATAATCATGCCTCCTAAAAACAAATTATCTGAACTTATTGTTCTTGATGCACATGAAAAGGTGTATCATTCCGGAGTATCAAGTACTCTCATTTACATTAGAGAACGATACTGGATGATAAAAGGTAGACAGTATGTAAAAAACATACTAAAAAAATGTGTTATGTGCAGACGCATGAATGCTCGACCTGTAAATCAAGTTGTGGGTCCACTACCGGCTGCAAGAACCGAACAGTCACAACCGTTTGATGTCATTGGGTTAGACTTTGCTGGCCCACTTTATGTGAAAAATGAGCATACCAAGTTCTACATTTTGTTGTGCACGTGTGCAGTTACAAGAGCTGTACACTTAGAACTAACGAGAGATTTAACAACTAACTCATTTCTCTTAGCTTTTCGCAGGTTCGTCTCGAGAAGAGGAATCTGTTCAGTTGTGTATTCAGACAACGCTCTTACCTTCAAGGCTGCAGATGCAGAACTTAAAAAGGTGTGGAAGGTAATAAGTCATCCAGACGTTAAAACGTATTATGCTTCCTCGGGTATCCAGTGGAGATATATTGCCGAGAAAGCGGCTTGGTGGGGCGGTTTCTATGAGCGACTAGTTCGTTCCGTGAAAGTGCCACTACGAAAAACCCTTGGACGAACATCCTTAGGTGTGGACGAACTTCACACCTTGCTAACTGAAATTGAAGCGGTGGTCAATAGAAGACCACTGACATATGTCCCTGATAGTCTCAATGATCCACAACCACTTTCACCCGTTCATTTCCTAATAGGTAATAAAGTGTCCAATTTACCTCCAGTTAAATTCAATAACATTGTGGGTCAAAGCCGTAAAGAAACTTTGCTAAAAGCATATTTGTATCGCGAAAGACTGCTAAATCAGTTTTGGCGCAAGTGGACTAAAGACTATTTATTGAACTTGAAATCTGCAAACTGTAATAAAAATCAGCAGTCTATAGGTGATTTGAAAGAAAATGACATTGTGATCATTCATGATGAACATTTACCACGAAATATGTGGAGATTGGGGAGGATTGTAAAAACCTTAACAGGTAGAGTTGGTCGTATTCGTAGTTGTGAAATTAAAACTGAAAGAGGAATAATTAAACGACCAGTTCAACTACTTGTAAATTTAGAGTGTTAAATGTAATCATTTTCCTACAACTGTATTTCAAATGTCATGTATATAAAATGTATATAATATTTATTGTATGTTTATTTGTAGCGAAATTTCAAGAATGATTCCATATGTAAACGTGTAGTTATGTGTAAAATTGTAGTATTTAGGTAAGTGTTTAAGAATCTCCAATGAAGTGAGAATAGTAAGTTCCTTGCTGATTGTAAATTGTTAATTCTTGTATAGGTTGTGTTACATTTGTTATAGATTGTTAGTCTTTGGGTATTATTAACTTATTAACTTGTTAAAAAATACTTCATTCATAATTGAATTTTAAATTTTTATAATTTTGGATTATAAGGTATACTTGAATTTCTGAATTTAATATGTATATTTTGATTGTATAATTTTGGAATCATGAACATTAATTGGAAACTTAAATTTCAGAATTTAATATTATATTGAAATGTGATTTTTTGGAACCATGAACATTAATTGGAAGTTTTGAATGTTTTGGTCTCAACTCAAATGTTGAGAAATTGTAACTGAAATGTGAACTCTTGAACCTAAAATTATTTTGAAATGTTGTAATAAGTATTGTCCTGAACATTGCTGTTCAGCCCGGCCCAGTTTGTTGGGAATATATATGTTTTCACCGCCAGATAGCGCTGTACGGGTCAATGCCCTGGGGGTGTCTGTCGCGGTTTGTCACTTCTTGTTGTTTTGGCCGAGCATGATGACTCAGAAGATTTTTACTCTTGAATCTTGAACGTAAACCCTGGCCCAACTTTGTTGGGAAATAAAATGTTGTTATTGTTACTAATTCTTTGTTTAGTTAACTTTAACCTAATTTACATTTTACTTAATATTTATTTCAGAGTCTTCAATACAATATACGCCTATCGCACTTTCAATACATTCAATGCGCAGCAGGAGAGAATACTGACAATGTCAGGTATATTTATAGACTTCCAAAGTGCCCCCTATCGGCCGCCAGCTAGAAATCACTGGAACAGTCCAGAAAGGCCTAGACGGTTCCAGAAAGACCTGGAAGGTTGGCGACCATTTGGTGCCATATCTCCAAATTTGGAGATATGTCGCCAAAGTTGGAGACCAAAATAAGTCTCCAAATGCATCGCCAGTTTGGCGATAACTCTCATATTTCGCGACATTGCCATAGATTCGCAAAATTCGTAACAATATCTACTTTAAGATTTTATCGCTCTTAAGGCATTCGGAATGTTTTATCTACCAGTGAGTGGCAGATCTCTTCTAGCTCCTCTTGCAAATCAAATTAGTATATCCCTACAAAGGATTAGTTAATCTTGCTCTACGTTTCTTTAACCTCCTAGAGACCAACACTAAACGTATTCGGGAAACGCTATGAAACGGACACACAGAGACAAATCACACAACGTTTATGATTTCACTTAATACTGGAGAACAATATGGTTCGTCACTTCTTTCAATAAATGCATACTGTTCAAATAGGGCAAAAACAGTGGCTTGTTTGGAGCAACGACTAGTCTGATTCGTAGGAATGTGTGATCTCATAACGATTTTGCTAATTTTACGATTACAATTAATTAGTTTTTGTGATATGTTTTGTAATCTATATAGGTTTCTATTAATCTCTGTTATAAGTTTCTGTTTTTTTTTAACTATTTAATGAAAGTCCTCGCAAAAGGCTATGAATATTTCTGAGGTTTAACTGCTGTACAACACAGTTATTTAATTCCAATAGTAAATATAAAATGTTATGGAAGAAATAGCTTGTAAAACTCTTTCAACTACAATTACGCACTTCAGATTGATATTTTTACCTGATGTACTTAAATGTTTCTTTCCTATAAAAAAAGATGTTAAAATCATTGGCTAGATACTATCTATGTCTATAGAATTCCTCACAGCTTAAAGATCTTACCATGAAAGTAACCTATACATTGCATTGAGACTACATGCTACAAGAATTTAAGGTACATATAAAATCTAATTTTAAATAAATATGTTTAAAAAGATCATAAGTCAGACATGAGTATATAAGAATATATCAAGTCGAAAATGAATGAATTCACGGATATAGTTGGCATAACAGAAAATGTAAATATTTTTCATGAAAAATCATCACCTTTTCAAAATAATCAGTAAATCAACTTGCGCAAAAACTTTTATATTACTTTTTTTTAAATTTTTTTTCGTGCACCACACAAATCGAACACGCTCAAATTCACTCTCAGAAAATCTCGTTCACAGATCTGCAACTCGGCTTAGTGTTTAGAAATGCTTATTATTTAAATCTATAAATTAAATCTTTAATAGCTATTTCTTGCATTTCTTAGATTTTTGGAGAAAAGAATTTTGTGATTAACATCATTCTTTCGTGAAACATATTGTATCAGATATACATAAATTAGAATGGCTGATTGTTTGTGCACAATCCCAGATAAAAAGTACCCCGGATTCGCTGATGACTTTGTCATCTCCAAAGGAACTGATATATCTCATATTAATAAAAGACTAAACGAGGCGCAAACGTTACACTAGGAATATGGTGTAACGGTAATCTAACGACAGTAAACATTGAAAAGGCAGTTATCTAATTGCATATTCTTTCGACAAGGCAACATTATATAATCCCGAATTACAGAGATCAAGCTCTGATGCAAGAGGATGCTATGAAACGCTATCTGGGAGTGTAATTAGATAAGAAACCTTCCTAGAGCAGAAATACAGTAGATGTCTGAAAGAGCTGAAGTTAGACTACGTCTACTCCAAAGACTGTCAGGCATAACTTGAGGCTCTCAGGATACGTTTACTTCTATATTACGGTGGAGAGCGACTCCCCTCTACTTCTGAAAGCAACGCTTTAGCTCTGAACAAAGTAGAAAACAAAGCCTTGCGTTTTATAACGGTAGGTACTGGGTCTGCTCTTATCCTTGCTATGTAGATACAAATTAGACAAGAAACTCTGTCCTCAAGAAGAGAAAAACAGGCATTTATACTAACTGAAAAATCCTTAAGGCTTTATTCTACGCTTCGGGGAATTAACACTCCAACTGCTGTCAGGTTGAAAACCCATATAACACCCTTAGCTACATCCAACGACCTTCAGACGCAGTGACGTAGCGAGCATAACTGGCGCCCGGGGCACGATACCTCTTTGGCACCCCCCTCCCCGAAAAACATATAGTAATATTATATATAGAATTAGTGAAAAGAACTATTTGGCGCCCCTTTGCGAGTGGTGCCCGGGGCATGATAGACACCCTTGCCCCCCCCCCCCTCCCGCTACGTCACTATTCAGACGACTTTCGACAGATCGAGAAATTTTTCATTCTTGAGGAGATTTATGGTATTTGTTATAACAACTTGAGAAGATCGTAAAGATATAATTTTATTATAATTAAATTATATATAGTGCAATTTTGTCATAGACGGATACGGCGGCAGTACTAGGCCTAACTGGCGTAGGGAGACGCCGACAGCGGTGCTGGAAGCTTGGCTTTTCGGCAGAAGAGTTATACGGTGGATATATTGTTTACAAGCTTCAGAGATTAAAAGTTTTGACATACAGCGGGAAAATTTCAGGAAAGCTGCAGGCAGCTGTAAACAGAAAAAGATAAGGATTTATTTGAAGTTATATCACGAACAAGTTGTTGGTGAATTGTTTTGATTTTGAATAGCGGCCAAGGTAGGATTGTTGTTTATTTTCTGCGTCTCTGATGGACGTATTTATAGAATTTATTGTCATGGTAGCTTTATGTGTATACACAAAACTGTGCTAAATATAGTGTGCTATGCGAGATATTGGGAGACTATAATAATAATAGAGTTGATATTGAATAAAGTTTGCCGTAGAGATAAGCTTTAGCAATGTATAGAAGGTCAGAAAGGACATCTAAACCAGCTTCGAAGAAAGGGCAGAAAGGCCCTGAATTGAAAACACTTAAGGAAATGGAAGGGAAAACGCCAGAGGGTAGTAAAGGTGATACACCAGTGACAAGTAAAGAGAAGATGATGGCCAGGAGTGAGTAAAGATGAGACGCCACGATTAAGGAAGGAAGTTATGCCGAGTACTAGTAAAGAAGAAATACGCAGTGCAAGTGGATTAGAAGATTTAGGAAAAGAAGGAGGGGAAGAGAGAGAAAGAGATGGCGAAATTGAAAAGAAGGTATATGATGCAGCGTATACATATGGTGACTTGACAGTCAAAGAGGTACATGAAAGAATGGTTTTAACAGTAGCGAAAAGCAGCTGCCCGGCAGAAGAAAAGGAGAGCTTATTAGAAGATATCGGCTCTCTAGTGACGCTATTTAGGAAGCAGCAAGCGCACACGGAATTTGTAAGAGGAATGTTACATGAAAGGAAGAAGGAAAAGGACCTTATAAGTGAAACATACGCCAGAGCGAGGTCTAGAAGCAGGTCGAGATCTGCGAAAAGGGATGAAAAAGGTTTACACGTGATCACGATAGTACCAAGGGAGGAACAGAATGCTGAAGTAACTAGAACGGACATACAGAATGAAATCAGTCCAATAAAGATGAAAGTAGGAATAAAGGCATTTAGAAAAATAAGTAAAGGAGGAATGTTAATTAGCACGGAAACAGTTGAAGATATAGATAAGATAATTGAGGAAGTTAGAAGTAATGATAAGTTAATGGAAAAGTATAAAGTAGAGAAACCAAGGAAGAGGAGACCTCAAATTATAATATACGGAGTGACTGAGGAGTTAGAGATGGAGGAATTGAAAAGTATGATAAAAGAAAATGTAGAGTTTCAAGAGGGAGAAATACAGATGATCACAAAATTTAAAGTTAGAGGAGATGAAAATGTCATTCTAAGCTTGAATGGTCAATCGTTTAAAAAGATAATGAAAACAAAAAATAAAAATAGGTTGGAATAGATATAGTACACTGCTGGCCACCCAAATTGCAACACCAAGAAAGACAAGAGATATCACAACAAAATTTATTTTGTAGATAACATGTTGACCAAGTATCAAATGATTAAATTTATAGACTTCTGTGAAGTGTGGTTCCTGCCAAAATCAGTAGCCAGAGTAGCCGCCATTGTTGGAGATCACCGCTGCCACACGCCTCGGCATTGATTCAAAGAGACTTTGGATGAGTTCTTGGGGTACAGAAGACCAAGCAGCTTCAACACGTTGCCAAAGTTGATCTGCTGTGGCAGCTGGGGATGGAATCTGGGTCAATCGTAGAGCAACCATGGACCACATGTTTTCTATCGGCGAAAGATCCGGAGAGCGAGGCGGCCAGGGAAGCAATTCAATCTGGCGATTGACGAAGAACCGTTGGACAATGCGTGCCACGTGTGGTCGCGCATTATCCTGTTGAAATATGGCTGTGGGCAAGCCCTGAAGGTAAGGAAGGACAACTGGCTCCAACACATCGGAAATGTAGCGCTGGCTGTTTAAAGTACCGGCAATGCGTACTAGAGGTGTGCGAGAGTGATATCCAATACCGCCCCATACCATAATACCCGGTGCAGGACCAATGTGGCGGTGCATAACGCAGCTGTTCAGCATCCTCTCTTCACGGTGTCTCCAGACTCGAATGCGACCATCGTGGTGTTGCAGACAGAAGCGTGACTTGTCCGTAAAGACAATTTCATTCCATTCTGCCGTCCACATCCTTCTGTCATCGCACCATTGGCGGCGGAGACGTCTGTGGTTCTGCGTCAAGGGTAGACAAAGCAATGTACGTCTTGCGGACAGACCACTCTGCTGTAAACGGCGTCGAATGATACGCTCAGACACTGGATGATGCGTTACAGACTGCATGTGCTGTGCTTTGGTTCGTGATGTGACTGAGCGATCCGTCACTGCCATGCGCACAATTTGCCTGTCATCACGTGAAGTGGTGCGCTGAGGTGGATGCGATCGAACACGCCGGTCCGTCGTACCCTCCTGCATCCAACGATTACATATCCGCATTACAGTTGTTTCGTTTCGTCCAACACGACTACCGATTTCCCTGAAAGATAATCCACAATCTCGGTAGGTCACTATCCTTCCTCTGTCGAACTCTGATACTTGATCAAAAGATGATCGCTGTTTTCGACGAGGCATAATTGATCGTTTTTTGAAAAACCACAAGAAAAACACAATTGCCGAACTTGAAATCGTCGAAATCTCCAAGCCTTAAATAGCGCTTTGAAGTGGCGCCACAGGTGCGCGTGATGTGCGACTGCGCTGAAATTCTAATCATTTGCATATCTCACCTCCGCTAATGCATGTTGTAAATTTCATGTTATTTGCATGTTTCCTTCAGGGTGTTGCATTTACAGTGGCCAGCAGTGTATTAAGGAATATCTGAGACCCAAAATTTGTTTTAACTGCTTCAGAATTAGTCATATAGCAAAAGTCTCTTTGAATAATAGAATATGCAGAGACTGTGGAGAAAATTATCACGAAGGTGACTGTGAAAAACAGATTACTTGCGTTAATTGTAAATTCTTTAATAGTAAAAATGAAAATAAAGTAGAAATAAGACATGCGCCTACCGCTATGACATGCACTAGATATAGCACGGAGGTAAGCAGATTAATTAGCAGAACTGATTATGGCCCATAATGCCATGTTATCATTTAAATGCGTTCATTTTAATTTTAATAGATCTATTAACGCGGTACGAGATTTTGTAAGCAGTATGAGTTTTGATATAATTTCGGCAAATGAGCCATATTATAAAGGGGGGGGGGGGTAGATAGTGTGTTGGAAGGATTTCCAGCGAGCTACCAGAAAATATATAAACATGTTTAACCCAAAGCAGCTTTAATAGTGAAAAGAAATATTAGATATATAGGTATAATTATAACCGAGTATATTGTGGAAATAAAATGGTGGTAGTAGTAACAATGAAACTATTTTTATTACTATTTACTTGCCACCAGCGGGTGGCAGTATGGAAAGGGTGGAGCCCCAATGGAGTCAATTGCAAGCCATTCTAGAAGAGTATAAAAATAAGAAAATTATCTTAATGGGAGATTTTAATGCTAATTCAACGATCTGGGGTAAAAGACCTACGAATAAAAGAGGGGCAGAGATAAGATTGATATTAAGATTTAATGGAATAATACATAATAACCCGGAGAGTATCCCCACATATGATGGCCCATTTGGCCAAGGTTGGCTGGACATAACGATAACATTTGGCTTGAAGCAAGAGTATATGAGTAATTGGGAGGTGACTGATCAATATGTTAATTCAGATCACAATGCAATACAATTTTATATAATTATGGGAGATATAGAGAAGCAAATAGAAAGCAGGCCAAGATGGGAAATGAAGAAAATAAGATGGATGGATTTCAGAGTGGAGCTAAATTCAGTAATAGGCGATCTAAAGAACCAAATGGGAGAAGTAAGTATAGATGAAAGCATTAAGAGGTTTAATGATAAAGTAATTGAACTGTGCAAGAAGCATAGCAAAAAGAAAAAGAGAGCAAGTTCATAAGGCTTGCTGGTGGAACGAAGAGTTAAAAGTAAAGAGAAGCAAAGTGCGAGCATTGAGAAGAAGAATGCAAAAAGCTAGTAGTCCACTCCAGAGGAAGCAGAGGATGAGATTTAAGGAAGAGAGAGCCCAATATAGACGCATGATTGTGCAGGCGAAAAGGGACAAATTTAGAGAATTTTTGGAGAAATTAACAGTTGATGATACATTTGGATCGGTTAAAGGTATTATAGCAGAAAGAAAACAGAATGTTTTAAATGCGCTGAAAAATGAATTCGATGAATTAGATGATGAAGAGGAAATAGAAAAGATATTGGAAAATTATCATTTTAGAACAACCGATGAGCTTGAAGAGGAAGATGTAGAACAGTAGGATATGAGCAATACTATGGAAATTACAGAATTAGAAATAGAGTTCATAATGGAAAGTATGAAGAAAGATAAAGCTCCTTAGTATGAGGGTATTACATTAAGTGTAATTTATGTAGTAAGTTAATTATGCAGATAAAGAGCTATTGCTTAATTTATTCAACAGATGCTGGTCGGAGTCTTATTTTCCTGTGGATTGGAAAAAAGCTCAAGTTCTGTATTTTCATAAAGAGGGAAAGGTAGTAATAAATCCTGGCTCATATCGACCTATCTGTTTACTTCCTGTTCTAGGAAAATTTTTAGATAAAATCATTACCAATAGACTGATTATACATCTGGAAAGAAATAAACTGTTATCTGAAGCTCAATACGGTTTTAGACGTGGCATAAGTACATCCCATGCATTGAATAACATCATGAAAATCATCAAAGATAATAAAAGTAATAAAATGCACACATGCCTCATACCGTTAGATATTAGGAATGCATTTAATTCTATAAAAAAATAAAGCATTATTAGAAAGCTTAAAAAGTTGAACTTAGAGGGTAAATTATTTAAGATTATTAACAGCTTTTTAAGTAATAGAAAAGTAATATTAAGAAGAGGGGAACATCTTTATAATGTAGGTGTGCCACAGGGATCGTCACTGGGGCCGATTCTGTGGCTTATTGTAATCAATGAATTGTTGAAGATAGAGAAATATAAAGATCATTATTTTATTCAAGCATTTGCAGATGATATTATGATAATGTTAAGGAGTCCAGTTTAGTATAAATTTACAGAGCTATCTAAAGATGCATTTGAAGAATGTGAAAATTGGGCAAATAGAAATAGCCTTGATGTTAGCATCGATAAGTGCTCTTACACGATTGTGGCAATAAGTAGAAGACCAACTATTAAAATAGGAAATAGGAGTATAAAGTATAGACACGAGATCAAATATTTAGGGGTGCTCATCGATGCCAAAGTAAACTTCTTAAAACACTTAGATATGGTTAAAGAGAAGGCCTTGAATTATATGTATAAATTGATGAGGATAATTAAGAAAACTTGGGGAGTTAACCCAGAGATTGTAAAGAAAGTTTATAACGTTGTGATAGAAAGAATGTTGTTATATGCATCAGATGCATGGTACAGAGATCAGAAAGTATTTAATAAATTGACCCAAGTTCAAAGACCATTTTTACTTATAATAAAGCTTATAGAACGGTATCGACTGATGCATTGAATGTTATGGTGGGGTGTATGCCTCTATACTTAAAAGCTAGTATGAGTAGGAGACTTTACAACATTTATGATGAAGGGAAACAAGTAGAGGTGCAGGGAGAATTGTTGGGTGAAACGAATAGTGAAAAAAGGGCTAGAAGAATTAGACGTATTGAAGATCTAATGAGTATAGAGTGGGTATTTGATTCTAAACCGCAGACAAATGTGCACATATATACAGATGGATCAAAAATAGGAGAAAGGGTAGGCGCAGAAATGGTTGTGTATATAGAAGGAAGGCAAACGGAGATATATACAGAAAGGATACAAGGGGGAAACTCGTATGTGGCAGAGTTGAGAGCAACAGAGAAGGCATTGGAGATCATGAAAGAAAAGAGCATAAATGTCTTTGATATCTATATGGATTCAAAAAGTTCCCTAGAAGCGTTGAGAACTGTAGGGTACAAAGGAGACATAGTAGAAAACAAAGTCATTCATTAAAAGAGAAAATATGCGAGTAATGTTTCACTGGGTAAAAGCCCATATCGGAATTGAAGAAATGAGGCAGCTGATATAGCGGCGAAAGCGGCAACGGAAAAGAATGACATTGAAAAGATCTACAAATATAACAGGAAAAACGTAAAGAAAAAGTTAGAAAAATGGGCAAAAGAGTGCTGGCAAGACAAATGGAATATGTCTGAGAAGGGAAGGCGGGTGTATCAAGTTTTCCCGAAAGTTACAGAGAAGAGGTTAAGTGCAGATTTTAAATTAAATCAAGCTATTACTGGCCATGGCTGCTTTGCCAGCTATCAACATAGTTTCCATCGTAAAGATAATAAGTGTACTTGCAGAGCTATAGAGACAGTGGAACATTGTTTATATGAGTGTTTAAAATACCAACATTTACGAAGTGTCTTACCATTTGACCATAGTAACTGGGACACAGTAAAATATTTTAATAATTATTACTGCAAAAAAGTAGTCAAGGCGATAATAAATGCACAAATGGATTACTACTTACCGTTCTCAGCTGAGGGAAGCAGTACCTAGATAGAACACGTAGTGTTAGGAGATAGGCCATCGCGAATATAATATTACGAAAAATTTTCATGTTTAAAGATAGTAAAATGTTGCTTTAGTAACTGAAAAGAAATAATGAGAAACGGTGTATATTAAAATGTTAAAAAGCTAAGAAATATGAGATAAATTAGTAATGTAGAAGAAAAGGCTAAAAGGGAAGTTTAAAATGGAAAATGGTAACTGAATTATTGTATAAAAAGTAATGTTTTAAGTAACTATAGTACATCTAGTATAAGAATTGGAATAAATATAGTTGTGAAATAAGGCCTACTTTGAATAGTAAAAGAAACTAAGTTAGGTAAAAGGAATATATTAAATAGGAAATACAAAGATTATTTCAAGTAATGTTACAAGCGAAATGGCTAATACAGTAATAAGATCAATACAAGCAATAGCTTAGAATAAGGTAAGGTAAGCTAATTAGAATATCAAGTGTAATAGTATATTTAAAGTCTAATGCAACTTGTAACATGGCAAGCGTAGAACAAGTTTATATAAATAAGTCAAAAGGATACAACCTCGAGTGGTGTCTCGTGGGTGAGAAATGACGGGAGCATCTAGAGGATTACACTGAAAATCCAGATGGGCGTTTTGTTTAAAAGAACGGAAGGGCCAATCAAAATTCAAGTGTGTGTTGATGCGGTGTTGGCATTTAATTAAGGAATAACCTAATTTGAGATAGAAAAGATTCAGTGAAAGAAAGAAAGAAAAAATTAGAAGAGAAGAAAATAAATGTGCATTTAGAGGGAAACAACTCGATCAAAGAATGATTAAATAATATTAGTGTTTTGCATAATAAGGTTGGAGAGAGAAAGTTACTGAAGGGAATTAAAAAGATCACCAGAGTAGATCAGTGGCTCAGAGCTAAGGCTCTGGACTTCAGCGTAGAAGGTAGTGAGTTCGGGCCTGACTCAGGGCAACTTGTGTTATGAGATGAAAAAGAAGGTTGAAGTAAAAAGAAAAAATTAATAAAAATTAATTAGCAATTAAATAAGGATAAAAATTAAATAAAAGAATAATAATAAAATTAGTAATTATAAAATATATATATATATATATATATATAATGTAGGATAGCCAAATATAATTATAATGGATTGATTGGGGGGAGAGAAAGGCGAAGTAACTGGTCATGAGACCAAAATAGCATAGGAGTTGGGTTTATTAATTATGATACCCGATGATATGATTGACATATGTAGAATTAAGTACTGCGTTGTGTTTTTTTTTTACAAATCATTACAGACCATCTGATTGATATAACAATGGATACATTTATTAATTGGAATCATGTAAAGAATATTTATACATTATGTTATTACAAATAATCACTTCATTAACAGTTTCATTCAATATCATTATAACCCTTTTCATTTTCTTACTTCCTACATACAATTATCACTCTAGTAATTTCTCATCAATTATTAAACCTTTACTACAATATTTTTCTCATTTAATGGATTTTATAACCCGTTCATCAACTCACAATAAATCATATATTAGCACTTATTCGTTTAAATACCATTGACCTTCATTAATCAATTTAAATCATAATTCAACGTTAAATCAATTTCTAACAAAAAGACCTATCGTATATACATTCGGAATATATGGTGTATGAAAGAGAAATCGCGATGGCACACGTTTAAAACAAGTGATCAATACTGTCAGACTCTCGTCTCCCATCCCTAAGTGGAATTGATGGACGTGAGTAATAGCGTCTTCAATGTGCCCAAATGAAACATCAACAGGTGTCGAACGATATACACCTTTGGGGAAGTGCGGCAATAGTTGAAAAGGACGCAAGTCATTTAGAAAGATTTGTGAAACGATTAGCGGCACGTTTCTACTTTAGAAAAGTCGGCAGGAAAGGAAATTCGTCATGGATGGTTGGAGAAGTCGCTGAGAAGAATGGATAAAGGCAGGACGCGGGGAACGAAGAGGGAAGAATGGATTCGGACTGTTGAAGGGTCAACACGCTTACGGCAGACGGGGAGCTCGAGGGACTTTGAAAGAATGAGCCCAGCTCTCACGAGTATTTTTAACGTTCGTCGGAACGAAACTTTGTAAATAACGTATTTAACCAAGATTTTAATATGTTAATAAACCTCATGAAATAAGAGTTGACTCTACAATTATAATTCCTTTTACATGACAATGATTCGTCGGATCACGACCATAAAGGTTAACATTGGCGTAGTCGAATTAAAGAACGTGGGAGGACCCCAGCGATACGGAAGGTATCAGAAACAGATGATCTAGAGTACGAGAGTGGTGATAGATCTTCAAGGAGACGCAGTTTCAAGAGAAGTTGGATTCCGAACGAGTCTACTGGGCACGACTTCAGCGACAGATATTTACTCGGCAACTGGTCAAGAAACGGGAGCAGAATCCTTGGACAGGAGAAATTCAAAGTCGGAGTAAAGTGTGCATCAACGACGTGGTTATTTACTGAACTCTCTTGAACTGTGATCAAAGGGCGGCAGCGGAGAAAGATTAGAGTGACAGTTTTTCATCGAGGTGAAAAAGGGGTAAGTGATTCTATCTTTTCTCCCTGTGTATGAGATAGCGGTAGTAATTAGTTGAAGGAATCGAATTATTTTTGATAAGTTTTGAAGTGTTGATTCATGTGTATAATGATGGAAGTAATTTGTTGAGTTATTGAATTTTGGTAAATGGAATAATAATTTAAAAGTGAAAAAGTGTTATTTTGTATAACGGGAAATGTGTACAAGTGTTCGTACTAGTTATTAGTGGAAGTGATTTATAATTGTAGTAGTTAAATGCTCTTAGAATTATCATAATTGTGGAGGTAAATAGTTCAAGATAAGTATAGTTGGTTAAATTTTGTTATAGTTGTAAAAGTGAATTTGTACTTGTTTGCTGCATTTGTGATTAAGTGGTATAAGCTAAAAATGGCATTCATAGGGAAGGGGCGGAAAGCCGATTTAATTTTGTTAGCTACAGAGTTAACAGGGATTTGTCCGTCTTCGGAGAACAGGACATACACTGATCTTAAGGAAATGATATTAGGAAGTGAGAAATATGAGGAAGAGTCCGCTAAGGAACGGTTATTTGCCATAATTAATGAGAGATTAGAACGAGAAAAAAGTGAAGAGAGGGATAGACAAAGGGAAATTGAAAAACAGGAGATAGATAGACAGGAAAGAGAGAAACAAAGAGAAATAATGTTAAAATTGAAAGAATTAGAAGTTGAAGAATTGAGGATGAGGGCAGGTAAAAGACTTTCAAGTTTTAGGGTCAGAGAAAGTATTGGAAGGGTTAATAATAATTTCGAAGGAGTGTTGAAAGAGGAAAAAAGGGTTATTCTTGAACCACTAGTTAACACAGATAAGGTATGTGCCAAAATTGACCGGAAAAAGGAGGATAAAAGATGTTTTGTCTGTAATAGTAAAGACCATTTGAAATATCAGTGCCCCAAAAGAGTTCAAAATCTCAGAAATAGAGGGGATCAGAGGGGAAATACATTTGAGATAGAATTTAACAGAGGCGAAATTATTCAACCTGAGAATAAAATTGAAACCCAACAGGAAAGGGAAGTGAGAGATGTAATTACTCAAGGAAAGGAGGTCCTGGAAGGGGTAGCATGTTATCAAAGGCATTTGAGTAACAGTATAGATCAGATATTAGATGAGGAGTTGATTATTCCTCCTAATATGTTCGAAATTGTAAGGGATACAGAGGAGGAGATGGCTAGTTCCCCGAATAGATTTGAAAGCGCAAGAGACACAGGTGAGGAGATGAACTATAAGGGAGGAGGTAATGAATTAAGTCCCAATGAGAATGTAGATGAGGTGCGAGAAATTGATAAACTTTTGGATGGGGAATTAAGTCTCAATGAGAATTTAGATGAGGTGCGAGAAATTGATAAAATTTTGGATGGGGAATTAAGTCTCAATGAGAATTTAGATGAGGTGAGAGAAATTGATAAAATTTTGGATGGGGAATTAAGTCTCAGTGAGAAGTTAGATGAGGTGAGAGAAATTGATAAAATTTTGGATGTGGAAGTAAGTCTCAGTGAGAAGTTAGATGAGGTGAGAGAAATTGATAAAATTTTGGATGGGGAATTAAGTCTCAGTGAGAATTTAGATGAGGTGAGAGAAATGGATAAAATTTTGGATGGGGAATTAAGTCTCAATGAGAATTTGGATGAGGTACGAGAAATTAGAGTTTCAACGGAAAAAGAGAGGAAAGATCAAATTGGTATGTTAAGGAATAAAGGGTTAGAGGAAACTAATAATGAGAATGGAAATAATCAAAGGGAAACACGAAACGAAGAATTAAATGCCCAGGGAAGCTCCAACGATACGGGTAGGAAACAGACACAAACTATGGGAGAAAATACTTCAGTTGAAAATGGTGATTTTGTACCGACACTAGATCACAAATTCACAAAATCAAAATTGAACAACAATCATTCAATTCAGTCAATGAGAGAGGGTGAAATAATGAAGCCAAAAACCCATTCGTATTTATTTAGGGTCCCGTAAAATCGCAGAGAGAATCACAAATTTAAGTAATTCCCAAAGAATCCCGGGAAACTCATGTAATTGTGTAATTTATAAATGTCCTAAAATTGATTTAAGTTGCTCTCGAAGAATTCATTGAAAATTTAATTAAATGTGTATTTTGGTAATTGCATTGATAACTAATGTTGAATCCTAAGAAAAACGGATTAAATTTGTAAATATAATGGTATGATGAATTTAAGTGTATAAGTTATGTGATATGTATTTTTGTTTGTTGTTTGTTGTATGAACACTTGGTTTATATTTTTTTTAAGTGAAGAACTAAATTAATGTTAAGTATTCCCTAGAGATTTGGGGAAGTTTCATTAAAATATGTAAGTTTAACTGGTTAAGATTAAGCCAGGAAATTCCCAATGAGTTTGAAAAAAAAAGAATCAAAAGTGTAATTATCTTAGAAATTCTTGCTTTAAAGATAAGTGATTGGTAGGCAAATAATTTGTTAGTGTTTAGGTTAAAGTAAAGAAATGAGCAAGAATTATAATATTAATTTTGTGTCAAGGCTAAGTGTGAAAAGTAATTTTTGTTACCTGTAAATGTTGTGGCTATCTCATATGCAGATGAAAACATGGAGTCAATTACTTGTAAAAATGTGTTATTGTTGTGGCTACAAAGCGTCCCCGTCGCAAGTTAAAAAGTGCAGTTATTACCCCATGTGTGTGCCTCGTTATCCTCTAATCAACAGGGACTGTTGTTCAAACGTGAAAACGTCTCAAAGGACTTTTTTCACTTCTAAAGGAAGGGGCGTATGTCAGACTCTCGTCTCCCATCCCTAAGTGGAATTGATGGACGTGAGTAATAGCGTCTTCAATGTGCCCAAATGAAACATCAACAGGTGTCGAACGATATACACCTTTGGGGAAGTGCGGCAATAGTTGAAAAGGACGCAAGTCATTTAGAAAGATTTGTGAAACGATTAGCGGCACGTTTCTACTTTAGAAAAGTCGGCAGGAAAGGAAATTCGTCATGGATGGTTGGAGAAGTCGCTGAGAAGAATGGATAAAGGCAGGACGCGGGTGTGATGTCGTGCAACATCCCATGCGTTCTCACAACGTTCACAGGACAATTGTGTACAATGAAGCTGAGACGTGGAACCCAGCATTCTAAAGGTTCAAGGGGCTACCCATAGAAAAACCCAGATAATAGTTTTTGTTATTCTAGGGTGCATCATTAATTTCAGTTCGCCATGGGGCAGACGGACCTTGGCCGGAAATGCCACAGGACAAAGATCGGCAGAGAACTAGCCGATGCTCTTTATGAAAAAGTTTTCAGGGGCTGGTCTGACTGGAAAGTGACCAGCACGGCAAAGACAAAGACCGCACAAGGCGTCCGGTGGCGGAAGTGAAATCCAACCCCCTCGGAGGGGGGAAAGTCTGCTTGGAGGTGACTTGAAGAAGGAACAGACAGTCAGTTGGCAGAGGCGAAGTCGAGAGGATGGTCAGCGTTGGGAAGCTGATAAGACAGTTTTTTTTTGTGAGACCAGTGGCTAGTTCCATGCACGACTAGCAAATCTAATGAATGGTAATAGCCGAACGGCTAACTGTAAATATTTTGTATATAGTGAGTTCTAATAAAGGAACTTACTTTTAATTTAATTTCGCGCCTCTGCTTATCTCAAATATGAGTCTGATTTATTTGATCTCGTGTGAGATGGTGTTGGCTTGTTGTCGGCCACGTCATGACAACTGGTGGCTTTAGCGGTTGGATGGTGGTCTAGTTAGAAAAGACACCGGACCTGCCACTCCTTTACGATTTCAACTGGAATGCGCTGTGGACGTGAAAGAAGTCTCGGAAAAGCGTCGACGTTCATCTATGACCAAGAAATAACTACAAGCCGGAAAGCCTAGGAGTTCACCTTGCAGCAGAGTGGAAAAGTTCTTCAAGCTGAGGTATGTCTTTTAAGTTAAATCCAGAGAGATTTGATAGGATTTGTCTAGGCGGATTGTAAGTTAAGGTAAATGCGAACGTAAATTAAATTAAAAGTTCTAGGGGTACAAAAGTTCAGGATTTTGAAAAATTTTGTTTAGAACGGTTTAATTTGATTTGGTTGAAATACTTAATTGAAGTGGACATAATTATTTAACTGGGTATTAAGCGAAGTAATAGTTATGCTGGCTTGTGTGTTCGAATAAGGTAATTTTATTTGAATTGTTACACCAGGGTTTTGCTTTGTTTAAGGGAAAAACTCAGTTTTGGAAAAGAAGTACACTGCATGTAATAAATTGAGAGAAACCGAAAGTGTCAATTTATTAGGGTATGAGTGTATGAAAAATACACAAGATATATATATTGGTTGTTATATTGTTCTGAATCAAGTGTATTTTTGTATTCTTTTAAAAGTTTAGCTTAGTGCTAAGGGTATTGTGTTATCATTTGAAAATTAGCTTATTGCTAAGGTTTATTGTGCATTGATTAATGTGGAATTTTTAATACAAGGTGTATTATTTTTTTTAATATCTGTTTCGAATTGAGCAGTTGCTCAGGGTATTTGGATAAAGATATTAACTTGAAATTTAATATTTTGCTAATTGTTTTGATTTCGGTATGAAGTTCAGATTTTAAAGATAATACGTAGAGTATTTTTGTGTTTTAATATAATTTTGAAACTTTATATACTAATGAGTGATTTGTGCAAGAAGTGGATTTATGTGCAAATATTAAGTTATTAAGTATTAAGTGCATGTTCATTGTGTTGATATCATTTTAAAGGATTACCTATTATTGAGTGTATTTTGAATTGATATAAATGTAGTGAATTTCAGAATATCAAGGAGTTTTGATATTGAGGTTGAAAACTAGTATATAGATAAGTGTATTTTGTAGTGTTATTGAAAAATTTGGGAAATTATGGCAGAATTTACCGAAATGGAGCTATTTCTGGCTAAATATAGTAAAAGTGTCCTGCTGACATTGGCAGCAAAATTCGATGCTAATGTGTCGATGTCAGACATAAAGCTAAGAATTATAAGGCAAATTATAGGAGCGTCAGATTTTGACGAACAATTCGCGAAAAATTCTCTAGAATCAATTGTGTTGGATAGAAATGAAGCTTGGGAATTAGAAAAGCGAAAACGACATAGAGCGTTGGAACTGGCGAGAATCAGAAGGCCCACGGGAACTTCGTTAGACCCTGATGTTAAAACTTTAGTCGCGGGAATGTCAGAGGAATTCAAATTTGACAAAGAGTCATTTGTGCGAAACCATAAAGAGACTATAGAAAATCTAAAACAATTAAACTTTGATCTTGAGAGTGAAGTAGAATTCGGCATTCGAGATGAACTTAAGTTACGTCATAGTGAAGAGTTGTTAATTTTAAGAGAATTTTTGCAATCAATAAAATTTTACGAAGAAATTGCGATTAAACCAGTTGAAGCGGATAGGTTGTGTACAGGGGACACAGGTACAGAAAATTCGCCTAGTGGGGCTATTCGGGAAAATAAAACGGATAGGTTGTGTACAGAGGACACAGGTCCAGAAATTTCGCCTCTTGTAGCTATTCAGAAAAAAGGAACGGATAGTGGGGTTAGCATTGAAACTAATTTAGGTAAAAGCAGTAACTCTAAGCTGGTGAGTCCTGAGGAGGTTGGGAAAACCGGAGTTTTAATCCAACCAACTGAAGTACCCGGAAAATCGGAGGGGAAGGAAAACAAGTTTCCGTTAGAAAAAACGAGTCATTCCGTTTGTAGCGCGAAGGAAAGTATTGAACTAAATAACCCCGCGGGTGAAATTCTGGGAAGTAAAAGCCTAGAGGAGTTTCAAGAAGGTAGAAACCGAGAGAAATTAGAATATAATAGATCGGAAACAGGATTTTCGAATAGCGCAAAGGAAAATCCCCTTGCGTTGACCGATTGCAGTAGACGGGGCGAAAATCAGTTGAGGGCGAGTTCAGAATTTGAGCCTCGCTTACCGATTCCAGAAAAACAGGAGTCGAGGGACGGCTGTATTGAACCTGAAAGGTTTTTGTTCGCACGAGGCGTTTTGTACGGTTTTCAGGGGAAAACAGAGAGTAGTATTCGCGTGGCGAAAAGGGAAAGTTCCCCCATATGGTTTTTGGGAGAACAAGAGAACCCACCGACAAAAGAGAATTCAGGTTTAGGACAGATAAGATTAAAAGGATTGGGAACGAAGTGGATTGTCCAACCGGAAAGATTAAGGGGTCGGAAAGGGAAACCCTGTAATGGGAAGGTTTTGGTCAATAAGTTAAATGGTGAGACTAACTATGGGAAGGGTAAATCACGATGTTATCCTGTTGTTAGTTGGCTAGAGCCGCGTTTAGTGAACCCCGAAGTGGTCAAACTGTGGAATTATAAGTTACGGAAAAAGGTCAGATGCAGAATAGGTTTGTTCTGTAAGACGGATACCCTTCTCCCTATTGTAGCAGAAATGGTTGTAATTGTAGCGACGCATTATGAAGCAATTATGGTAGTTATCGCAGGGAAAGCTATTGTATACATTTGCACCTTACTTGAGAATAGTGAGGAAAAGTTAGAGCGAGAAATTTCGTGGTGGATTCCCTGGGAGAAAATCAATACCAGGCAAGATTTTGAAAGGAAGGAAAACCCTCGAAGTGATAAGGTTAAATTATCAGGGCAGGGTTGTCCGAGATCTGAATCTTTCAAAATTTTGGGTTTTGAGTTGAGTGCTGTGAAAGTAATCGAGCACGAAATAGGTTTCCGCAACGCAGTTGAATCTGTAAAGAATTGTGAATGCGTAAACGAAGGGAATAATCGTCAATCAGCTGAGCAATTGCAAAATTTCCTAAGACGTAGGCGAAAGAAAGCATTGTGGAATTCGGTTAAAGTAAAAATGAAGGAAATTGGGAATTTACGAGAACCTAGGGAGAAACTTTCGTGGGCAGCGGATCAATTCAAATTTGGTGTCAGTAGGAAAATTACTGCTAGATTCAAGCTGAACCGGCACGAGAGAGTTAGGATTCTCATGAAAATTTCTGAGGGTAAAATGCATTTGCATTAATTTAGGTTATGAGGATATTTACATAAATTAATGAATAAATATTAATAATATATTGTGAACTGTATTAATGTATTAAATTGAGTGTGAATACATAATTTAAGAAATAATGATATAATTATAATTATGATGAATTGTACGACTTTAAATATGTTGGTGATTTCATAGCCTAAGAATTGAATGTATAGTGATTATTGTGATTATTGGATTTATTGTGATGAATTTTTGTAATTAAGTTTAATTTATTTGTGCATCCATGAGTAAGATGGCCAATTAATATTGATTATTGATGTATGGAAATTATTTAACGATTTGCATTGTGTTCAACGTGGAAAAGTATTTAAGGTTTTTTTGTTGTATTATGTCCAATTGTGTGAATGTTCTGTATCGTGAATGGAAACTTAGACGGTTTTGTCTATTGTTAGGTTTTTAGTTCAGGATGAACCGATAGGTGAAAATCCTAATAAATCGTGTAGATTCTATGTTATATGAATCTTAATTTACCAATTGTGGGTCAAGTAATTTTATGTAATTAGTGAAATTGGAATATCAAGCGTAATGGAAGTAAATTGTTTAAATATGTACTGGAACGAGATTTCTGTTCTAGGTATTGTTAATGTATTAAAGATAATGACAACTTCCATGTGATGACGGGGTATTGTTCAAAAGAAATGTCCCGCACTCATAATGAGTGAATGTGTATGTCTGGATCCGTTATTTCTTTGATGAATAAATCAGAAAATGAATTTGGGGTTGGAACCCTTTTTAATGTTGAAGAATTTAACATGGTGAAAAATTTTGTTCGGATCCATTTTTCTTGATGAAAGTAATTTTCTTTAGTTGTTTTGTTTGATATTCAATTCGAGTTTAGGTAATTGATTAAATTAAATGTTACGTTGAGTCAGTTTTGGGGACCAACGATTAAATGGAAGAAATTATAATACTTTTGGTAAAATAGGAAAAATTAAAATGTCCTGTAATTAACAAAAAAATACTGTGAGTCTTGTGACGAGCAGGTGATAAGCTTGATGTTGTGCTAATATTTTATGTCCTGCATAAAGGCAGTGTCACGTGTATTGTGTATACTACATTTAAATGGACCTATCAGTATTTAATCATCACCTGTTAGAGTGGCAAGAGTCGTATTCTAAGAGTAATAGGTTTTGAGTTAAATAGGCTATATTTAAATGTGTTATTTAGGTAAACTGGTTATATTTAAAATAGTAGTAAGGATTTATGTGTAGCCATAGTTATGTGAGTGGGCCATTTTTGTCTAAGCCCATGTATTCAGGTTGTGTATACCTAGAGGTGACACAGTGGTTTCGAGTGCTTATTCTAGTGTAGTGAAAAGTACTTTTTTAAAGGTTCATTTTAAGTACAGTGACAAGGACTGAAAAATTGGGCATGTAACTAAGACTTGGAGTGTTTGTATTGTTTTTATTTCTAAGTATATGTGTAACTAAGATCTTGAGTGGTTGCATTGTTTTTTTAAGTATGATATATGTATCTAAGATTTTGAGTGTTTGTATTGTTTTTTAGGTATGATATATGTATTTAAGGTTAAGTGGTTGTATTGTTGTAGCTAAGAGATTTATGTAATTGATTTCATGAACTGTGTTGTCATGTACTCAGTATAGACTTGTGCTATATCTTGAGTGGTTGTGGTGTATCAAGTGAAATATATATACCCAGTAAAGAAAAAAAAAGAATGTAATTCCAAAACTGAGTACGCGTAATTATGACTTTTAACGTAATTAGTGACAACGGTAGCACTTAATGCTTGGCAGGAAATTTAAGAGTGGGAAGATAGATTCCCTGGCGCATGAATCTCTCTGGGAAAACTTAAAAGAACACAATCTCATATCTTAATATTGAAGTAATTATCCGAACTTTGGATACCCCAAAGAAGATCTTTGGACTTTCTTAGGGGGAGGGAGCTGTGATGTCGTGCAACATCCCATGCGTTCTCACAACGTTCACAGGACAATTGTGTACAATGAAGCTGAGACGTGGAACCCAGCATTCTAAAGGTTCAAGGGGCTACCCATAGAAAAACCCAGATAATAGTTTTTGTTATTCTAGGGTGCATCATTAATTTCAGTTCGCCATGGGGCAGACGGACCTTGGCCGGAAATGCCACAGGACAAAGATCGGCAGAGAACTAGCCGATGCTCTTTATGAAAAAGTTTTCAGGGGCTGGTCTGACTGGAAAGTGACCAGCACGGCAAAGACAAAGACCGCACAAGGCGTCCGGTGGCGGAAGTGAAATCCAACCCCCTCGGAGGGGGGAAAGTCTGCTTGGAGGTGACTTGAAGAAGGAACAGACAGTCAGTTGGCAGAGGCGAAGTCGAGAGGATGGTCAGCGTTGGGAAGCTGATAAGACAGTTTTTTTTTGTGAGACCAGTGGCTAGTTCCATGCACGACTAGCAAATCTAATGAATGGTAATAGCCGAACGGCTAACTGTAAATATTTTGTATATAGTGAGTTCTAATAAAGGAACTTACTTTTAATTTAATTTCGCGCCTCTGCTTATCTCAAATATGAGTCTGATTTATTTGATCTCGTGTGAGATGGTGTTGGCTTGTTGTCGGCCACGTCATGACACGGGGAACGAAGAGGGAAGAATGGATTCGGACTGTTGAAGGGTCAACACGCTTACGGCAGACGGGGAGCTCGAGGGACTTTGAAAGAATGAGCCCAGCTCTCACGAGTATTTTTAACGTTCGTCGGAACGAAACTTTGTAAATAACGTATTTAACCAAGATTTTAATATGTTAATAAACCTCATGAAATAAGAGTTGACTCTACAATTATAATTCCTTCTACATGACAATGATTCGTCGGATCACGACCATAAAGGTTAACAAATACGGAGCAAAAATGAAACATACATCCATTGACGAACTCTCATGAAGTCAATTTAATGCGCTGGCACTGTCTGGGAATTAGTCTTTCAACCCGCTCTCCTTTGATGAACTCCTTCTGAAATACATCAAATGCGCTCGCGTCGTCTTGGAATCCTCCTTTCAAACCCGTTCTATTGTTGAGGCACGCTTCCAGGGTCCGTAAATTCAGCTTGTAGCATACGGTAGGTCATACTGCTCAGGCGACTCGATTCTTGGGATGGGGCACTCTGCTTCCACGTTGTCGGCCGGCTATATGCTTTCACAGAATCAACTAATCTCGATGTTAGTCACTGCCTAGTATTTAAGCTTTGGGGGCATCGGTGCAAATAAAGCGTCAAGCTATATTCATTTATAATACGCTGGCTCTGAGTTTCATCTCGAGCTTTCTCGTTCTAAGTTAATTCGTCGGCTCATGCCTTTAACTACGGGCTAGGTGTTCGTCCTTAATGCTGCTCGGTCGTAATAACTTCTTAGGATCCCCGCATCATCTGATCTGCTCTCTTTTTTCTATTTCTTTCATTAATATCTCTTACTTCCCCTCGTTATTCCTCCTTCGCTTTGATACGCCTTTCTTCGACATTGGCTCTCAAAATCCTTTTCCTTCTTTCATTGGTTTAATTATGTTTTGGGGGGGACCTTTCTTTCTCCGCCCATCCGTACATCTTCCACCGTTCCCACAGCTCTTTCCCCGTGTTCCAGGAACTACATCTGTTTTCGTTCACCTTGTTTTTTTGGCTGAGTCATATATTCTCCCCATCTGCAATCTCTTTTCTGTGCTGTACCTTTTCTACCATTAATTGCTTCTCCACCTCGACTTCACCTTGCGAGTCTCTTTTCATCCCATAATTGCCTTTTCACGTCTTACTTCTTTAGAATCTAGCTAAGTCCATCGCTTATTCATATCCTGTGTTCATCAATCCTCATTGCAGTCTTCCCCGTATATTTATCCCCTTAAACTTCGTTTGTTCGCGCTTGCCTCTTTATATTTCATTATTTTCCTTCTCTAATTTATTTCAAATGTTACGCTTACTTCCCCATAACAATAATTTAAAGGTAAGCAAAGTTTACGCACAGTTAGTTATTATTATGTAAGTTGGCAGTGTGTACAAAACAGGTGCCGAGGGAATTTATTAATGTATTGTCTGTGATATTAATTTTACATGATGTATTTTTGAGTAGTATGAGTTGTAATACTACTTGTCTACTGTTACACATAGAAATCAAAAAGAAAAGAAAAAGAAGAAGAAATGTATTGTAATTTAACTTTTCTTGCAATCAGAAATAAATACAGAAAGGAAAAAGTCGACTGGAACCGGAAACGGCCATCTTGAAAATTTAATTTGTTTTAGACCTCCAAGTAGAGAGTCTGTTGCCACGGATATGGCTAGGCAATAATTATGTTATTTTTGAACTTAAGTTGTTTTGTTTAGTTAATGTGACTTATATACAAAACCTTGCCGTTTATGCATTCGCAGTGGTCGGCATGATTTACGAATTTCATTCTTGAGGATGCTCAACTCCGTTTTCCCACGCCTGCCCATTGGCATTAAAGAGAAGAAATATGAAACTATCTGTTCGTGTCTGAGGGCATACTCTTGTGAAATGACATCAAGAAAATATTCTAGTGATAGTTTGCTTCATATTTATATGGAAGGCTCTTCGAGCCCAAGGGATACACTGGGATTTGGAATAGGAATACCCAGTACTGGTAACGTGGGTACAGGTAATCTTTGAGACACCTTACAGGTTATCTTTTGGATTCTTCGAGGGATCTATTGCTGCTGATTTGGACTCTGAAATCCAAGGAATTGAGCAAGGGTTTGTACTATATCTCGACCAAAGAACGCTCTTTTCTTTATTGACTCTCAAGCAACAATATTAGCTGTAGTTTCTTGCCGATGTGGTGGAAATGTCCTTATTACAGAAACCAAGACCTTGATTAGTTATCTGATTCTGAATATAAGGATTATATTTTACCAGTGGATCTAGATATATTCCATGCAATGAAAGGGTGGACCATCTGGATAAAGAAAGCTACTGACTCTCGCAGTCCTATCACCCCACGACTTTTCAACAGACCTGCAAAACTCACTGCAAATTAGTTCCTGCACTAGCTATTTCATGAACAGTTATTTCTATCTAGGTCTATGACCAAATAATAATTTTAACCAGTTGCTGACACTGGTGCTATGTATTGGATTTCAAAGAGCCAACAACTGGAATTTTATAATCCATGATAGCTTTTTTTAAAATTCAAACAATAAGTCCTAATCTTAATTATATGTGTCTAACAAATGATAGATAAATAGATTTTTAGCAACTTGTCAACAGGCAATAGTCGCTTTTCAAATTTACTTTTATGAATTTTAAATATGCATGGACTACTTGTTAGAATTCCCGAGGCAGGTACCTAGTGTATGGGCTGGTACACGTTTTAGATTTTTTTAAATTGATAAATTGTAGGCTAAGCCCACCATTTCCCATTTTCTTTTGTGAGGATCAAAGAAATATTCAGAAGATCGGCTGAATTCTGCTGTTGAAGCAGTAAAAAACAGTATACCATTGCAGCCAGAACATTCAATGTACCAAGGGCTATAACTCAGTTTAGATGCAGCAACAAGTTTACTAAATCAACTCATTGACCAGCACCTATGATGACCACCGATGAGGAAAATATTCTTGTCATGTAGGGCTAACTAATGCCAAATTGTCCTTTCTAGGCATTTAATATGTCCCTTTAGGGGAGGTGAGTAGGGATTGTAAAATTTAACACAAATAGCCTACATAGGCTAGTCAAAAGATGGGAGAACAAAGCTAAGAAATAGACTATGTGGAAATTGACTCAAAAGTTTTCCCCAAATGCACAAGATGGGAGAAAGCGTTTCACAGTAGGTGTATTACAGTGGAGCATTGTGTCCATGTACCAGATGAATTAGATGAAGAGTTACTTTTCCTATAAAACACAAGACGAGTCAGGTGACGATTTTTTTAATGAACTTTGTTATGACGATGCTTCATTTTAGTAAAAAAAAAGGCTATGAGAAAACTATTAAAATACATTTTATTATTACTGTAGGCTGTGAGCTTTATCTAAAAATTTTCATGTTTTTGTAATTTCTTAATTTCAAATTAAGCCTAGTTTTTTTCTATTATTGTATCAGCTTGAATAAACCGTATTCATAAAATATTTCTCAATTTTTGTTTCAAGTATCTATAGGCCTATTTCTGTTTTACTCTGTTTTTTTTAACTGTAAGATACATTTTGTTCTTAATTTTTTTATCTTCATTATTATTATTTTTGCTATCCCTACTACTGTTCTTTTAATCTGTAAATTATTCCTGTATGTTTTGTTAAAGGACTGTTCAACAAAAATGAATTTTGTAGCAAGTATAAATTTCTTTATTTTGCAACAAAGAATTATAAGAATAACATAGAATAAAAAATATAAGGCCTGAATAATGGTAAAATGTATGTCTTAAAATAAATATCCTAAAGGGATAAACATAAAGGCTAATAAATTGAAAATTTTTAAAAAATCTGTTAGATTTTTTAAAAACAATTGATTCGACGGGGGACAACAGTTTATTCGATAAGGGCCAAAACTTGGGTAAACAGTGTCAATAACTGGGGCTTTTGCCATTGTTTTGGTTAATGGGCTAGTGTTTATAATTAAGTTATTTCAGAGTTATTACTCCTGTACAGAAGTACTCTGTGAAACTTTATGAACAACTAATATATTAAGAATATTTGAAATATATTTGAAAAATATTACTTGATTCTCAATGTCCAGTTTAAGAGGTACATAATCGTAAAAAGTGCCAAAAACTGTGTTATCTGTCCAATATCATTTTCTTCCCTATACGATATTTACATATCCTCAAGCTCCTGGCTCTTAGATAAGGGTGTTTTCTAAAATTTTTCTATTTTGTTTGGTAGTGGAATGGAATTAGGATTAGAATATATCAATCTATATATATATATATATATATATATAACAGTTCCGTAACTGATTGACTGACTGACTGACTAACATACAACGCACAGACCAAACCGCTGGACCTAAAGGGATGAAATTTTGCATGGCGATTCTTCTTATAGTGTAGGGGTGTACTAAGAAAGATTTTTGAAAAATTCTTCGTAGATTTTTTTAAATTAAATTTTTAACCTGTTTTAGTAATTTTTTTTTAAGTTTACATTTAAAATAATAATTTGAGGGTTATAAAATTTATATCACGAGAAAGATCATAAAAATTTTCTGATTTTTGGGGAATTTTTAAAGATTAATTTTTAGAATTTAATTTATTAAATGCTGATCACGTGATTTCTTTTTCTAGTACTTTAAATAAATTTATCGTCACGTGCATAACAATTAAATGGACAAAAAAAAATTTTCTTGCTAATGCGGCAGACGATTGGACATTATCCAAAAAAATATTAAAATACAGTAAAAGATATTATGTTCCTCAAACTGTACTATATTAACTGTATTATATTTTTAAGTGTGTCCTATTAGATTTAATTTGAATATTTTCTTTTACATTATTTTATCGAGAAAAATATTCCATACGATTTTTTTAGAAATATATATATATATATTTTTTTTACATCAATTGTATACATTGATCGTCGTATTTATTATAAATATATATATATATATATTTATTTATTTTTTTTTTTTGCATTAATTGCATACATTGACCGTTGTATTTAATTTGAATGTACTCCGTAGCGAAGTGCGGGTTTTCAGCTAGTATTTTAATAAACCAGCATTTAAACAAATTAATTCAATGTAATGCTTTTCTTTGTTGTACCTAATAGAAATCTAGCTGGCTGCTGTAATCTCTTATCCAAAAAAAAAGAAGTACTTTTAAAATAAACACAAGACCAAAAGAGACTAGAATTTTTTTTATTTTTTTTTTTATTATTATTTTTTTTTTATTTTTATTTTTTTTTTTTTTTACTAAACGAGTCATTGGACTAACACCACCCGTCCATTGCATAAGCGAAAGCATACAAAGCTTGAAAATTACCAAGTGAGAACATCCTCTTAGAGGGTCGGAATATCGTTGCCCCCTCCCTACATCTTCTTTTCTTGCCCTTTAGTTACATCGATGGATCCCATTCTGATGACAGTTATTCTTATAGTTTGTTTTGGTACTACTTATTCTGAGGAAATAACAAAAAAAAAAAATTGTCAATAAAAGTCTGCTCTTTTCCTTACATCGAACCAATGAAATAGCAGAAACGATACATATAAAAATAAAACAGAGTAAATAAACTACGTCAGTTTAAGCGTGGTTCTAAAAACCGGAGACATCATAATGCTTCCGAATTATTGAAACAATAAATCTGGCTGTACATCAGTGGTTCAGGAACCAGTTGTCATTTTAAAAAAAGAAAAGAAAAAAAATCGTCGAGGACCGATTCTCAACCGTTTTAGAACAAAAAATGATTTAATTTTCTGAAAAAAAAAGTGATAAGCAACTTGTAATAAAATGTTACAAATAAACTTAATAACAAATTAAATGTAAAAGTAAACTTAAAAACAAACTTGAAAGACTATGAAAACTTAAAAAAGAAAGAGATTTTTAACTTGCGTTTGCTTAACTAGCTGAGGCATTGCTCTGACGCTGCGGACGTCCCAGAAAATATATCAGAGATTTTTATGTAGAACAGAGATTTTTTTCGTACTTGAAACTTCAGGAAACGGAAAAAAATACAGAGATTGTCAGAATTTGAGCAAAAAATTCAGAACAAACAAAAAAAAAATTGGATGGGGAACAGGACTACAGAATCAACACATCTTATATTCAATTTCGCTTGCTTGAATTTGAAGCAACGAGCGCGCAGTCAAAAGAGAAAAGAAGTTCTCAAATGCTCATATGTAGCTTTTAAATTATTTCTTTTTCGTGAAGTACTTGAAATAGATGTATTTTAAAAGAGCTGTATTCAAATTATGAAAAAATGTTACAGGTTTACACGAGAAAATTTTTTGTTGCTTGTTAGTATTGTATTTTATTTAGTGACCAAAAACAAAACGCTAAAAATAGGGGTCCTCAAAATTGTTAAGAAGTGATCTTTGAGCTTTCTTAGTTTCGGAATCGTTCCTCTACATAATAACTGATATATTCCCTTTCTTTCATACATAAGCATTAATATATCAAGCAGACTGTGTTATGTGAAGCTTTCCTTTGAGGGTACGTCTGGAGATAAGTATGTATAGTTTCCAAGACACCATTGCCAAGTGCTTTATATTTATCCACTTATCACAACACTTCACTACACCGTGGGGAGCTAACATTGCCTGTAAGTTTATTCCAGTTTATTTCAGTGGAGCGAGAGACACTCAAAATGTTTACTCTGAATGCGGGCATGTAAAATATGGACGTCTGAAAATTAGTCCAGGCCCTTGAATTGGGTTGAAATTAGGGTGAATAAGCACACAACAATTCTTCTTTTGCAAGCCAAAATTAACTAAATGCAATAGCTCAGTGGTGCGCAAACTATGGGTTTCTGCCCCTAGGAAGGTCGTGAAAAAAAAACTGTAGGGGGTCGCTGATAGTTTATATCACATTGAATTATTTAATTAAAAAATATGCTTTAAATTTTTAATGATTACATATTTTAATATTTTTAATTTATATTTTTTTATATGTTAAATTGTGTTTTCAAAATGAGTAGCTATAAAAACCAAACACGGATCAAGACTAAACTCGGCAGGGCTGCCCAGAGACTTTACGGGGCCTGGGGCAAACTTCTCTTGGCCCTAAGAAAAATAAAAAATGGAAAGAGACGAAAACACACATTCAAATTAAGTTACTCATACTTAAAATTTTATTACATGAATGATTAACATAATTATTATATTTCATTGCACTGCTCTCTTTTTATATTCTCCAATAAATATGACATCTTCCATCCGCAAAGCTTTTTTGCTATCTATTTTAGTAGTTAGTACTGTGTTCAATTTATTAGAGAGAATGTAATTTTATAGCAGTTAGGACTAAACAGTTATATTTTTCATTAAAACTAAAACGCGTATTTTTCAGAAGACTATTTTAGAGTAAGAGAAATGTAATTAATCGAATAATTTTTTTTTAATATTTTTTTGGGGGGGCCCTTTTTTCAGGAGATTATTTTGAAGATTCAGAATTTTCTTTGGGATGAAATCTAATAAATTTTTTATTTTTATTTTTTATGGCCCCTCCGGCAGTTAGGGGCCTGGGGCAAAGTGCCCCAGTTGCCCTCCCCCCCCCCCTCTAGGCGGCCCTGAAACTCGGAAACGAGAAGGATACGAGAATAGCACCCAGAAATGTTTCACTAAATATTGAATAAATATTATTCGAGGTCCCGGTTAACCCTTCTCGTTCATTTCTTTTTAATTTTAGGTTTATATAAATAAATGTAGATTAAAAATTTCAGTGTTTTAATATGAAGCTTATAATTTGAAATCATACTCTTTTTAATTTTAATTTTTGTTAATTTTCACTTAAATGAAACACGAGTATTAATCATATTAATATTTAGTTTTCCTATTAATATTTAAGTATGACATTTAAGGCACATGTAATTTTTCGAAAAACAAGTGCGGATGATAAGAAAAACATTTTCTTCATTCTTATAATGGAAAGTAAATGTGTACATCTGCTTTGCATGATTATTATTATGAGTGTATATATCCAAAATCTACATTCAGTTCATTGATTTTAAAATAGTTTGTTAAAATTTGCTTATTTATTTTTTCTACCCTTTTTGGTTAACATTTTCCATTTTTTGTTTGTTTGTTTTGTTTTTAATAAGTTATGCACATCAAATTTTCAATGGGGTCGAGTGATTTTTTTACTGAAAGAAAGTGGGTTACGGTCGAAAAAGTTTGCGCACCACTGCGATAGCTGTTTTTTTAGCATATTTTTCGATATTGTATTGTCTGAGAATAGAGCTTAAGTGCTGTTAGTCAATGTTATTGAATGGTTAAATGTGAGTTTCATTTAGTGACTATAGCAAGAAAAATAACTGACCCTTCGCAAATGGCAAGCGATAACAAAAACTTGAAGATAACTTTCCCTGCGTCAAACACTACCACATATCCGAGGCTTTTAAAAAAATATTCCGAAAAAGTTTTTAACAGATTTTATGTAATTTCAGATTTTATACACCCAATATTAAGTTTAAAAAATTATCAAGAGGTGTACATTCTTCCACATTCAGATAAAATAGTCATTTGCATTGCACTTAGTTGTTCTATTATACAAATTACATATATTAGTTATGGCTAGGGTGCTGGCTTTCGGGTTCGAGTCCCACTGTTGGCATGGACGCGTGTAGCCGTTCGGAATCGGCTTTAAGCAGTCGGCTAATTAGCCCTCGTCCCCGATCTAATTGTGTATCGGGATCCGCGTGTAGCCAAAAAGAAAAAAAAAAAAAAAAAATGACCGTAGCGCTCTAAACCAAACCAAACATATATTAGCCGTTAACTATATTTTCACAAACCTAGAAACGACTTAATAGTTAACTCCTAAATGGGAGGTTTTCAACAAGAGGGCCTCTTTCTTTTTCGGACTCATTTATTAAATTGGAGCCCCTCATCAATATTTCTCAGTTAGATCTTAAATCTCGCTAGATGTTAAATACTCTTATTTAAATATATATTCATTAAATCTTTCCTTAATAGCATGTTAAAAATAACCCTGTTTGGAGAAACATATTCCCTGTAGTACTGTCTTAGATCCTAAAGAGTCGTTATGTTCCGTTTTTTTTTTATTATTTGAGCGCGAAACGCTTTGAAAAAAGAAAGAAAAATTGAAGAAAAATAAGGTACTGCCTTATACCCGAAAGAAAAAAAAATGTGTAAATATTAGCCTCCGCTTACAATGATAGGTAATATAAGGCAAAATAAAGTTGTTTGTGTACTGTTTTATTAATGCAATTCATATTTAGCTTGACGACGTGGCAAGATCGAGTCGAAATTTTTCCTTCACGAAGTTCCCTTTTATTACAATAACTCCCTACCGACAGGGCCGGCGCTAGCAGTTTCGCCGCCGCGGGCAAAAAGGTAACATGCCACCAACAAAAATTAACAAAAATAAAAGAGCCGGTAACAAAAATTAAAAGAGATAACCTAAACCCTTCCAACGCTTAGTAGTAAAATAAAACGTGAGCAAAAAAATTGGTATTAAAAAAGTTTTGATTTGCGAAAATGCAAATTTCTTTATTTATGATTTTGGCACTAAATTGAAATTAAGGTTGCACAGAAAAAAAAGAAAAGACACAAATCTAGTATATAATTTTAAAATGCATATATTAAAAAGATAGCTTGGAGCGTACGGAATGGCGTGCACGCTCCAAGCACTTGCAAAAGAGCGTACGTGTAAAGGGCGCTAGTAGCGCCCTTAACACATACGCGCGGGATCGTGGTTTCCAGTGGGAAGGAACGTACGTCTAAAGGGCGCTAATGAGTCTTTGTGAACTTTCAATCGTTTTAGAGTACTGTATTCTTTGACTAAATTCAGTCCAAGATTTTTGACTTTGGATATGGTTTTTAGAGGTTTCGTGTTGTTTTAAAGTCTCAGCGAGGTGCTTCCAATCTTTAAAATCTTCGGTAGAAAGAGAACTTAAAATAGAACCAAAAAGTTTGCAGCAAAAGCAATAAACACAGTTTTTTGTAATTGAATAGACTAACCAGTTACGCATGACTTTTTCACCAATTTTCATGTTTCTCAAATAATGAACTGCGCTAAATCTTCGACCGGTATCATTATACGGAAAAGTGTATTCCTTTAATGGTGGAGGTGCTCCTTCTTTTACCAAAAAATATATTTCGGCTTCTCATAAGCTAGTTGGCCAGGAACCCGGATCTGGATTTATTATCGTAGCAAATGTCTCTTCTTTGGATTTTCCTGCAGTAGGTTCATCCAAAGAAGAGACATTTGCTACGATAATAAATTCAGATCCGTACAGCGGGGTAAGCATGTTTTTGATGCTACTGGTGAACATGTAGTCGCATTTGAGCTTTATTCTGAAAATCTTTCTCAACCTAACGATACTGCTAACAAACGGTCCTCGGACCATAATGAGGAAACTCCTAAAAAACTTAGTAAACCTCCTGCGAGACTAACTGCTAAAACTATAGAACAGGCTGTTCAACCTGAAATTGTAATCGATAATAAATTTAGTTCCCTTGAGGAAAATCTTAATTCTAATGAAGTAACTGAAAAAATCTCTAATGAACCTAAACGAATTAAACTTAAACCCATAACTATTTGTAAGACCGAGGATTATAGATTATTCTTGATAAAATCTCCCTAAGCGAGGAAAGGAAATACGAAGCCAGAGTTAAAGGAAACTTTATTCAGCTTTTTCCGGTTAATACTAATTCTCACGAAAATATCATTCAGTTCCTGACGGATAATGGCATACAGGGTTTCTCCCTACCATTCAACTACGTTAAATCGATTAAGGTGGTCTTTAGAGGCCTCCCAATCGAATTCGAATGTAATGAAATTATGGAATCACTCAAATCCCTTAACTATGAAATCTTAAAAGTTGTTCAATTCACCAGTCGTAAAACGAAAAAAATAATCCCTATTTTTCAGGTAACTTTAGTTCCCAACGATTTTTCTAAAACTATTTTCGAACTTACTTCCCTCAACTATTTCCGAATTAGCGTTAAAAAGTACATTTCCCCATTTAAAACTCAACAGTGTTTCAACTGTCAATTATATCATCATCATTCTGACTTTTGCAATATGAATCCCCGTTGCGTTAAACGCGCCGGGAACCATCACACAAGTAAATGCACACTTATCAAATCGGAAAACACCTCACCAAAATGCTGTAATTGCGGTGGCGATCATCCAGCCAGTTATAGAGACTGCCCAAAATTTCCACATAATTCTTCTAAAAAGAAAGATAAGAAAACGAAAACGCCAACCAACTCTGGAATGTCATATGCTGACATTTTAAAAAATGTAATTCCCCCCAACAATTCAAATGAATCCCAGCCCCCAACTCATAGTAATTCTCAAATTTCTGAAATCTGTAACGATTCCCACCAATGTAACACTGAAATTCCCGAAATTAACAAAAGTCAAGTTAACTTTAACTTTATCAAAATAATTCAAGGAATCAATGAAACTGTAGCCGAAATCCAGAAGGAACTCGATTTAGAAGATTTCCATGAAATCTTTAACAAGTTAAATATTTGTCTTCTTAAAATGAAAAAAACTAAATCCTTTAAGGATAAATCTCTTATTTTATATGACAGCCTTTTAAAAGGCACTAAAAAATAATGTTTCTCTGCCATTTTTATTTCATTTTCTTTTTAATTTCATTTTTAAATTTTTTCTCATTTTATTATTCTCTCATATGCTCAAATGTATTCATTGTTCACAAGTACATCATTATGCTGCTACGTTGGCGGGCTCGGCCCATGGAACGTAGTTACCCCCATTAACTCTAATGAACTCTAATGAGCTCTGGAGTAGGTTCAGTGGACGTCCCTGGAGTAGGTTCTTTGGATGTCATAGGAGGTGTATCCTACAGCATAAAACACCAAAGTGGCCAAAAACCTGACGGATTTGAGCGTTTTTCCAAAAACATCCTACAGAAGCTATAAAAATATTTGTTTAGAAAAGCTGCCAATTTTTTAATTATTACCTACTCACCTTACTTTTACAACACACTTTATGACACAATTTTCAAAAACTCACGGCAAATAATAATTGTATGTAATGCACTCTACTTCACTAGTAACCAACCTGTAAGGCAATTATTGCATAAATAAAACAATCGAACTGCCTCTTTTCCTTTTATAATACGAGTAGTAGCGTAAAAATCATGTCACAGCTTGTCATGACTGGTTTTTCGCGACCCCATACATATTCCGACAAATTAAAACACACGGTAAAAAATTCTTTTACAGCACTTTGTATGTGTGTACATTTATTTAAATTTTAATAAAAAGGGTCATTTTTTATGTTATACATTTTTAAGAGGGAGTTTATTATGCTTGTGAGCGGTTTCCTTGAAATATTTTGATATTTTATCTATATTGCGCTGTATTTTTCATTCGGTTTGGGATTTGGTCTTTAATACACGAAAACTCTACCCATCTCTCAAAACGTGTTTTTATTTAAAAACTACATACCTCAACCTTATGTCGTTCTCATGCTTGAGGATTTTTGAAGTGAGTGGGTACCTATACTTAAAAGTTCGTAAAACATATTAAAAGCAAATTTTATTAAAAGTCCACCTATTAATTTTTCATAAGCATTCAAATGAATTTTGGTTTAATCATTTTCTTCATAAACTAGTTAATTTTACAGCCCATTTGCCGCTTCCTAAGGTTGCCGCCCCGGGCAGGGGCCCGGCTTGCCCACCCCTAGCGCCGGCCCTGCTACCGACTACTAACCTGACGCCATTTCTAAAAAAATTCTAATCGCTGATGTGATGGAATGTTACCATTGTTACATCTCTCAACTCACCAATACAGGATTCTCCCCACTTGTCAGCGAACAGATATACGTCACCTCCGCCCCAACTTTTATAATACGTTGAAGGTTCATTACTCTTCGAACATCTGAACTTTTGAGGATTGTGAAGGTTCATTAACACGGTAAATAAAATAATCATGACTGTGCAGCAGCAAGCAAAACAACTCACAGTCAATCTATTATCGATATAGTACCACGCCCATTGAGAAATTTCAAGAACGGCTCGTAAGGGGGTGGCGGTCCCACTTCAAGAGCCTCAAGCAGGTCTTAAACAACTCCTCCCCCCAAAATAGAGGGGAAACATGAATCGGAGCTGAAACGAGAATGTAGTAACCTGAAAGAAGAATCCTACTCTTGGCTGCTTTATCGCCTTCATTTCGTTTGCGAGTGATCTTTCACTTTGCGAAAAAAAAGACAAACAATTGAGACTTTTTTTTTCTTTTTTTTTTCCAATGCGGAGGCACTTGTACAATTGAGACTTAAAACGGTGAGCCAGCGCTCAAAAGATAAACAATTTTCAGAATTTGTTTTTTTAATTATGGGATTTAGAGTTCATAAATTCCCTAATAATAAAAAGGAAACGTTGCAGAAATAACACTATTTCTACATTATATGTAATTAAAGTTATTCCGAATTTTTCAACTTTCTTGGATATGAATCATGTAAATTCAAAAAGGAGCAAAGGAAGCTTTCGAGTAAAATTTTTCTGCAGAATGGCTGCATCATAACTAATCATAGAGGAGTATTGTAAAATTCTGTGTTTTCTATGCAAAGGATGTTAAGTCCAAAATGGGCTGAAATGAGTTATCAAAATCCAAAAGGGAGCAAATAAAGCTTTCACGTAAAATTTTTCTGCAGAATGGCTGCATCATAACTAATCATAGAGGAGTATTGTAAAATTCTATGTTTTCTATGCAAAGGATGTTAAGTCCAAAATGGGCTGAAATGAGTTATCAAAATCCAAAAGGGAGCAAATAAAGCTTTCGCGTAAAATTTTTCTACAGAATGGCTGCATCATAACTAATCATAGAGGAGTATTGTAAAATTCTGTGTTTGCTGTGCAAAGGAAGTCCAAAATGGGCTGAAATGAGTTATCAAACCAGACATGTTTGAAAAATCAAGGGCTACTGCGGGGTACAAAAATATAAGTCCAATTCCACTTCAAAATATTTTTATTCATCTGAGAAAATTTGGGGTATATGAAACAAAACATAAACATGTTAGTATTAAAGGGGTTATGTTCCAGTCAAGGACTTAACACTCTTTACTCAACAAAAATAAAATTAGAAAAATTTACTTAAAAAAATAATTAAAAATCAAACTTAAAAAAACTGACTTTACAGAAGCCTTTTTTTTTTTTTCAATCTCGATTCTCTGAAAACTACGATTTTGGACTTGTCACTCTTTTCACTGCAAACACAGAATTGAAATAAAGGTATTTAAATTCTTTTAAGTTAGAACTTTCTATCAATTTTCTAATAGGAAGCACTCAAAATCTTTTAGGATCTACCAACCTCTCCTCTTGTGTGTTTTCTTATACATAACATATGTATTAAAGTTTGTCGATTAGTCCTAATTTAAACACATTTTCTGAATAGGGATTATAAACTTGATAGCAATAAATGTTTTTGGGGTAAAGTTTGAGGAATTTTTTTTAAAGTGTTGAATTACATAAGGTGACATATTTCTTCAAACATACAAGATGCACTGAAGAGTTTTGAAATCAATGGCATTGTACTTTATAGAAATAAGGTGTTCTGGAAACTTCGGACCAAAGAAATCAATTCATTTCAACCCCAATACGATATTCTCATTGCTCCTAGTTACTATATTTCAGGGCACTTTAGAAATATATATAGGTTTTAGCAGCAAGAGCACACTGCCAAATTATTATTTCTTCGAATTTACTCTTGCTTTTGTTTCTACTCAAGATATTTATCGACAATTCGCTTAAGATGGATTCTCGGTGGACTCACCTGTTTGCCATATCAGTTATCATCTATGACACTGAAAAATGATAGGATGTCATAATCTGCACTCATCAAATTTTTATTTTTATTTTTTTAATTTTGTTTTAAATTGTAAAAAAAAAATATCAAATATTTATCACAAAATAATTTCTTTAAATTTCTTCGCTTTTACATAAGCAAAATTTAGCTATCCAGAAAAGTGTGAGCTGCATTCCGTAAATATACTTTCCTCGGTAAATTCTAAAGATTCTATTATCAGCCCTAAAATTTATAATTTTCTAATCAATTTATTCAACTTTATTTTAATTTTCACTTTTACAGCTTCTTAAAAATATTTTGTATTTTGAGCATCCATTTTTCAAACAAGTTTCTAAAAGGACTTATACGGCTTTAGGGCCCTTTTTTATCAACATAATATAAAGCCTTTTAAATCTTACTATCACTGGAGTCCTTAGTTTTGTGAATCACTACTTCATGCGTTTAGTTCATGCGACATGGCCATTTAAACATGACTTCAGAAAATAAGGGAGAAAATTTAAAGTAAGCAAGTTCATATCAATAAATATTCTAACCTATTGAATTTTGAATGGGAAATTGTTTGTGAATGGAGTATTGCGTATTATAGCTTTAATAATATATTTTTTTCGTTTCAAATTTTATGTTTTATTTATTTTGGAGTTTGCATTATAGAGATTTATACACTTCTTCCCTTACCTTGGGTATATATATCTTGAAATGGCACTCTAAATAATTTCATTCAAACACAGTTCTTACACAAAAACAATGTTTATGCAATCATTTTCACATATATCTATTCTTTTCAACGTAAGCAATGCGTACTATTAGTACGAGATATATATATAGCATTCATGCAAGGGAAATACAATTCAATATATTCATTTGTATAACTACTCATTCAAGAAACATACACTTTGCAATACTCACAATACTTGAAAAGTCAACCAGCAATGCTGCCACGTAAACTTTGGGACTAACAAGAACTCGCGTAGGTTTGAAGCAACCTAGCTCCTCCCTCAACACTTCGTTTCTTTTATCTAGCTGTTTGGTATTTATACCAACCGCGTATGCCGCATTTAGCATAGCTTAAGCGGCTTCTTTAGAATTATTCACCTAAAAGTTCGATTATTGTGAATCGAATCTTATGTAAACCTTACAGCATTTTTTTTACTCATATGAAAGACAATGACAAAATCGCCATACAGGTAGAGATGAATATCGAGATTTGAGTTTAGGGGAAATATTCCAGGTAAGCATTTATTTTACTCTCTTAAATATTTCTTTGCTGCAATAAGACGTTATGGTCGAATCCGGAAGTCCTATTGACTAGACTATCATGCATACTCATGAATCACTGCGGTTATTTCATTAAAAAAAAAAAAAAACTAAATTCTTTAAGCACACATGCCAAAATATTTTCAAGAGTTCTTAATTTTATATTTTAGACATTGCCTCTCGCTTTAATTGGTTACTACTTTGCCAAAAGTTCAGTTGGAAATAAATATTTAAAACACAGTTTTTGAAACCAGGATGAAGGGCTGATTTCACTGAAGATGAATAAAATTTCTCTCTAAATCTTGAAACAGAAGCTGTTCTGGATGCTATTGAATTTTCGACTTCGTAAAATAAGTATCTAGTGTCAAATCTCCTATCAGACGTCCTTTAAACAGTTAACCGGGTTTTTTCTTTAAAATTTAATATATATTTATAATATATTAAAAATATTATAAATACTTTTTTTTAAATGCCATAACCGCGATTTTTACTCCGCTTTTATTTTGTTGATACGAATATTTCTCCTCGGAAAGCGCTGTTATGTAACCTTCAATCCGTCTATCAATTTTAGGAGCAATTTTCAAAATAAATTTTTATTTTATACTCCAATCAAAACGAAACAGTAGCAGACGATTATTCTGAAGTTGCCAAATTTTTATCTCAAAATGCAAACGCCAAAAATAAATTACAAAATCGTTTCCATAAAGTACGAACGATCTTCTGTAAAATGGAAAGCATTACGTGGCTAAAACAAATTCATCCTGAAATGATAATATTTGCCTGTAATTCCACCGTCAGTTGATATAAAAGAAGATAAGATGGTTTTAGTAAATCTTCCTATTTTGATCTAAATCAAAATTAAGGGGTAATATGAGGGATGAAAGAAACATTCTTTCAGCTTCGACTGAAAATGCCTTATATAACGATACAAACTATTTATAAATATAAACTTATATAATTTCTTATAATATTTATCATCATTGTTTTTCTTACTTATGTTATTCTTACTTACTTATTTATTTATTTGTTTTGTCAATGAGTGAATTAGTACTGATATAAATAAATAGAGAGTTTGAAAACTTTGTGCGGTGGTCATTGAATTGTATACAAAATCTTCTTCACAAAATAAAAGATGATAAGAATATTTTTCATCATAAAATTTCTCTATTAACAATACATGTTTCACCCTTGTCTCTCTCTCTCTTTCTCTATCTCTCTGTATATATATATATATATATACAGAGGCTGTTCGCACATTTTTTTAGACGATTTTGGTAAGCGGTAATAAAAAATCGTTTGCTGCAAAAGAAATAATTGCAATTGTACTATGTTTTTAAAAGTCAAAATTATCGTCTGCGGCTTGAAAGTTTTGTTTTTATTCAAAATGGCGTTTTTAACAAAGCAGTGGTTCGAAGGCTACCTTTATGCTCTTTCCGAAGAGAAATATGCATACTCCGTTATCCAAAAACGATGTGAGAGTCATGGTTTTGTGATATCTAAAGCGTCGATAGGTAATATCGTCAACAAGAAAGGAAAAAAACGTCAAATTGGAGCCTCAAGTGGGACGATCAAAATTCCAAACAAGTATCCAAGGAAAAAACGGACATCTTCGACTATTGCAAAGGTACGTTGTTTAATGTTAAAAGAAAATCCCCCTAGTCAAAGGACAGTTGCAAAATCATTAAAATGCTCGGTGTCTACTGTAAACAAAATGATAAACGTTGATTTAAATCTTAAGAAAGCGAAAAAACGCAATGTGCATCGTCTTCTTCCAAATCATATCGCTGAACGCAGGACACGCTGCAGAATTCTATAGGAGAAACACTTATCCAAAGAAAAATGGAAAACAATTGTCAAAATAGATGAATCATGGGTGTATTTAAATGATTGCAACAAAAAAAAGCCATTTATTATCATAAAAGGGGAGAAAAAAAATTTAAGTACATGGTTCAAAGAATCGAAAGAAAGTTTTTCTAAGGGATTCATGATTGTTGCTGGTTTTTCTTATAATGGCAATTTAAAAATAAAGAGAGTGGAAAAAATGTCAAGATTAACTCCAAATACTATCAGGAACATATTTTATCGCCAATTATTCTGAATGAAATACCATCGCTTTACCCAGAGTGCCATCAATCTGTGAGACTCCATCAGGACAAAGCTAGCAGTCCCACATCAAAATCCACTGTAAATTTCCTAAAAGAAATTTAACAAAAAACTGGTATCAAGGCCATACCCTTCACTGATAACCCTACTAAATCTCCCGATGTATCACCTATGGATTTTTGTGCTTTCGGACTTTTAAAATCTGCATTATCCAAACGTCGTCCCAAAACCCTTACAGGACTCTGGAAAGCTGTTCAAGAGGAATAGGATAGAATACCTTTTCTGACACTTCAAAAGGCATTATTATCCTGGAAATTGCGGTGTCGAAAGATAGTTCAGAATAAGGGATGTCAAATAGAACATTTAAAATACAAGAATTTTATGAAATTTAGTTTTGTGAATACAATATACACTGATGGACGAAAAAATTAGCGCACCAAGAAATAATTGCGGGATCGTAACGAAACTTGCAATGAAGGTACATGTCGGGGAGATATGCAAATGATTAGAAATGCAGCGTGATTGCGCATTACATATAGCCGGTAGAGGGCGTTGAACATCGTACTCTGTGGAGTATAAAACAGGTAACCAAAGCTTGTTTGAGTGTGCTGAATCATTTACAAAGGAAGAACTGAGATAGACATGCCATTACGCCGTGTTCGAAGACAATATAAACAGTTGTCGCAGTTTGAGAGGGGGAGAATCGTCGGGATGATGGAAGCTGGGTGGTCAGCTAGGCGAGTAGCTCTTGAATTTGGCCGCTCTGATTGTGTTGTGAGGAGGTGTTGGGACCAGTGGACCCGAGAGATGTCATGTACACGAAGACCAGGGTCAGGACGCCCTCGACAGACCAGTCGTCGAGAAGACCGCCACATCGTAAGAAATGCACGCGTACAGCCAACTGCTTCATCGGCCGCCATCCAGGCACAGGTAGCACCTTCATTAGGGGCATCTGTGTCTTCTCGAACCATACGAAGGCGCCTGGCTGAAGGACAGTTGGTATCGCGGCGCCCATTACGTGTGCTGCCCTTGACGCCCACCCATCGACGCCTCCGTTTGGAGTTTTGCCGCGCACAAGGAAACTGGACTGCAGCGGAATGGAACCAGGTCGTCTTTAGCGACGAATCCAGATTCAATCTCGGCAGTGATGACAATCGTGTTCGTGTGTGGAGAGCCCGTGGTGAACGCTTCAATCCTGCCTTTGCTGTACAGCGACACATCGCTCCCACAGGTGGTGTGATGGTATGGGGTGTCATTGCCTACAATACACGGTCACCCCTACTACTATTGTTCCGTGGCACCATGACAGCCTAGCGGTATGTTCATGAAATCCTGCAAACACATGTGTTGTCACTCATGCAACGGCTCCCAGGAGCCGTTTTTCAACAAGACAATGCTCGGCCTCATACGGCAAGGGTGTCACAAGACTGTCTCCGCACTGTTACTACCCTTCCTTGTCCTGCCCGATCCCCAGATTTGTCTCCAATCGAGCATATCTGGGATCATTTGGGACGACGAGTTGGGCATCCCACGAGTTTGAACGAACTAGAGGCAAGGTTACAGCAAATATTGAAGGAAATGTCTCAAGACATCATACAGAACTTGTATAACTCAATGCCCGATCGTATCGCATCGTGCATTCGCGCTAGAGGGGGTCCAACGGAGTATTAACTCCTCCGTTCATTTGTAACGGAGTATTAACTCCTCCGTTTTTCTCTGAAATAAATTATCCTTTTTCTTTGATTTTCTTATCATTTACTTATATCAAAGTAGTCATTACGTATGTAAAATTTCGTTTCATTTTGACGACTACTAGTTAAATTATTCTGTTAAGTGTCTTTATTTTCAATTATTACATATCTCCTATGATGTTAGTGATTCTTATGTAATTCTTTTTATGCTCTGTGGCTGTGGTATTAATAATATGTTAAGTTAAAAGTTTAGTTAACATTGTAAGCAACTGTTAATCTTTCATTAATAATACGCAAACTAATTATGTTAAAAATTGTAAGAAAAAATGATAAATAAAAAAATAAATAAAATTTAACACTTATTTAATTACTGTTATAGTTTTTATTATAAGTGTACAAAAAAATTATAAAAATATAAAAATGATTGAAAAAATTGTAAAATGTCTAAAACTATTTATAAAAAATAGTAAAATTTGGTAGATGTCTGGGTTTAATTTTTGCCTTGTTGTAACATGACATGCTGTTGATGAATGACACTTGGTTTAGTTAAATAATTTAATTATTAATCTTTTCCTTTTCTTTAGTAATTTTGGTTTTGCTCTTTATTATTGCATTTGTTATGGGACTGATGTGCTTTGCCTGAACTTTAGTTAGCCCTTTTTCTATTATATGGCACAGGAGATTCTTTAGTTTAATTTGGTTTAAACTAGTTATGTAATTAATTAGTTTACTCAAGATTTTTATGATCATGATGTTCTATTGAATTGTATATAGTAATTTGTTAATTGTATATTGTATATTGGTTTATACATTAATTATATTACTCTAAAATTACAACTTATATTCTATTGTTTTGAATAGTATTTGTAACGTATAATCTAAAATACTTAATCAAGAATTATAATTTGATAAATATTGATATGTATAATATATTGATATTTTAATCTATAATACTTATATAACATTATCTTCTAATGAATTGTAATATGGTTAATACATGAATTATAATACTCTAAAATATTTCAACATATAATCTATAGTTACGTATATTGGTGTTAACATTATATTTTACTCAATAATTACAACATTATATACTACAACATTATATACTATTGTTTTGTTTATTAGCTATTTATTTATTCTATAATGTTTATTAAACATCTTTTTGATTTGTTTATTGGTTGATACTTTATATTTTACTCATGAATAACTACATATTAAATTATAGTTTTGTTTATGAGTTTAAACATTTAATCTATATTAATTTTTCCACTTTATCTTCTATTGATACATTTTTATTTATTATTTTACATATGTATATCAACATATTAATTTATTGAATTGTTAATATTATTTGAGAACTGTAAATAGGTAAAATCATTAATTATTTTAAGCAAGTTAAACAAATTAATTTTCTAAGAATAGTTAATCACATTATTAGTGTATAAAATTATATTACTCAAAATATACTACTATTGATTAGTTTTAGTTGATACATAAATTGTTCTTTATATTCTCTTAAGCTTTTTACTAAGCTATGTTGGTTCAATTGAACCTATACTTTCTTAATATCATGAGTTATAGTAAAACATATCTAGCGACTGGCAAATTGGCATATCATACTAATGATGTCAATGCTCGGTACATTGATACTTATTGGGGTATCAATGGATCGTCAAACAATTACCAATTATCTTCATCCTCTTTCTTTGTGCCCTCTCCATGTTATAAAGTCGGGCAAAAGGCATTGGTTTTTGATAAATGCACTAATAAGCTATGTAAAACTTGTCCCCTAGCACATAATTCACAAATACATGTAAATTCAAAAAAACAAAATTTCTGCAAAACTTATAATTGCATATACAAAATCACTTGTAATTGTTGTCATATGGAATATATAGGACAAACTTCTAATCCTCTACATATTAGAATAAATTTACACCGTTCTAATATAAAAAAATATAATACACTAAATAGTCAACCACTTAACATTGAATTTGATCACTTCAAAAAACATAATTTTGAAAATATTGTAATCTCCATACTTGATATAATTAAATCACCCTCTGAAAGGTTATATTATGAAAATATTTATATGCAAAAACATAGAACTCTCTTTCCATATGGTCTTAATCAAATGTATAAACAGAAAAATATAGTTAAATTTAATTTTACTGATGTGTCAGCTCAACCTATTTACCCTAATCTAATTGAAGATACTCAGTCCTCAAAAAGAACTAAAAGAGGTAAAAGTTATAATAAAAGTAAGACTTTTGATAGTAACATATATAAAAATGCCTTAATACGTTTTCAGGAAAGGTTTATAATTGATTATAAATATAAAATATTAAAAGCTTGGATTTTTTCTATCGTTAAAAAACATATCATTAAGCTATATCAACTATTTTTAAGTACGAAAATAAAGAATTATCATTATCAGCATCTGGTATATGATTTAATATTAACACGGGCAAAACATTTAAAAATAAACTTACATAAAAAACAAAATTCAGCTAATAACACATATTGTGTACAAAATTTTACTAACCATAAACTAAATAATATAAACTTCAATAGTATATTTGATAAACTTCATGATATGTTTCCTATAAAAGAAATAAAAATAAAACGTGCCTTTAAATATACTCTGCCTATGGGTAGACGTATATTTAACTATAATCAGGTTTCCAAAAATTTTTCTGAGTCAATAAATTTTACTTGTGTTTGTCATCTGCCCATTTACAATAGTTATTTAGATACGACACATGGTCATTTAATAACAGGCAATTTGGATATTGTGGAAGATGTTGCACTGCGAGAGTTGATGAATTTGAGAACTAAGTTTAGATTACCTAGTTCTAATAATAATAAGAAAATAATAAGTTTCTTAAATGCTGATTTAGATAAATTTATTTACAAAATTGCAATTAATTACTCTGTACCTACTGAAGCATTCAACCCATGGAAAATTAATTTACTAAAACTAGTACAAGCTAAATTACCTAATAATAGTATTAACATTAATAATTCCTATAAACACTTTAAAGCTGCTATTACAAAATTACAAGATGACTTTATAGTCACTTATGTAGATAAAGCAGCCAACAACTATGCTATAATTTGCAAAAAATATTTTGCCATATGTTTAAAAAAACAGCTAGAAAATAGTGAACTTTTTCAGCCATTAAAAGAAACTACTAGTATTATTATTAAGAAAATCATAGCAAAATATAAACTACTAGGTATTTCATCTAACAATTATCTTTTTCCTTATATAACTTTAGTTCCTAAATTTCATAAAACACCTATTGCTTTTAGAGCAGTAACCTGTGGTCACAACACTTATGCTAAAAAAGCAAGTAAATTATTATTAAAATACCTTAAATTAATCTATAAAAATATAACATCTGGTGTTTGTGGTATAATTGATAATAGCTATAGTCTAATTAGAAAACTACAAACATTAGATAAATGTAAATGTATTGTAACTTATGATTTTAAAGATCTATTTAATAATATTGATATAATTGATTTAAATAGAATAATCATAATGTTAGTACAAAATAATATTCAATACTTAAACAACGAAATTAAACTAACTCGTTTCAATAGGCTCCTAGAATTAGTAACTAAACATAATTACATAGTTCATAATAATAGTATATACTTACAGTCCAAAGGTGTACCACAAGGTGGTAATGCTTCAAGTATGCTAGCTAATTTATACTTATATTATTTTGAAATTGATAATATAAAAAATAGCAATTACAATATATTTAGATATATAGATGATATAATAGTAATTAATAAAAGTAATAACCCTATAGACTTAAATTTTTACCCTCCTAATTTGGAACTAATTAAAAGTAGCCATGATAATATTAATGTAAACTTTCTAGATATTAATATTAAATTAAGTACTAACAGTAAATTTACTTTTGACTTATACGACAAAAGATCTGACTATAATTTTAATATTGTTAAATTTCAAAATTATCTAACCTGTTTACATAAATCTGTTTTTAATAACATTATTGAAAATCAGTTAGTTCGTATAAATAGGCTATGTTCTAAAGACAATAGGATTAAGCATATTATAGACTTGAAAGTTGTGCTAACTTGTAATAATTACCCAGTAAGTCTATCCAAAAACATAATTGGTTGTTTTTGTTTTAATGAATAGTTTGTTCTGTTGCATTAATATGTTAAACATAACAATAGGTTAAAATAAAAATAATAACTACTAAAAATAAAAATAAAAATCATAAGTAAAATAAAATAAAAATAAAATTAACTCATAGTAGTAACAATAATAAAAACTAAATAATTAAAGGAATAATAGTCTTAAAATATGGTAACCTAAGTAAGTCTGTAACTGAGAATCCACTACCTCAATGGTTGCAAGTTTTATGACGTCAGTCATCTTGCGGTTACAAGTTCTTAACTTCCACTCTGACTAGCGCCAGGCTTGGTGTTCTTTGGTTAAGTACTTTTATTCAAACTTAATTCATTTAATATTCAATTCTTCTGTTAATAATGGATTGTACGGTGTCTGAGTGTGTTTATTTAATAGATCATACTCATCAGAAACAATCCATTGGTTTTTAGACAGTATTGACACCGCTGATGAAGAAATGCTGTCAAAAACCTTATTCATACTTTTCTTTACATGTAGTTTGTTCCTGGCTGCAAGTAGCTTTAGAGCTATTACTGGTTTTCTCTTTCATCTTATTCTTATTTATATATATATTTGTGTGTGTGTGTGTGTGTATAACAAATATATCGTGTTTAAGAACAATCTCGTGTTTAAGAATATGAGTGTTATCTAGTTATAAGAACTAATAAAAATGGAATAGGAGGCCTAGATGTAAGAGGATATTAACGGCAAATAAGAACAAACACAGAATGATGAAAAGGAATTACAAGATAGAGAATACTGCACCATAAATATTCAAAACGGCTACTTTAGAATAACTGCATATGAAAGATGTTTCGTTTACGATTCACGCCAAGTGAGATCTTGCTGATGAAGATGCATTTTAAATGAACATTAACACCGTGTCTGAATATCACCTAAAAGCAACAGAAGAAAGTAGTAATTTCGTCGATTCATAATTTTTGCTTTCATCTATTCCATAATGGAAACTCTAGAGAGGGAAATGCAATTCTTTGTTATTGTTGTCTCTTAGATGATTATGAGTTTTAGAAGTGATGCGAGTAAAAAGAAAAATCATTAAGATCTGTTTGATGACACTGGACTATTAGTTCCCATTTGCTTTTAGTTATGATACATGAAAGCAAAATTGTACTTTAGGTTACACAAGCGAAAGCCATGCCATTAAAAATCTTATTGACACATACTATTATGTCTTTTAAACAGAACACTTTTCAGCAGTCAGCTGATTAATTCCCTAATTTTTCCTTTAAATCTTTTAAGTAAACTTCCAAAAAGACTCCATAGTTTTCGTTTTTTCGTTAAACATAATTATGTTTCGCATTTTTGCCAAGAATTAAGAATGATTCGTCACAGCTTAAAGATAAATTGAAAAATTTTTCATTTAATGCTTTTTGATTTCTTTCTCGATTAATTAAATAAAACTCTTTCGAATTTATGTGTGAAGGTGTTAATATCTGGCATTTTCTATTTATCCCAGTATTAAATTACACTTTGAGCGTTAAGTGATACGAAAAATCTATAAACAATGACGATATAAATGACAAAACCAGATCACTTATCTAAATTCGAAGTTACCTGGCAATCAGCTGAAAATGCGAGAAAAAAACTAAACGAATTCAGTGATTAAGTTATGACTATAAAATTCTCATATAAATATTTATAGAAAATAGTGCACAAAGTCACCAACAAGCGAACGTAATTAGTATGTGTTTGGGTTGTATAATGAGATGAGTGGTTTTCAAGTAATAAGTCCTAAAGTCTTCAGTCAGATAACATCCATATTTAACTGCAAAACTGTTCTATCTTGACTTTTCTCTAAAATAACTTGAAGCTTCATAAATTACTAACTGATAATGGAGTTAAATCCTAACTCTAGTTAATGCTGGAATCGAGCATTACCTACAATTGAACGGTTTTGAAGGCATTCATAGAATATTCAAAGCATTATTTAATGAAAGTTAATTTATTAATTCTATGAACTAGTTCACAAAATTAATAGAATACGCTGAAGGGATAGCTAAATTTATACGCACGTGTGAAAACCAGATATCGAATAAGCAAATTCGTCAGCTCACTTTTAAATTTGATGGTCTAAATTATGCACATCTTTTAACACATTAAACCGAACTCGCTGAGTGGGATAGTGTTAGAATCTTTAGACGGTGTTCCTATAATTAATTTCAACACTGGAGATCCTAAAGGATCATATAAAAATATTATAACTCACCTAGAATATACACTCATGGACAAAAAATTTAGCGCACCAAGAAGGAGTCTTCAAAATGAAACGAAATTTTACATACGTAATGATTACTTTGATATAAGTAAATGATAAGAAAATCAAAGAAAAAGGATAATTTATTTCAGAGAAAAAGGCAAAAGAACGGAGGAGTTAATACTCCGTTGGACCCCCTCTAGCGCGAATGCACGATACGATACGATCGGGCATTGAGTCATACAAGTTCTGTATGATGTCTTGAGACATTTCGTTCCATATTTGCTGTAACCTTGCCTCTAGTTCGTTCAAACTCGTGGGATGCCCAACTCGTCGTCCCAAATGATCCCAGATATGCTCGATTGGAGACAAATCTGGGGATCGGGCAGGCCAAGGAAGGGTAGTAACAGTGCGGAGACAGTCTTGTGACACCCTTGCCGTATGAGGCCGAGCATTGCCTTGTTGAAAAATGGTTCCTGGGAGCCGTTGCATGAGTGGCAACACATGTGGTTGCAGGATTTCATGAACATACCGCTGGGCTGTCATGGTGCCACGGAACAATACTAGGGGTGACCGTGTATTGTAGGCAATAGCACCCCATACCATCACACCAACTGTGGGAGCGATGTGTCGCTGTACAGCAAAGGCAGGATTGAAGCGTTCACCACGGGCTCTCCACACACAAACACGATTGTCATCACTGCCGAGATTGAATCTGGATTCGTCGCTAAAGACGACCTGGTTCCATTCCGCTGCAGTCCAGTTTCCTCGTGCGCGGAAAAACTCCAAACGGAGGCGTCGATGGGTGGGCGTCAAGGGCAGCACACGTAATGGGCGCCGCGATACCAACTGTCCTTCAGCCAGGCGCCTTCGTATGGTTCGAGAAGACACAGAGGCCTCTAGCGAAGGTGCTACCTGTGCCTGGATGGCGGCCGATGAAGCAGTTGGCTGTACGCGTGCATTTCTTACGATGTGGACTGTCTAGGGCGTCCTGAGCCTTGTCTTCGTGTACATGACACCTCTCGGGTCCACTGGTCCCAACACCACCTCACAACACAATCAGCGCGGACTAATTGACGAGCTACTCGCCTAGCTGACCACCCAGCTTCCATCATCCCGACGATTCTCCCCCTCTCAAACTGCGACAACTGCTTATATTGTCTTCGAACACGGCGTAATGGCATGTCTATCTCAGCTCTTCCTTTGTAAATGATTCAGCACACTCAAACAAGCTTTGGTTACCTGTTTTATACTCCACAGAGTACAATGTTCAACGCCCTTTACCGGTATACGTAATGCGCAATCACGCTGCATTTCTAATCATTTGCATATCTCCCCGACATGTACCTTCATTGTAAGTTTCGTTACGATCCCACAATTATTTCTTTGTGCGCTAATTTTTTTGTCCATGAGTGTATTATGAAGAGAGCAAAATATTTTAATTTCATTTTCCTATTTAAGCATACAGGATATATCACATTTTAGAATCATTTCTAAAAGAATAAATTGAACTTGGTCTTTTTCTTGTTTATGAGAATGAATCTGATTAGTTAAAACTCTTTAAATATTGACATGTAGCACAGAGACTAATATAGTTAACTAAGGTAGTCTATTACGACTGGACATAGTGATTTGTCAAACATTGCACTTTTCAAGTTATCAACTGTAACTTGATAAATTTACAAAGCAGTGTCTCAATAAAATAAGGACTGATAAAAATGTTGTTTTGAGGTTTTAAAAAACATTGGGATTTAAAACAGTAAACTTCATTGTTTTAACTATACTAGATTTGAATCAATATCCCTAGACATTTAAAAGCTCAAACACATTTTACCCAAGTTATTTTAAGTTAGTAATCCTTTGAACCGGATTAAAAACAACAACAAAAAGCCAGTCGAAAATTTCCTCGATTAGTTTATTTATTTATTTTTAATCAACAAACTTTTCCGAAAGTCCTAATGTTAGACGATGGTCAAACGTCTAGAGTGATGACCCTTGATTCTAGAGATGCGGGTCTCGTGGTGTGGAATATTTCTAAGCCCTTTCGAATTGTCTATAAACTGTCAGCTCCAATCTCTTTAGCCTAGCAAAAAGTGATTATAGAATTCCGAACCCATTTCAAACCAAAATGAAAATTTTAAAAATCAGTATAATCTAAAATTGAGATACGCCACATATTCTCGCATTAAAATTTTAAATTTAAATGAGTGGCATAGATATCTATAATTACTGATTTTTTCCACCTAAAATTGTTCCAATCGATCCGTGGAACCAAAACCGAACATCTGCTCTAGAGATAAATTTAATAACCATTATGCCACCAAAGCATATCATGATCTTCAGTGAAAAACATTCCATTTTTCCTGTTAAAAGTCCTTGAATCCCTGACAAATTCAATTAATCTCTCAGGTACCAATTTAATGATCATTTTCTATATTTTCTCAAATTTCTACTTTTTCTTCATTTAAAATACAACAGGAAGCGAGCCCGTGAACTTCTCTCAGATGTTCTATGCCTGTACACCAATAAGAAATGTCACTAAGAGTCTCTTGAACATACAGAATATGACGCTCGTTTTCAATTAGTTTTCAAATTATGTCGGATTTCATACACTCTAAGATTCTTGTCAAATTAAGAAATGAAACACTTTAATGATAAGAGAAATGATTTGAATCATATTTTAATGTTTTAAAATTATGACAGTCACAAAGGTAGTTTTTCCTGTAAATTGTATGTTATTAATACTAAGGTGAGATATGAAATTAATGCATTGCGTGTTCACAATTCTTTTAAAATCGTACACAGCCTTAACAAGGAATGTCAAAGGAATTATATTTGTTTAACATTTTTCCAGAACTGTTTTCAAAAGTTAACGACATTCTAATAAAATATTAGCTTTTGTATACTTTAAAGGCGACCTATACTATATATAATCAGATTAAGAATAGAGTAAGTTTACTATGTATACTTTATCCTTTGTATACTTTAAAAGTCAAATAACATTTAGGCTTTGGAGAAATGTATGCACAGTTTAGAATATATAATCTCTAATTTCAATTAACAAAACATTCTGAAAATTGAATTAAGGTAACATTGTTAGAAAATATTCTGAGCTATTTATTTATATAACAACGTAGTTTATATGTGCAATAGTTTAAAATGTTAATGAAATCATGAAGATGAAAATGTTACTTATCAAACATAATTAAGAAAAATCAATGCAAAAGTCTTTCATAATAAGAGTCACGCACTTTAGCTCATAATATTTGTTTGAAATAAGTTGAAGAGGTTTAGAAAAGTTCTTAAAAATTTAAGTTTAATGTTCCTAATATTCATACAATGTAATTTACAAGCAAGGTTCTCTATCATGATGTAATTAAGATATCTAGTTACTTTATGCTTCATTCTCAAAGACAATCAATTTAAACTAACTTGAAATTATTTCAGAAAAGAATGGTAACAAGATTTCATGGTCTAATTAGCGAGTGCTGTGTATTATTGAGATATTAGTACGTATAAAAGCACTCGAGTCACCATAAAATAAAGTATTACCATAATTTCAGCATCAAATTAGGTTATTCATGTTATACAACGAAGTTCATTAAATTTGTGTCAAAATTAATTTAAATTTTGCATAGTTTAATATAAATAGGTTACTAATAAATATATTTGATACAGCAAATTGTATAAAAGGGCAATAATATGCTATGAAATTTGATGGGAGAATTTTTCATAATAGTCATGAAAATAAAATTGGAAACAGAAAAATATTTTATTATCATATAATTGTGTTAAGTTATACAATAAATGAAATAGTATATTGTGTAGTAGCCACTGAGACAAAAGGGATATATTTATTTACATTTTCATTTAATTTCTAAATTGCATTTTTTTCTTTGTAAAAAATTGTACCAACAAGTAGGTGATAATGTGTCTCCTACATTGTAAATATTTCCTCCTTTCTTTGTTCCCAGTTTTTTTCTTTTCATTAGTTATCCTGATGGTAGAACTCGAGCTTACTATTTATCAATTTATGAAAGTAGTAGAGTGTTAAGATGGCAAGTGAACCTCGTCTCTGGAGCTTTCGGAAGAATCCTTGCATTAAGTACATGACGAAAGCAGAAATCGAACTCGACCGAGGACAAATAAAACTGTGCTTGATTTCAGGAAATGGGTTACTTAAAGCGTACGTCTTATTTCGAAGCTCACTGATAGAAATTGCATTTCCCTTGAATGATAACATAATATGTGTTCTTTACGCGTAAGCTTACATTATAGACTGGGAAGTCTCGGGTGGCATCAATAAAGTGGAATAAAGAATTTAAAGAAGACATAGCCAACTATGTTTTCTCTTTAGACGTATGAAATAGACACTGTAATTAAAAATTCGGAGAAGTTATTTATACCAATATAAGTTGGTTACGGTAACCTTTTGCTATACGGGGTCAAAACAATATGGCAAAATAATTTCTTATATCCTTTTTGGGAAATATCTCCCTAAGAAGCGAATCATCCCCCTAGGTATTTCTTTCGAATTTTTCTGTACATCATGAAATGACCGATTGGAAGCAGATAACTTCCTCAATATAACATAATCTGGAATTTAGAAGGTTACTTCTGATTTGAAAGATTTTGTAGAGAGGTTAGATTAGTTAAAATAAAAGGATGCTATTTGTTTTGTTTTTTAAATATGTTTTAATATTTAACAGGTAAGAGATTACTTAGTTTCTTAACTAGTTTACATGAGATTTCGAATTATAATAAAGGGAAAGTATACAGTGTATGCATGCTATGACAGTTATTCATGTCCTTCGTAACCAAACACTGATGCCAAATTGAACATGTTGCACAGTAAAATCATCGCGTATCACCTTACTATCCGTCAGCACACACATAAGACCTTTCATCGACGAAACTGCACACATACCCTTTTCTTTAAAGGGTTTCGAGGCAAAAAATTCCCTCGAAAGAGCACAAAATTATCTTCGTGGCCTAAAACATGCTATAGTTTCTCGAATCCAGTAATAACGCATGTTTCTACGATGCTTACACTGCAAGACACAAAATTCTTAAGCTGTTGCGTGTTGTACATCTGTAATTGAACTTTCTCTATCTCGGAATGGGAATTTTCATGGTTTGATAGGATACAAAAAAATTCCTTTCAAGCTATTTCGATGACATTTTGTACAACTTTCCTTTATTTTATTTTAACAAAACGGACTTTTTATTTGGAGGAATAATTCGAAAAATATTTTCCTTGAATCCCCCAAAAAGTGTTTCTTTTTCTTTTTAAAATCATTTAACATTTTATAAATACTGAAGACAAGTTATTTTTAAATCTTTGCCGAAAATAAATTGAAACGCCTATGCAAGTAAAGCAATTTATTGTTTCTGAAAATGTATCAAAAACAATTTTTATTTGGAGAAAATATACTTTTCTTTTTATAAATTTCTCAAGTATTTTAGTACTGAAAATTCAATCCCTTGTATAGCCATTCAAACTTACGCATGCATCTCCTCCAGAAAAGGTATGCATTACTGGTGATCTATAGGATGGTCCCACATTTTATCTAAAAGTCTGTAGTAAAATACTTATTAGGAAAAAAAAGCTTTTCAGCATATTTCTAGACAATTTATTATTTATTTCTAGACAATATCGCTATGGTTAATATTTTCGCCCACCAGCCTGCTATAGAAAATTACGCTTCCACTTCGTCTTCTTCAGAGCTACTTGTATTATTCTCAGCGGAAGACAAAGCGACATTTGAGTTCTTTACTTTTCTTTCTTTGGGCAATACTGCAAGCATTTATAATACGCGTCGAAGAATTTTGTGATGAACTGAGGTATTGAGCGTGTGCACTACAAGAGCAGAAATTTTCGAATCGAATGACATACATCGAAATTCTCACCCCTCCCCCTTTTTTTATTAAAGTCGAAATTGTATTTTTTGACGTTCAAAATTTCGGCAGTATGATAAACAGTTATTTTTACTTGTTCACGTGGATTTTAACAAACATTCATTCATACCATATAAAACTCGTATAAGCTATTAATATCCTTTTGCCATGTTTAAGGGCCAAGATGATGCATATTTAAGTATAGTTTCGAATTTCTCTATGAACTATGCATTAATCAATATGATAATGTACATACATATATTAGATGATGATAGAAAACTTGAAAAGACCTCATAGATGCTAAATAAAAGTGAAAAGTTTATTTTAAAACTTGTGTATTAAGAATATATTGTATGTTTAGTCACACCAATTTGTATTGTTATATTATTATTTAACAGAGGCTTTTGGATCAAAGATTCCTTTTGAATTATATTTTTTAGCGTCACTATTCCTGATTATGGGATTAATTCTAAATTTCCAAAATTTAACGTGAATTTCATTTCTGCTTGTTGTTATCTACTAAAAGTTTTAATATTTCCTTCTTAGTATGTGACTTCCGTGAGCTGTTTTTCAAAGCATTACCTTCTGATTTTTATGTTTTGATGTAATAATTAAACGAAGTCTTTTTATTATTTTTCTCTCTTTGTTTTGTTTTTCAAAAGATATGTAATTTAGATGCATAAACGAACTAAAGTTAACTGTCGCTGTTTCCCTAGATATAGGCTGACCATATTTCCTTGAGACAAAAACGGGACTGGGCTCATATAATATTCTTTATTCATGAAAAAGTAAGAAGATAAAAAAAAGTTTTATTATATAAACATATTGAGCTTACCATTATTTTTGAGTGGCAAAACCCACAAAAAAAATTGGCAGATGTAGAATTTCAACACGAACGTATAAAGAATATGTCTCTGATGGAGTTATCTTAAGCAGCAAATTTCGGTTTCTCAATACCTCATCATACAATTTGTCACACTCCATGACACAGTTTTATTTTACAACGACCATAGCCTTCATTTCATTGTCTCAGTACTTAATCTAAATTTTTCCTTTTACCACGTACTGTTCGTAACAGGATATACAGTCGAACCCCGTTATAACGAACTTCAAGGGACCGAAGGTTTTGTTCGCTCTATCCGGTGGTTCGCTATATCCGAACCATTAAGAAAAATGCTAGAGCTCACAAAATGTATAACTCATTAGTTGCAATGTGTATTCAATAATGATGCATTAAAAATAATAAAATCTATTAAAAATTATCATTAAGGAATTAAATCGACTAAAATCGATTACATTAAACTGACACAATAATAATTAAATTACTTACAAAAGGAAAACGGCGGGACCAAAATTTTCGTTCATTATATCCATGAGTTCATTATATACCGGGTTCGCTATAAAGGGGTTTGACTGTATACTTCCTGGAGGACCTCTACAGTATTTCAAAAGTCTGGGAGCATTAAAAAAAAATTCTGTACCCATCTAACAGACACAGGAATGTTTTCTTTATGCGATGTATCAAATTGCCACACAATTTCAGATTTTATGAGGTTCCATTGATCAAGTAAACCAGTTTCTTCTTTTTCTGTGTGAACGATGAGCTTGTCGTTTGGGTTGTTTCGTTTTACTGACCATTCAGGATTTACCTACTTGAACTTCTCAGAGTTTCATAAAATGAACTTCCACTTGTTGACATATTTAAGGCTGGTTTCAACGAAACTCTCAACTATCAGAAAAAAAACTCATTAATTTATCCTAAATCTACTAACACTGTGCACTCAAACGGTTATAGAAGTTACTGGTATCCATGATACTGATATACAATTAAAGGTTTTGAATAATAACTTATGATTGACCAGTATTGAAGCACATTTTAACCTTTCATTAAAAACGAGGCACTAAAACGTCGAACTAAAACGCCGAACATATGAAAAAAAAAGATACCACCCATTCAAAAAGGTACGTACTCAGACATAACAAGTGAAATTGAGTTTAAAAATCGATTTTGTGTGTTTTATTTCCACCTTTGTAGTAATTTTTTTTTTGATAACTGAAATTGAAAATAACAGATTTTTAATGAGGAATATTTAATAATGACATAACGAGGCATATTCAATAGTAAGATTGGAGTTTCCAATGAAATGATGTACCCTAAAATATAACTTTTGAAGTCATTGCTGCGAGTTTATATGTTGTTTAGTACCTTGTATGAACATGTCCATCCTACACAGGATTCACCCAATTGCATAATTGCCAAACTAATATTCCCAATTCGTGCCTCAAAACTGAAGCCTATTAAACTGTACCCTGGCCTAATACCCTAGAACTCCAATTATCCATGGCAATTATTTTTGTTGAAGCCCTAAAAATAGCCCTGTATATAGACAAAATATGAAGTATTCGAAGGTTTTAAAGGAATGAGTTGTATATAGGCCACTATGCCTGACACTGTTAACGAGTAATTAATACTTCGATAAGATCCCTCAATGCAGGTGTCTTATTCAATAGCTGTTATATTATCAAAAGAAATACAAGTACGAAATAAATAAATTTACAATGATCTTATTCGCGGTAATAAAGGATCAGGAATTGCACTACAAAATTAGGAGTTACAATAAACTACAAGGTGCGCCCATAAAGTAACCGGACAATTTTTTATTAATAAGAAAAATATTACTATCGTCAAATAAATTTATCTCCTTCAAAATAATCGCCAAAAGAGTCTATACAATTTTTCCAACGTTTCTTCAAGTCATCGAAACACTGTTTATAGGCGTTGGAACTAACAGTTCGCAAAATACGCGTAACATTTGATTTAATATGCGAGACATTTTCAAATCTCTGTCCTTTCATGGATTTTGCATTTTTTGATTACAAAGGACTTATTCACCACGAATTTGTTTCTGAAAATCAAACAATTAATCAGTATTTTTACAAGGAGGTGCTTTTTCGATTAAGAAACAGGATAAGGCGAGTTAGGAAGGAACTGTTTGATTATGGGCAATAGTTTCTTTTACACGATAATGCTAGGCTCCATAGAGCAATTTCTGTACAACAATATCTTGCTAAGCATTGAATTACAGTGATAAATGATCCACCATATTCTCCCGACTTATCGCCAGCTGATTTTTCCTTTTTCCGAAGCTTAAGATGGCCATGAAAGGACAGAGATTTGAAAATGTCTCGGATATTAAATCAAACGTTACTCGCATTTTTGCGAACGGTTAGTTCCAACGCCTATAAACAGTGTTTCGATGACTTGAAGAAACGTTGGAAAAATTGTATAGACTCCTTTGGGGATTATTTTGAAGGACATAAATTTATTTGATGGCGAGAAATATTTTTCTTATTTATAAAAAAATTGTCCGGTTACTTTATGCGCGCACCTTGTATTTTACATCATACATCTGAATACACATCACATAATTTAAGACATTTGAATCGATTTAAAAAGAGTTTAATAGTATAAAACAAGCCACGCGCAAGAATGTTGACATGCATGCATAATGTTAAACATCTAACGATACAGAGGAAGTGAGGCGTACGTACATCTCCCTTGAGCAGATACGCTTTCGAGTATATATTTATACTCGTAATCGCCGTGTTCTCACGAGCTCTACTCTGTTACCAAATCTATTTTCTTTTACCGTCTTCTGACAGCCACAGACTCTTCCAAAACAAAGTCACATGAACCTCTCTGAATGACTAACGCTCGTTGCGAGGGGGAAGATATTGTCGGTTTGCGATCCTAAGCACTGGGTTGTTGCCACATTTATCAGCACACTGCTCATAATTACTTAAACGCAAGAAGTTATTTAGGTAGTAGCAAGAACCGTGCTCGGAGGAGACAGAGAGTCCCTCTGTTAGTAGATATTGTTTGAAAAAGAGGCATGCCGCAGTTTAAAGATCGTCGCGCTTCTTTGCTCTGGGGTTAAAAGAGAGGAACTCAAATACTAACGTGATTGTTTCTGTCAGTCAGCTCGACTTCCCGTCGTTGAAAATTACGGGGATGAAGAATGTTCTTCATATATTAATGTGTTTCAATTTAAATATTTATTTTCCTTGTTCCAGATGGGTAAAAAGCTTTATTAAAATATGAGCCTCCAGCATACCTAAAGCTGGAGTTGATGGTGGAAGAGAGCATGAAGATCGTAAATGTAAATACAGTGATTTCCGCTTTTAAGAATCCCGTTTGTTATTACTGTTTTTGATTCATATAAGCGGTTGATTCTTATAGCCGAAATTTAGGTTTTTGGAAAGGCACACACACCTATATATACATATATTAGAAAATTTACCATAAAATACTCTTTAATTTACGTTAATTATCTTTTATTAAAATTATTTTTTTATAATTTAAAAATAAAACTTAATTTCTAGACCTATAAGTAGATACACATGATTATAGTAATAGAAGAAAAAAAATCCAATATTTGGTACAACATACCTGTTTAACAGTTTAACATTTCAAATACGGGAAGGATGCAAGAAAAAGTTTTCTATGGTAGCTTGATGTAATGAAGTTTTCAGGAGGCTGTTTATACCTCTTTCAATACCAATAGTCTCAGACCAAGATTCACCTTCTAGCTTACGTTTCACGGTTTGATAACGTGCTGAATCTAATAATGTCACGTTTGCCTAAGTGATAGTGGACACTTCGCCGAAGATTTATGTGTTTCAGGGTCCAGGAAGCCGCAACCAGGATGCGGGAGGTGGGAAAAATAAGAGTCCCTGTCTTTGTTTGTCAGTGGAAAAAAGTGAAATTGGATCCGGACGGGTAGAATGCCCCTGGATCAAGCTAATAGAACAGAGTTTATCTAAAGCGTTTAAGGGGAAACTGTTATGTTATGTCTAACAAAGAAAGGGATGCATTTTACGACTGTATTCCATCCCATCTTATCACTCTTTCTTTAAAAAAAATAAAGAAAGAACTTCGTGCCTTTTGAGGGTTTAAGGGGCTTTTTTGGAAAAATGAAAGAGTGTAAACTGATTCTTAAAACCGGTGGATTGATTCTTTAAAGCGAAAATATTAACATGTAAATAATACATTTTGTTTTTGTTTTTGCGATATTGATTCTTATAAATGGTTGATTCTTATAACCACTGATCACTATAAGCGGTGGTTACTGTATATCAAACACATAGAGTGTTCTATTTACGTGGGTACATTTCTTTTAATCTCTTGGTTAATTTCATTATTTTTAAAATTGTGTACACTTAGAAGAAGCGTTCACACTGATATTTTTTCTGGGTATATTTATGAGAAATATTCTTGTCCTTTTAAATTAAAACGAAAATTTTGGGTTCGCTTAATCTATATATATAAAACACATCCGAAACTGACTCACTGACTGACTGACTGACAGATAACGCACAGACCAAACCGCTGGACCTAAAGGGCTGAAATTTTGCATGGCGATTCTTCTTATAGTGTAGGGGTGCACTAAGAAAGATTTTTGAAAAATTCTTCTTAGATTCTTTTAAAAATAAATTTTTAAGCTGTTTTGTAACTTTTTTCAAGTTTGCATTTAAAATAATACTCTGAGAGTTATAAAATTTATATCACGAGAAAGATCATAAAAATTCCTTTAAAATGAAATCTTTTTCGAATCTTTACCTCTATTTTCTGATTTTTGGTGAAATTTTAAAGATTAATTTTTAGAATTTAATATATTAAATGCTGATCACGTGGTTTCTTTTCATCTTGTGATACTTTAAACTAATTTTGCGTCAAGTGCATAACGACGAAATAGATAAAAAAAATTTTCTTGCTAATGCGACAGACGATTGGACATTATCCAAAAAAATATTAAAATATAGTAAAAGATATGTTCCTCAAACTGTCCTATATTAACTTTACTATATTCTTTAGTATGTTCTATTAGATTTAATTTGAATATTTTCTTCTACATTATTTTGTCTATAAAAATATCCGTTACGATTTTTTTATAATTATATTTTTTTGTTTTTTCTACATCAATTGCATACATTGATCGTTGTATTTAATTTGAATGCATACCGTAGCGAAGTACCGGTATTCAGCTAGTATTTTATAAATATAGCGAACAAGAGACGAATAACAGCATAGGCGCAATATATGCTCCTCCAAATATTACTGAGCTTCAGCAACATATGCTAGCGATAAAGTATTTAATAGTTCAACTGATTAGTTAAAGTTAAGTGATTAATTCTTAATTCTAAATTGTGATCATAATGTTTGAAATTGGATAATTTCTTTATTTTTTTAAGGTGCATATAAGTAACGCTAATGGTAATAAACTTCTTTTAATGCATGTTGAAAACCTTTTTCGCAGTTCCCTAACACGCTAATAAAAATAATCCTAAAACAAAAAAGTCGCCTATGTTTATTTTTTTTCTGTTTTTGAAAAGAAAGTAATTTTTTAATACATATTGTGTTTAATATAGGTCCTTTTTACTCACCTTTAAACCTTCTAAATTAATTTATTCGTTAAAAGGTGATTAAATTGTCTGGTTCATCTTTAAGATAAATATTGGCAACATTTATAAACGGGACGGAGGGAAAAAATTCAATTACAATCAAGTAAAATTTTGACGAAGATGTTTTTATGGAGTAAAGAAAGTATTTTACCTTTACCAGGCGGAAAACAATCAAATTCAGTCTTGAAGGGTATCACAAATATTTGGCCATACTTAAAGAAGCTTCCAAGTGCCACTTATAAAGAATCCATGATTGTTTATTCTTGACATGTCATGAGTATTTTATTTTTAAAACAAACAAGACGTACTAAATTACTTTAAAAATCTTATTATACGGATATTTCCAGGTAAATCTTTATAATAAACGAAATGGAGTACATAATCATAACAAGGGATTGCATTCAATTAATTTGTAAACGAAAGTATTATTTTCACAAATATGTTCTTGCCGCATTGGAAAAGAATATTGAAATATACAGCTGCTGAATCGATATCCACAATTTTGACATTTTTGTACAAAGGAGAGTTTTCACAATATTGAAAAATATCCTTCTCATCTTTTCACATATATTTTACTTGCTTAGTTTATGAAGCCGCACACGAGTGCTCAAAATATCGAGATCACCAATTTTCAAATTTACAAAATTCAAAAATATTTTTTTTTTCATATAGCTTTCTCCAATGCGGCAGACAGTTACTTGGACCCTTACCGTCATATGACACCACGGTTTTGCTAGCCACTTTTCTGGGAGCACCGTATAGGTGGACCAGCATTACCCCCCTATGGGCCGGTCCCGTAATTTTGAACCGAGTCAAGTGACGAAACCGGAACACTTGACCCCGCACCCCAGAGATAAATTTGATAACTTGGAGGACATTGCAGCCACGCCCTATTTTACGTGCCCCGGCCACCATTAGTGAAAACGGGGATGGATTTTTGTCAGTGACCGGCCTCGAACCCACAACCCTCAGATCACTGGCTCAACGCCTTTGCCAACCGAGCCACCGTGCCATTTTTTTCATATAGCTGCTTAACCGATATCCACAGATTTGACATTTTTGTACAAAGGAGAGATTTCACAATAATTTCCCTCGTATACTTATAATAATTTTATTTATAAAATTTTTAATCATTCAAAGGCAAAAATTTCCCTTTTTTTTCAGATTCATTTTTTCTTCACGAAAAGTATTTCCAGAATTTTTTCTAGTAATAAAAAAACCCTGAAGACTGTTTAAAGGGGATAAAACAAAGGTGCTTTGTACAAAATTTCCTAGCGATTCTTCACGAGGTTTCAAAGATGGCGAATGGGGAAAAGTTCCCCTCCAAAATAAAATAAAAAGCTTTTAGAGTACAGATGTACGGTAGAGTACTGAATATTAGGACTATTAGTCCGTCAACGAATATAAAATCAAAATTACAATCATTTCTGATTTACTATTGTAGTGCCCACTGCACCGAGGTTCGTTTTATGGCATGGGGACAGTGAGGTACACGAAATGAGTCATCTCTTAACAACCGACACACACACACACATACAAATTATTTACATTTAAACATAAAATTAAAGAACAATTAACCAGAGGTTGATGAGCCTACACCATCTCGCCAGACATCCAGTCACTCACTGCTCAGATTTTTTCTTCTCTCCTTAGAGTTTCGACTGTGACGTCATCCAGTCATTTTTATTGGTAATGGGGTGACCACGGAGTCCGCTCTCTGCGTTTATACGTAACATAGATTTTCAAATATTATACTACAGCTATCACCCTTACTATGCTACTAGTTTCAAATTAGTATATTCTATCCATATTTTTAGCGGAACATTTTCTTTTTTAATATAGTGCTTTTGACGATGATTTTCCTTAATTATGCTTGATAAGTAACATTTTCATCTTCATGATTTCATTAACATTATAAACTATTGCACATACAAACTACGATGTTATATAAATAAATAGCTCAACAATGTTACCTTAATTTAATTTTCAGAATATTTTGTTAATTGAAACCAGAGATTATATACTCTGAATTGTGCATACATTTCTCCAAAGCCTAAATGTTATTTTACTTTTAAAGTATTCAAAGGGTAAAGTACACATAGTAAACCTACTCAATTTTCAATCTGATTATATATAGTTATAGGTCTATTCCGTTAACTTTAAAATTTCATCATTCTTTTTTGTATCATCCACCATGATTTCGGAATGGTTGCATTAAATGATGTCATAGACTGATACCTGTAGAAGGAAGATTAACAATTATAGTCGGCTATTGCAAACGTTAGATAATTCGTGTAGGAAAAAAAGTCAAATTCATTACTTCTTGACTCTTGCATTTTCAGAATACTCAAATATTTTGGTACGACAGTCACCTCTTTAAGGTTATCAACAAATAAAGCTGGGCAGGATACTGATAGGTTTGTAACGATGGCAACCGAGTTGGACATTCTCTTCATATCTTCTTTAAATAACTCGATCACAAGGGAATAATCTAACCTAAAATTCCAGCGTTTCGGATAAGCAACCATTGTACCCTCGAGCCAAATCTTGACGAACTTCTGGCTTGTGAAATTTATCCTCCCAACAGTATGTAAACGAATAACTCACAACTTAATATTTTAAAGATAAAAAACCACTTAACACTCCTTTAATAGGTTATATTCACTTAACTAATTACTAATATGTCTCTTTTGTGAAATAAAATGAGTTGTATTTTATTAATTCCTCCAAAGATTTTTAAAAAATATTGAGAAAACAGACAAATTTCCCTCTTTCCTGAAGCTGAAATGTAATAAACAACCCCGTGAAAAACATACCCAAATTGGAAGATAAATATTTGGTCTTTTGTTGAGCTTTCAAAATAATTTAAGCTTTCTCCGCCAGATACAAACATCAAAAAAGTGTCGTTCAATAACTGAAGTTCGTTGAAGTCTGAAGTTTTATCGATCGCTCCATTTCGAGAAAAGAGACTAAAAAGCTTTTGAAGATTAAAATTCCAAAAAAGATAAATCTCGTCTCTCTTTGTTAGGATAAATATTAGGCTATCTACCTTAGCTTCAAGAATTCTTCATCTTTCCTTAGAATAGGTGAATTTTTTTCATGATTTTGATTTCTTTAATAAGTGCAGAAATTCCTGATTTTGGAATTTTGGCTTTGCGGTGAAAGATTAATGCATTAATTGGTGTTGTAAATTAATAGACGACGATCCAAAATCTTATTTTCGTTTGGTTTACATCTAGAAGCTTTAAACTGCTTAGCAACAATCACAAAAAAAGAACAATATATGGACTGTAGTTGCGTGCGTTATTAGTAAAAGTATGATTAAAATAAAGTTAAAGAATATTACAACTTTTTACGGACTTATTACATACTTATCACATTTTTTTAAAGCTCAGGCTTCGAAAACCAGAGAGCTTGGTTGATAACTAATCAGGCTGAGTTGCAAATTGAATTTTTAACTAAGACTCTAATAGTATTATCTTCTCTTAACGGCGTTATCTTCTCCATGGATAAAAATATAAATGTAAAACATTAGCTTTGAATCATAACAAACAATTCATTAGTTACCTGGCTTGGGTAAAGAATAATTCACATTTACCTGCCAATTCAGAAAATATAGCTCGTGTCTTGGGAAAAAAAAAAAAAAAATATATATATATATATATATATATATATATATATATATATATATATATATATATATATATATATGTATATATATATATATATGTATATATATATATATATATGTATATATATATATATATGTATATGTAAATATATATATGTATATATATATATGTATATATATATATATATATATATATATATATATATATATATATATATATATATATATATATATATATATTAGGATTTTCCACCCTCATTAAAATATGTTAGGTCAAATTCTTAGAAAAAAAATATGTCATTCTTTTCAGATTAATTTTTACTTCAGGAAAAATATTTTCAGAATGATTTTTCTCTAAATAAAAAATTCTGGTGATTGTTTAATGGAAATATCCCATGCAAACACTGTACAAAATTTCATGTAGAATTTTTTGCAATGCTTCCGAAAATGGAGAATGATGATAAAAATTCATTCCAGTATAGATAGACTTAAAGTACAGATTACGGCAGAGTGTAGTAATTTCACACCTACAATCTTCAACTCTAATTTTCATAGATAGAAAATAAAAATGTTCTATAACCTGCGGCGATGTATTATCCGCAAAAGATTGTGCCCTTGCTCACATCACCTGCTTTTTGAATTGGAATTAAACTTACACAAATTCATGCATGCGTCTCTCAAGATGTTTACTGCAGGAGATTTCAATCGATATGCATTCTGAACGGTATCTGCCCCGTTTTGTATACAAGTCACAGTTCTCCAAAGAATCTTTTAGAGTTTTGGAGTCCAATTTGATTGTCTTCGTCTGGGTTCCATTCCAGACCTAATATCTTAGCCTGGGAAAGTGAGTCATTTTGTGGTATATTATTTTCATACTGCTTTCTTTCAATACTCAGGAAGAATGGACAACAGAGTGGCGTTGTTTGATGAAGCAGTTCATTCACAGCTGAGTTTACAACTAACTGTTAAATATAATTATCGATATTATATTCCCCAGTACTGTAGAAAATCAATTATCCGGATTAATAGAGGATGGGAATAGTCCGGATGATGAAAAATCCAGATAATCGAATTGAGAAAAATACCTTCGTTTTTCAAATAAATTTATTAATTATGTTTTAAAAATAATAACTTATTACAATAATTTCTTATACTTGAAAATAATATTTTCTAAGTCTGTAGTAGTAGTTATCTCAACGTCGTTCTTCTTTTCGTAGCTGCCAAATCGCGAATACTTTTCAAACATAAAAGTTTTTAATTATTATTATTATTATTATTATTATTATTATTATTATTATTATTACTATTATTATTATTATTATTATTATTATTATTATTTTAATGTCCCTTTCTTCTCGCTTTTCAAACCACGTCAGAGCAGTCTCTAAATACTGAAAAACATTAGACGTGCTCTTTGTAAAAATAAAAATAACTTGCATGTTTATAAAATATTTTATTTCTGTTGTGGGATCCAGATAATCTAAAATCCGGATGATAGAGATTCGGATTAGGGAGTTCAACAGTTCTAATGACTTTTCCGTTCCCTAAATGGTCTAACTGCATTTATGTACACATAGCGCGGGATCGACGAATGAATACCTTTGCATATGCATTCATTTCTCTCCATACAAGTAATGACCCAAATTCAGATGCGATTTGGATCCCGGCTAATGAAATATACAAGGACAGTAAGGTTATGTCATGCTATAACTCCACTCTGTGATGCTGCATTGGTTTTCTCACACTTATGGCATCATCTATTATGCATACATATAAATACTTTCAAAGCTCGTTTTCAGAACTAAAAAATCCTCAGAAAATTCTTAGTGATGAATTAAGGAACGTATGAAGAATAATTTTATTTGTTCTGAGAATTTAATCATGTTTTAATCATCCTTTGCTTTAAAGTTTCCAGCACTTTATAGAAAAAGTTATCTATCAAAATTGCATCTAGAATAGCTTAGATCGCTGCTTACAATCCACTAGTACACGCGTGCCAGAGGTAACACGCAAAACTGTTTCCACAATAAGTTACATTTTAAAAATTGTTGTTAAAAAAGTTTGTATCGTGAATAATTTTGCTTCAAAACATAATTACTGGCAAAATTTTTTTCACAAAAGTTTGAAGGATTATTACAAATATTTGATCTCGACACAGTGTCCTCAGATATTTTCTAATTTTGAAACACTCTTCCCTAATCTGAAATCATATGAAGAATTCTAAAAAGTTGTCCGGACACGATAGTTGCTGCCGCAGAAGTTATTACTTGATAATCAACGAGTTTGCTTCAAAGTTCAAGCTAAATTCACATGATTCCAAATATCCCGGTATAGAAGCTGTAGATGAAATTAATTTTTAAATTTTGAATTTAGTATATCTTGAAACGTAATTCATAGCATGAAATCCAGTATTTTATGAAACCAGAAGTTTGTATGTTTGAGAAACGACAGGAAAATAATAAAATGGGTGTGACATTTGTGGCAATGTGTTGAGTACGGGGAAAAATGAATTCGAACGATGCGCATATCAATGAAATTATTATATTACTGGCCAATAGTTACTTTATTTAACAAACGGAATTAACGTTGTTCTTTCACAAACACAACAGAGATGTTTTAGGAGCATTTTCCTGCTAAACCTCTATTTCAATAACAAAACAAAGAATGTAGTTTTAATACTCGAAGACAATCTTTAATACTTTTTCTAGTATTTAACTGAACATCAAAACTTACAGTTCCCTCTAGTAAATTGTTCCAAAGACATCGCTTTCAATCAAGTATTATACTCGTAGTTATATCGTGCTAAGTTTACACGTATGATTTTATATGAGTTTTGACTATTTGTAAATAAAATGTTGTATATGTAGGAGACTTATGTTATATATAGACAGACCCACATTTATTAGTCCTAAAATAGTTACCATATAAAATTTTATTATGATTTAGCACATTGTTTGCATCCGCAATGTGACCGCCGTGTAATGCTTCATATTTCTATTGCAGAATTCATTTTTGATGTTTTGAGGTTCATCCTTTAATGCCCGAAAAAATGTTTTTTCTTATGTTTCTAGCTAAGTATCAAATTCATATTAAAGTAGACAATATTATTAAAACCAATTCTTAGAGCCATTAACATTTAAAATATTGGTAGAAAAATTTGATAAAGAGTCCTATAGAGATGAGACTTTATTGACACACCATACTAAAGAATGACCTTGATTCACCAGTATCTACGAGAAATAATTTTTCTTTATCTACAACTGAATAATCGGTGTATAATAATAAAACAAGAAAATTTATTTAACCTGTGATCCGGTTCATACTACGAGTGTATGTTAACTAAAAATAGTTGATATGGCTTTAATGCCCCTCAAATATTCTAAATTATTCGATTAGAAATTGTTAACAAGATGACATTATTCACTCAACGAAAGTAATTCGCGAGGACTGTTAAATTCTATTCATTTACTTTTTTCCTTCAAAGAATTCAACAAAACACGCCGTACGATCTTGAAACAGTGAGAGAAAACAATGGAAGTGGCAAAGAAACATAGGACACTCTTATTCCATTAAAGTAATATACTGTAGTTATTTCTGTCGCACAGTAATTGCTTTGTTGAAATTGTATGAAATTATTTTAATGCAGTAAATTTTCAGAGTCGAATATTTCTTTTCTATGCAAGATCTGATTTCAAATTACATTCATTTTCCTCTACAGAAATATTTTATCCGATCATTATGTTTCATTATGTTATCCGATCAATATGTATTCATTATGTTATGTTAACTTGGAGTTTCATTTCATTAAATAAAATATTTCATGAATTTTATATATATATATATATATATATGTGTGTGTGTGTGTGTGTGTGTGTGTGTGTGTGTGTGTGTGTGTGTAGGGTGAGCCAAAAGTGCGTAAAAATTTTAAAAATTTATAAAAAAGGAAGAAATAATGATAAAGAAGTGCGGTTTTCAAGAAAGGGCTCACAAGGTAGTCGGATTTTTTATCAGCCAAAAAAGTTTAAAAAGTTAAAAAAAAGCTTAAAAAGTTTTAAAAGTTTAAAAAGTCACCAGTAGACGGCGCTCACATGCGAGAGATTCAGCAGAATTATGCAAATCAATCTTGCAATAAAAGACCGTGATACACGAGAATTTGGAGGAACGGAGGGCCTCATAACTGCGGTGAAAATCATCATGAATAATATGGCAGCAGAATCGTCCACAGGGAGTGGCAGTGTTCGCAAAACTGGACCAGTGACTCTACCAGTGACTTTTTTTTTTTTTTTTTGCTGCTAAAAAAAATCCGACTTCTTTCTGAGCCCTTTGTTGCAAATTGTGCTTCTTTATCATAATTTCTTCCTTTTTTATGAATTTTTAAAGTTTTTACGAACTTTTGGCTCACCCGGTATATATATATATAATTTCTAGCAGTGGTACCTGATATAAAATCATTCGCTAGAGTGTACCAACACACTGCACAAATAGCATAAGGGTATAAAATAGATATAAATTAAAAAGATTACACCTAAAACTGTTGATGGAGGACGCAAAGGATATATATATATATATATATATATATATATATATATATATATATATATATATATATATATATATATATATATATATATATATATATATATATATATATATATATATATACATATATAATAAATTGAAAGAGTCAAACTGAAAGAGTCAATCAGTCTAAATGTCTCAGAATCGACCCCTAGCTTGTCAGTATCTATCACAGATACAGGTGTATCTATATTTGATCAATCATTAAGAAAGAAAGCTATTACGAAGAGTGTAAGTATGTTTGAGGTTAATTCAAATAGATCGTTAGAGGCGTGTTGGTGTGGAGATAACACTTTTAGAGAGCAGAGAGTCCCTGATTCGATTTTGGCTTAAGCCCTTTAGTTTTTCAAGACTGAATAAAAATTGTAAGGGTATTAATCAACGGCGTTGAACATGTTAAATATGCTTTTCTTACCTCTTCTGTACTGAAAAGGAAACAATGTAGTCGTAGTACAAACATCTCGAAAGTAAGGGATTCAATTCCATGAACCGAAAAGTTTTTCGGAAGGTATCAGGACTGGATGAAAGAATAATGTGTTGCACCTACTTGCAGCCAGCATGCCTATAATTACTAAAAACTACACATTACTACCCTATTACTTATAACTACATTTTCACATGCGAAAAAATAACCCTAGTGCGGTTAATGTCATTCATAGAAAATGTCTATAAAATTTTAAAGTTATTTAACCCTAATGTGATACAAATAATGTAAATAATTCAACACGAAATAATACGTATAAAGAGGGCATAGACTGCAGAACAAATTAACAGAAAACCTACCCTAGCGTTGAATTTTTTTTAAAATCTTTTCAATAAAATATTGCGCAGTTGCAACAAATCCTACTACTGAGAACAGACAAATACACTCATGGACAAAAAAATTAGCGCACCAAGAAATAATTGCGGGATCGTAATGAAACTTGCAATGAAGGTACATGTCGGGGAGATATGCAAATGATTAGAAATGCAGCGTGATTGCGCATTACATATAGCCGGTAGAGGGCGTTGAACATCGTACTCTGTGGAGTATAAAACAGGTAACCAGAGCTTGTTTGAGTGTGCTGAATCATTTACAAAGGAAGAGCTGAGATAGACATGCCATTGCGCCGTGTTCGAAGACAATATAAGCAGTTGTCGCAGTTTGAGAGGGGGAGAATCGTCGGGATGATGGAAGCTGGGTGGTCAGCTAGGCGAGTAGCTCTTGAATTTGGCCGGTCTGATTGTGTTGTGAGGAGGTGTTGGGACCAGTGGACCCGAGAGATGTCATGTACACGAAGACCAGGCTCAGGACGCCCTCGACAGACCAGTCGTCGAGAAGACCGCCACATCGTAAGAAATGCACGCGTACAGCCAACTGCTTCATCTGCCGCCATCCAGGCACAGGTAGCACCTTCACTAGGGGTCTCTGTGGCTTCTCGAACCATACGAAGGCGCCTGGCTGAAGTACAGTTGGTATCGCGGCGCCCATTACGTTTGCTGCCCTTGACGCCCACCCAAGACGCCTCCGTTTGGAGTTTTGCCGCGCACAAGGAAACTGGACTGCAGCGGAATGGAACCAGGTAGTCTTTAGCGACGAATCCAGATTCAATCTCGGCAGTGATGACAATCGTGTTCGTGTGTGGAGAGCCCGTGGTGAACGCTTCAATCCTGCCTTTGCTGTACAGCGACACATCGCTCCCACAGCTGGTGTGATGGTATGGGGTGCCATTGCCTACAATACACGGTCACCCCTAGTATTGTTCCGTGGCACCATGACAGCCCAGCTTTATGTTCATGAAATCCTGCAACCACATGTGTTGTCACTCATGCAACGGCTCCCAGGAGCCATTTTTCAACAAGACAATGCTCGGCCTCATACGGCAAGGGTGTCACAAGACTGTCTCCGCACTGTTACTACCCTTCCTTGGCCTGCCCGATCCCCAGATTTGTCTCCAATCGAGCATATCTGGGATCATTTGGGACGACGAGTTGGGCATCCCACGAGTTTTAACGAACTAGAGGCAAGGTTACAGCAAATATTGAACGAAATGTCTCAAGACATCATACAGAACTTGTATGACTCAATGCCCGATCGTATCGCATCGTGCATTCGCGCTAGAGGGGGTCCAACAGAGTATTAACTCCTCCGTTCTTTTGCCTTTTTCTCTGAAATAAATTATCCTTTTTCTTTGATTTTCTTATCATTTACTTATATCAAAGTATTTATTACGTATGTAAAATTTCGTTTCATTTTGATGACTCCTTCTTGGTGCGCTAATTTTTTTGTCCATGAGTGTATAACTAAAAGTAAATAACTCAACAAAGCAAGATAATTATTAGCAGGAAGAATGCAGACAAAAATAAACCGAAATCACGCACTTAGGGCTCAACGCACCATAATGCAAGATTCTGTAGCAGTAAAGGAACTAAACCATATAACGAGGCAACCGACTGGTCTCTTCATCAGGAGGACTAACCAAATCAGTTATCTCATGGGGGAACGTTCTGAATAGGATGCAGGTCTAACCAAAAGACTTCCCAAGGCCCCGAGATCCCCATTGAAACAGATAGTCAAATCAAATGGAAATATACAGACATCCTGCACTTAGGACTCAACGCACCATAAATGCAAGTACACATACAATCCTAAAAGAACACAAATGAGAAGACAGAAATGCAAAAGGCGCACTCACACTATTTCAACGAGTAATGGTTATAGCTAAATAGCAGCCATTTTATAACCCTAAGAGTTATGCCACTTTAGCATGACTACAGCGCCACACCCCATTGAAGTTTTTAAGCCACAAAAATTTAAAGAAAGTGGGAAACCAGAAACCCTAACTTAAATGTCCTTAAAATATACTCGAGTCTAAATGCGAATTTTTAATTACTTTTCAATTACCAAAATTATTAGGGAAATTGTTCTTACGTAGATTTTCCTCGAAATTATTACACGCCTCCAAAAAGTCGTCACTGTTATTGCAAATGTTTTTTATTCTGTTTAGTTGTGAGTGAAAGATATTATAATAAATTTTATAGTTTTAATTGCTATGAAAATTGGTAAACGTAATAACCTCAAAGTTAAAATGTAATCTTTTATCATATATCCCGATTTTTAATTCGCTATTTTGAATTGTAATTTTAATTTTAATTTCCAAATAAGCTGCATATATCCCTATTGTGTTCAGACATAGTACCTAAATTCATTTAAATATTGGAAAGTGTTACTAATGTATTTGGTGGATTTATATTACCTATGCAAGTGAAAGGCCCTAATTGAAAGTTAATTAATTACTAAGTTAAGAAAATTAATTAATTTAATACATTAACAATGCCACATTACTATATAAGATGAATAATAATGATATGTCTCTCTAAGGCTTCAATTTTACACAAATATCATGAGTAACAGGGTTAGAAACCGTTAACAAGACAACAATACACAGCTAATATTCTCAAACTATTGAGCTTTATTATTTTTTATTTCTTTCTAATGCGGAAGCACTTGTCGTGTGACATTCGACTTTTGTTTTTCACCGCGAAGTTTTTCTGGCTACTTTATTCTGGGATCTTGTGGATTTAATTAATTTTTATCATTTCGCTTGTAACAAATGAGGCGCATCAAAATTTTCGAGCTTTGTAAAATTTGTATAGTATTTACATTATTATTTAATCACGATAACAAGTTTTTAAAGTTCGCGATTCTATCTGTGGAAGTCAAAAGGTAATACAATAATAGCATTGCACAAAATTTTTCTTTTGAATGCTATGCTAAGAAGTCGATCGCTCATATGAAAAATTATATACAATGACTCTTAACCGTTAGGGATTTAGTAGTGTGAGCTGGTATAGGAGCTAAATGTATGGCAGGTGCCTTCTCGATTTCTGTTCTTAAGGTTGGTACATCTGTTGGCATCGAAGATCTTCAATCCCATTGTTACGCTATGGGAATTTTTCTCGCAATATTGTTTTACTCACAGTTTAGAAAATGCATGTTTTTGAATACTGCTTTTTTCATTAAGGTAGACGATTAAATAAAGAACTCGTTGTTTACAAAATTTTAAATATTTTCCGTAGTATTACAGGGCAATTAATTATTGATGCTTATCTCGACGTAGTTGAAAGTTTTTGAAAACATTACTTAAAAAATCAAGATTTGGATGAACACGTGCATTGTGTTTAAATGTTTATTTTCAGATGCAAAAAAACATTGTCAAAAGTATGCATTCACTAATTCATCTGTGAATAAAAACATACTGAGAGAAAAACGCTCATAGCTTAACATCTGGCTTGAAAATCTTTGGTGTCAACTGATGCACCGCCTTTAGCTAGTTGTAAGTTTGAGCCGTACAATACACTTTAGCCGTTTTTGAAATTTGCTATTATAAAACATACCACTCAACACTGGCTTGTACATGTCAGTACAGCTTAAATAGTATTTAAATACCCTTAGATATTCGAAATCAGTAGACTTTCATAGCAATGATATTTAAAGAAAAGAAAAAAAAACTGCATTTTTGCTAATATATATCATGCTTTATATATTTTTGCTAATATATTCAGCTAATATATATCATGTATCACTTTGAAAATCAATAAAATTATACCAAAATTTGTTCACTCGGTGTATGGAAACTATAGTGAAATGTTAATTAAATTTTATATACAGGGAAGTACCGTAATTTAGTAAAAGTGTTTTTCGCCTTCCGCGTACTCAGTTCTTTTTTGTTTTTTTTTTATATACACTTACTCGCTAAAAACCCGTACTTCGCTACGGAGTACATTCAAATTAAATACAACGGTCAATGTATACAATTAATGCCAAAATATATATTATATATATATATATATATATATATATATATATATAATAAATACGATGATCAATGCATACAATTGATGTAAAAAAAAACAAAAAAATATCTCTCTATTCTTAAAAAAACTAACTGCCGCTGACGCAGCCGGCGCCGCCGTCGCCGCCGCCGCTGTCAAAAGCTTGTCACGCTATCTCCTCCGAAACCGCTGGGGGTATGGGGTCGAGACCGATACCAATCGATGCAGAACAATGTGGGGAAGAAAGTAAGACATGTCTCATATTCGTCGGACTTCAAGTTTTTTTTTTTATTTTATGTTTTGTGGGAAAATATTGACTTTTTCATGTTCAGATTACGATAACTCGCCAAAAAAGGATCGTAGATTTTTTTTTTTTTTTTTACAATCTAAGACTACAGACATTTCTCCTTCAAACAAGACCTCATTTGTTTAAAAATAATTTAAAACAGACTGATATTTTTATTAAAATTGAAAACCCAGTTTTTGGAAAAATTTATGCGTTTCGAGATATATAAATTCGATGCTCTCAGACTTATTATGTTACAAAGAAAATATTTATATCAACTGGAAGATCAAAGCTTCCTCATTCATATAAACCTCATTTCAAGTAGCTATCTTAAAATTTCGATTTTTAATTGAATTTTAAAGAAATACTTCAAAAAAATCTTCTCATTCGCTTCCTTTGAAAGAAGATCCGATTTTTCACCCATTCATCCATTTCGTCGGGAGGGGGGGGAAGCTTCAACTGTAAACAAATGAATGACTCAATCGCTGTAAAAAACTATTGAGTCATTCATTCACTTGATTCACCAGAGGAGCGAGCGTAGCGAGGCTAGGGGCGAAGACCCTAGTATTTATAAAAAAATCGTAAGAGATATTTTTATAGACAAAATAATGTAGAAGAAAATATTCAAATTAAATGTAATAGGAAATATTAAAGAATATAGTACAGTTAATATAGTAAAGTTTGAGGAACATAATATCTTTTACTGTATTTTATATTTTTTGGATAATGTCCAATCGTCTGCCGCATTAGCAAGAAATAATTTTTTTTTGTCTATTTAGTTGTTATGCACGTGACGATAAATTTATTTATTCTACCAGAAAAAGAAATCACGTGATCAGCATTTAATAAATTAAATTCTAAAAATTAATATTTAAAAATTCACCAAAAATCAGAAAATGGAGGTAGCGATTCGAAAAAGATCTCATTTTAAAGGAATTTTTAAGATCTTTCTCGTGGTATAAATTGTATAACTCCCAAATTATTATTTTAAATGCAAACTTAAAAAAAGTTACAAAAACAGCTTAAAAATTTAATTTTAAAAATTCTAAGAAGAATTTTTCAAAAATCTTTCTTAGTGCACCCCTACACTATAAGAAGAATCGCCATGCAAAATTTCAGCCCTTTAGGTCCAGCGGTTTGGTCTGTGCGTTGTATGTCAGTGAATCAGTCAGTCAGTCAGTCAGTTATGGAACTGTTATATATATATATATATATATATATATAGATTAAGTTATAAAACAGAAACAGCAATAGGTACTTTGGAGATGCCTGTGTGTGCATAAAGGATCCTTTTATCAAGGGTGTTTCCAGTGTAATTTAATAACCTTAAAGATATCTTAATTTTGCACCACAAGACGTTGGTTCTTTACGTTGCGGTTACGGTTGACAACAATTTTTCAGTAACTCTTAAAAAAATTAGAGAAATTCTACTTTCAAAATATTTTTGCCCCAGCCGTGGATCTGAGATTTCCTAAGCTTTAAGAATCCAGTTAAAGGTATTTTTTTTCCTTTTCAAAGCATGAACCATGCTTCCCCTGAGTACTGTTTGTACTTTCTTAACCGATAAACTGACATAAATGATGCAATGAATTTAGCCTTTGCCACGATTCGAACCATGGGTCTTTTCGATTACCACTGGATGCTTTAGCCTTTTATCCACCCTCATTGTTTGAGTCTATCATATTTTGGATGACTTTCTTCTCAATATGTAAACAATATTTTTAAATGCAGGAAGAAAAAAAAATGTTTTTTAGGTCAAAAGTTATGGTTACTAGAGGGAAATGTCAATGAATACAGTAAAACAAACTTTTGTTTCAAAATTGTTTAAAAGATAAATAGTTCATTTTTCAATAATATTATTTGATCCTCGGCAGATTTTGACACTGTTATTCAAAATGATAGATGAGAAAAAATATTTTTCTTCAAACAACTAAATTATTTCATATGCCAAGAATATCCTTAAGTTTCCCATATGTTTATGAGTAGTTTCAATCCAGACACTTCATTTCATCTGCATCTAACAACGAAATTACTTACAAGGCGAAAACATACAGCCGTCTGAAGCACGACGATATGTTAATATTTATTATTCTTAGTGCTTTATCCCTCAGTCTTAGATACGTCAAACGTATTACAAACAAGTGTAAGATAATTGGCTTTTAAGATTTGAAAGAGCTCCTCGCTGCTTGTGAAGATATTGTTGTATTTTTCTCTGGGGGCATCGGACGAGCCTAAGTAATCTGCCGTCAAAGGTTTTCTGTCAGCACATATGAATAATTAAGAGTAAATGTTAAATTCTGAATTCTATAATATTTAATCTCATGCGGATGTAATTGAAAAGGGTGATTGACTTACTTTTCTCACAATATGGTTAAAACAGAGGGATTTGTAAATCTTTTAAATTGGTGAGGGAACTATTAGAGTTTAAAATAAATCATTATTTTAGAAATGAATGGAACGGCTAATGACCCCATTAAATAAATCCATGTAAGTGTCAGTTATGGATTTCCAGAGTCAAAAGAAGGGGCTATTTATACATTGATTAGAATCATTTAAAAACAAACAAGTGCATGTTATTGTATATTTAAATAGCTGTCAAACTCTCTCCTTATTTTTTTAATATAATTTTATATTAAATGGAAAACAATCCAAAAATCTATTAGCAGACAATATACTTGAATGCTATAAACAATTGTAGAAGTGTTTTAACAATTAAATAAAATTGCCATTTTCTGTCTAATATTTTATTCGGAATATATATATTTATATATGTATTTACAATTACTGTTTTATATATTTATTTATTTTTCTTCTTTTTATAGTTTTCACAACATGTGCGGTGGTAGACGCAATCGGCAGAATGCCGAATCTATATCTGAAAGAAAATATTCAATGCATCCTTTTACCACATAAAACCATTCAGCGCAGCGTTTCTCACAGTATTTTTTGATGGTTTCAGCAAATTTGGATGTTCGTACTTTAACGTGATCTGATTTCGGTTTGTATTTTGCAGAAAAATCCTCAATAGTTCCACAAAACAAGCAATCATTTGGGGCGAAAAATGGTCCTTCAGCTAAACCAGTGGTTCCCAACAGGTGATCCACGAGAGCCTCGGAAGTGGTCCGGCACCACATACAAAAAGTTGCCGAATAAATGGGGATTTTGAAAGCAATGTTTATTGAATAGATGGACCGAATATATCCGATGACTATCAGATGTTAAACTGAAATTTCTTAAAAGTTTAACGTAATTATTTTATTATTAGATTATGATACAAAATAATTTTCATACCCCCTGAAGGGGTGGTGGTGGTCCACACATGGTTCAGTTTCTGGCTTAGTGGTCCGCAGACTTCTACGGACTGGGAACCACTGAGCTAAACGGACACTTCTCTTTCGAATGCACTTATTACTTGTCGATTGTTGTTTATTCCATACTTGCTGAAAACCCGCGCTTCGCTACGGAGTACATTCAAATTAAATACAACGGTCAATGTATGCAATTAATGCCAAAAAAATAAATATATATATTTATAATAAATGCGACGATCAATGTATACAATAGATGTAATATATATATATATATATATATATATATATATATATATATATATATATATATATATATATATATATATATATATATATATATATATATATAAATCGTAAGAGATATTTATTTTTGTTTTGGATAATATCCAATCGTCTGCTGCATTAGAAAGAAAAAAATATTCTTTTTTTGTCTATTTAGTTGTTATGCACGTGACGATAAATTTATTTAAAGTACCAGAAAAAGAAATCACGTCATCAGCATTTAATAAATTAAATTTTAAAAATTAATCTTTAAAAATTGACCAAAAATCAGAAAATTGAGGTAAATGTTCGAAAAAGATTTCATTTTGAAGGAATTTTTATGATCTTTCTCGTGATATAAATTTTATAACCCTCAAATTATTATTTTAAATGCAAACTTAAAAAAAGTTACAAAAACAGCTTACAAATTTAATTTAAAAAAATCTAAGAAGAATTTTTTCAAAAATCTTTCTTAGTGCACCCCTACACCATAAGAAGAATCGCCATGCAAAATTTCAGCCCTTTAGGTCCAGCGGTTTGGTCTGTGCATTGTATGTCAGTGAGTCAGTGAGCCAGTCAGTTACGGAACTGTTTTATGTATATATATATATAGATATCAATGCTTTTCTTATCAGTATGCGTTTTTCGGCATAACACATGCACTCTGTTTCCATCACTTACGATGACATCGCTTCCACGGAGTTTACTGGCCGCGTTTGTGCCATCGGCACCCTTCTGCATTAGAGTGACTCCCTGTTGACCATCTTCGACAATTTTTTTTTTTTTTAAATACTCCAGTGTTATCCAGCAACAGCCATTTTTAGTAAACTTTTCCAGAAACAAGAAAATGTTCTTTAAATATTATATCCATTAAAATTACACATTAGAAAACATTTCATCTTATACTAACAAATACGATAATTTAGAAAAATGGCCGCCATTTTGAATTTGAATTTTAGGTGCTTTCCCATGATCGGATTTTGTATATGTTAAAAGGCAAGATTTGTTGAGTTGAATACCACTTCAATCGCTTGTGAAGAAATTTTACCCATGTTTATGGGTAATTTTTCTTAGTTTGACTGGACTAGTATGTTGCAAATTGAAATGATATACAGTTGGCTCTCTGTTTAACGACGCTCTACTTAATGACGATCTCTATTTAAAGACGATATTTCCCAGTCCCGGCTCCTCCGACGTACAAAAATTCTATTTAAAGACGACGTTGTTTCTGTTTAACGACGATTTTTTTTACATGATCAACTTTTTCTTCAACATTTTATCTGCAGGAGGGGAACCTTCTGGGGGGAAAAACAAGTTTGGTTTCAATAACAGACCCGAAATTTCCTTGATGTTTGCACTGTGGCAATGATAGACTTGTTGTAGTGGGAAAAACGAGGGGGGGGGGGATCTTGGAAGATCAAATATTCTTTAATGGAGCTCTTAGTGAGGAAGCTGAATCACTCTATTGTCACTACAATCTGTTGTCATGTGACTTACGAACTGTCCGATAGCAGCCCTCTTTCACTCCTTCCGGGAAGAAGGTGCTCATGTTTAAAGAATTCATGGTTGTGTATAGGAGCTCATTCCTGTATGAATACGAGGTGAGCAGAGCAAAATGGCATCAAAGCGAAAGCATCTTGCGCTACATGAAAAGATGAAAATGTTGAAGACTGGGAAGAAAGTGTTGGAATAACAAAAGTCCAATTCGCAAGACAATTTCAGCTATCCGAGTCTACTCTCAAAAGGCATTTTAGCAAGCAAAGCGAAAATTCTTGAAGCAGCACAAAAATTTGGTTTAAGATCCAAATCCAAACGGCAGAAAATTCAATGTGGCCGGTCAGAAGAGTTCGATAAGGCAGTCCTGCAATGATTTCATGAATCAAGAGCATCCATTAATAAACAATGCGGCTGCCAGTATGAAAATTAGAAAATTTACGATTTTGGAAGCAATGCACATGATAACATCAGCATGGAAAGAAGTTTCTTCATCCACAATAAAAAACTGCTTTCGCATTCCTGGAATTCTCAAAGAACTTGTAGTAGAACTGCAAAGTACGGATGTAGAAATGAACGAAGATGACTTTACCCCTGAAGAATGGAAAAGTCTTGATGAAGATGAGGATGTTTCAATACAAGATTTCTACAGTTGTGATGAATGTGTTTTAACAACAGATTACAGAAATGTAGAACAAATTTATGAAGATATAGTAAACGAAAACACAGTGTCAGACGAAGAAGGTGAAGTTGAAGACATGGTAAACGAGACAATGCCACCGTCCTATATAGATGCAACTTCTTCTCTAGATGTTCTCCGACGCTATATTACATCGAATATGAAAAATGACACATTTAACATTCTAGAAAATCTGGAAAAGGGAATAGCGTAAACAAGGCGAAAAATGAAACAATCAACACTTTTTGAACTTTATAAAACCTAATTTATTGTATTGTTTGTACTCTTTTTTCAATGTAATTTAAAATAACTTTTATGAATAAAATAATAATAATAATAATAATAATAACTTTTTTAAACACGCCAGTATATTAAGAAATATATTGACAGTCCTAAGCCTGTAAAGAGTGAAGGAAAATGTTATTTTTTCACAAATTCTGTTTAAAGACGATTTTTCACGGTCCCTTGAAAGTCGTTAAACAGAGAGCAAACTGTATTTGTTTTGGGCTTACTGGTGGCGCCACCTGGCTGCTTCGTTTTACGCGAAGCGTGTGTATTTTCAGTTGGACTCTTGAACGAATAAAAGCCTGACGCTTGAATTCTTGGTGATTTAATATTTCTTGAATTCTTGGTTATATATTTCTTGAATTTCTTCATAGTATGGGTACGGATATAGTTATTCGGACAGAAGCAAAGCTATGCGCTAGTATTTCACATAGCAGACTCACATGGCATAATAGGTGTGTCATAGGGTATCTATCACATGACATGGTAGGTGTCTCCCGGCGTTTGATTGAATGAGTATTGTGGGGCAGCAGTTACGTCATTATATGCCTACTTGACTCTATGTTTTTATAAATTGTCAATTTTTGTATTAACCAGGATCAGGGGCAAAAGCTACTTCTTTTTGGTTATATCTGGACTCATATCTATATATTTACTCATATCTATATATTAAGCCGACTTTTTGGGCAGTCCGTGAAGGAATACTACTGCATCAATTTACTTCATATTGGTCTTAAACGAAAGATTGTAATCTGTAGATTTGTCAAATTTGGTTTTTGTAACCGCAATTCCTACTAATTAGCGATAATTTACAATTAAAAAAATTGATTTATGTGCATGCTCAGTGGCATGTTTAAATCTGTCTTTAGAAACTCACTGTTTCTGCGCATGCTCAGTGACGTTTTAATGATAAACACGTTTGTTCCGAGGAGTCTCTCTCTACCATTTTTATTTTTATGATAATTATGTTTGTGAAATATAAGATTAAACCTCATGGAAATTGTTTATTTCGCGCTGTGTAATTAGCGATAATTTACAATAAAAAAATTGCTTTCTGCTCATGCTCAGTGACACTTTGAAATCTGGCTTTAGATACTCACTCAGCACGAGGCTGCTTAAACACATTAATTTGTTTCTGGCATTATTATGATTTTCAACCTTTGGCAATAATGTGTTGAGTATAATTTGTGTATTAGTATACATTTATTTACTATCTAGCCGTCATGTTTTGATGGGTATCAACTAGTACTACTTTAAGAGAGAATGTAGAAAAATTGCATTTTCTTCAAAACTTGAAATGATTTTCAAATTACTCGACGCATATGCTCCTTACTCTTTAAAAACCTATACTCTTCTTCCGTTTGTTAGTGTTGTGTTATTGGGATTAAAATAAACTTTCAAACCATTATGTGAAGAATACGAATTATTTTTATATTCTAATGACATTTGGAAGAGTGAACGAAAATGAAACTAAAGAAAATTATTGAAAAAAATTGCTAAAGGAATATAGTAATGAAAATTCATATGAAATATACCATGAAATAATTCCTAAAATAGAAAGAAAAATAGCCTATCAAACTTTGCAATAAAACCGACGCCAACATATAAAGTACTCTAGAATCATATTTAATTGAAAATTGTGAATATTTTAAAGCTTACTGGCTTCCACTGAGTGAGCGAAGAGGTATTTTCGTGTCTCAATGAAAATCAAAATCGTTGTTCACTGCCTCAGGCAAAAGCTGGATGGATTGGCGCAACTACATATGAATTTTAATATTGCGCTGAAAGTTGACGTATCAGATATTACAAAAGAATTTGAAAAAGAAATTTTAAAATAAATTAAGAGCATATATATATATTTGTCAGTTCTGCTGAAATACAAATTCTACATTTTATTTACGTGTGACATCTTAATTTTTTAAGTTGTTTGTGAATTATAATTGCTACTAATATTTAAATAACTATTACTAAAACATTTTTATTCTTAATACTTTTGAAAAATTAAAATGTCATTAACGGGGCTTTTGTAGTATCAAAAGACAGGTGATCTAGTCAACTCTGTGCTTACATATGCAAATAAACAGCAGGAAAGCTATAATAGGCCCAATTCAGGACTATTCTTACCATATTTTTCCCCACATACACGAATAGTTTAGAACATGCTTCTTCTATGGCAAAATTTAAAATTCATTTCATCTTATGAAAAATTAAGTAAAGAATTGGAAGCTCATCAGGCAACAAAATAAAGTTTCGAGGTAGACAAAAGTTAACTGCTGTAGACATCAGATGCTTAAACTAAACTTCCATTAAAGCAGAATAGGAATAAAAGAATGAAAAACATTAAGATTAATGTTACGCTCAAGTGAATGTGTCTATGCTGCAGAAAACAAACTTACAGAGGATTAAGATGTCCAATACAGTTTGCATCAATGAAAAATTTCAAATCGTGGAAAAAAAACAGCAGATATTTCACCAAAAAAAAAATAAATAAAAACTATACAAGAACAGTTTAAAAGAAGGTAATATTGGATCGATATTGTCTGACAATTTTTGTAAAATTCAATATTATTATTTTAGTCGGTAAGAAAGAGTGGAATGAGTATATATATATATATATATATATATATATATATATATATATATATATATATATATCATGAAAGTTATTCATTAACGGGTGTATAATATTTACTTATAGCAAAGAATTATTATGTTACATTTATAAAACGTAAAGAGAATGACGTAACATAAAATGATATTCGCATAAATTTGAAATATCAATTTCTACAACGGGAGTATGTATTTTGATGCATTAAAACCGTCTCTGTAAAAATTCTCTTCCCATATTCGTTAGGATACACCTAATTCCGGGAAAAAGTATGGAGCACTTTCGTCTCATTCTCGAAAAAATATTGGAAAAGAATCTTCTTAATATCAACTTCAATAGGAAAAATTAGTGCTTCCTAAGGGGAAGGAAACTTTTTCTGTTGCTAAAGAAAAGGAAAGAAAGCTTTATAAATGATACACCATAGTGCAATGTATTTGCAAGTAAGATCTAATGATGCCATCTAATAAGTTATCCATGTGCTCACTCTAAATTGACCGAGCAAAAAGCGTTACTTAATATTTCCTAAAGTAAGGAGAAATTGGTTAGCAAATAAATTTTTTTCTAAAAGTTTTTTTTAAACACTTTTTCCTTTCAGTCCTTCTTGATAAAAGTTAATGCATGCAATGAAATTTGAACTTACAATTAAATAAAACCTTTATTTCGTGCATCTTAAATGCAATTTTTCTGTAATTGCTGAAAGAGTTTCTTACTAATGAAGTATTCGGGCGATTTATTTAAGTATTGCATTATATTAGGTTGTTGTACATTATACCTCACACTGACAAGCTGAATATTTTGTGAAATTTATTTTAACATACCATGCCTTTCAGACGGATTTTTCCAGTACGGAATTCAAACCTGAAATGCGTTTGAGACGTATTATCTAGCTTAAGGGAATAAAACTGTCTGAGACAATGGGTTTATTCCACTTTTGATACTGATGAGGAAAATTAAATAATCCATGAAAGGCTCTTTTCAAGTCATGTAAAAATGCATCTCAATCAAGGAAAGGGTTAATTAAAGCTACCATTATCTTACATTTAACCTACCCATTACGATTCACATTAGTTTTACGACAAGTTTTAAAAAACGCCAAATTCTGATTAAGTCAAATCGAGTATGAAGTTTGAATGAACACTACATATAACCAGTAAGATTTTACAGGAAAAAGCGAGTTTTTGAGCCAACTGGCAGTTCATATATGTGGTGTACTGACTATGAATTGAATCCTGTGATGAGGGTGCAGTTTTGACACCCCATTCAGCAGCAGAATTATTTTTTAACTTAATTTTCTTTGAATTCTTTTTCTTGTTCCCTATATGACTGGAGAAATTTATTGAGGTTTGTTTAACTCCAGTGTGGGACACTGGAACAGCATCAAACCCTAATTATCTTTTTTTAAGTCAGGAATTCAAGAGGGCTACTCGAAGACAAAGCATCACCCTGCTCATACCAGGTAGTTCACACTTTGTTAAGAATTTTGAATCAATACGTGTCTCCTTTATCCAACTGTTGCTTATCATTTTCAAGATCAATAAATTATATATATATATATATATATATATATATATATATATATATATATATATATATATATATATATCGAAGTTGTAAAATAAATAAATAAACGAAAAAGGAGGAGAAGCTTCTGTAGCTAATTTCTGCTCGTGGATTTTTTTCTTACTCATTAACTGAATTTAAATATACGATATCACGTGGCATTAATGAAATCAGTATGCGTCATTAAAACAAGTAAAGTTAAAAGTATATATATATATACATAAGTACATTGTATATTAAATATTGTATATAAGTATTTAAAGTAAATGAAAAATTCATTAAAACTAAGATTTATATTAGATTTGTTTAATTGTATTTCCAGTAGTTTGTTGCTTTAATTACTATTTTTATGTCCTATAATTCTTGTAAGATGACAGTCAGTTCTTTTTTCATTTGTAACAAACTTAACCTGCATAAACATATGTTTTCAGGCCTATATGGTATGTGTAAACTCTGTTGCTTCCTTAACTGTTATTACTTAAAGCCATTAGACATATTTTTATTTCGAGTCTTTTCTTTTTACTCCATAAGTAAGACTTTGAAAAGATCTAAAGCTTAAGCGAAATTTACTCGGAGTTATTGGACATTCCTAAGTTAACGTTCGAGCACTTTTTGTCCGAAGAAAGATCTGAAATTAGAAAAAAGTAATTGTTTGAAAAACAAACAAGCTGCACAAATGAAGAAGGATAGAAAAACAGAAAATATGGCTCGTTTTTCCATTTATGATTCTCGCTGTCTCTACTAGAAACCGTGAAAATGTTTATTAAAGAAGCCTAAAATTATATTTGTATTGAAATAGGAAATTGTTTTGAAAGCACATTTTCTTTTTTTACTCAGAAAATATGTTGATTCTAAAAATAAAGCAAAATATGAATCTACTATCAAATTAGATCTTTTTCCGTCAGGGATTATTCTCGAGTATTTGAATTTGGCAAATTATTTCAATAATGTAGACAGCAAAAGAGCGGAAGATTTACATTTAAGAATGCTGCGAAAGTGTTCTCACAAACCATCTAAAATGTCTATTTGAGAACATTCCACTGAGTCCGCATTATCGTTTTATGAAGTACTACCGACTTAAAGGGGAAAAAAAAAAAGAAGTCCCCAGTAGGGATTTGGAAAGTCAGTGGGTTAAAGAGCTCTGATACCACAAATTGCAGGTTACAGTGACGTTGATTTATTGGTTATGAACGCTTACCTACACCCCTCATCGTAGTGGAATACACACAATTGATGACGACTAGCTACGGAAATTCTGCTTTTCGTAAGAAAATACATTGAAAATAGAGGCGATTTTCCATCATCTACAGTTTTTCTCTGTTCTTGCATTCAGCTGCAACATTTTAAAAAATTATAGAGAATAGCTCACATCTACCCAGATTTGGGTGTGTATAATTTGAAGTGGCACTCTAAATCAATTTGATACAAACACAGTTTATACATGAAAAAATGTTCATTGAATTCGTTGCACATATAGAATTTGCTTTTACAGCAATAAGCATACTTACTACTTGTACGGAATATATATTAACATTCAATAGAAATATACTTTGCAAATACTCACAAACCAGCAGAGAATCAAACCAGCAGTACTGCCACGTAAACTTTGGGCCCCCTAAGCACTAGCGCAGGATAGCACCTAGAGCTGCTTTCCTCGTAGCTCCCTTAACTCGCTTATCTATCAACCTTAACAAAACCTTCTTCTTCAACCTCATTTTACTTAATCAAACTGCATGGTATTTATACCAAGTGCGTATGCCGAAATTAGCATACCTCAAGTAGCTTCTTTAATTCATTCACTCAAAAGTTCGATTCTTGTGAATCGAATCATATGTATACCTTACACTGGCCTCCCTCGAAAAAAAAAATTAGGTAACTGAGGTCTGAAGGGCTTCAGTTAACTAATTGAAAACGCGTGCTGGTCTGACTTTTTACATAATAGGTGGCAAAGCTAAAAAACCCTTCCACACGTTGTGTGGGGGAAAAACGCAACTCCCATTTTACAAAACTAACCCCGAAGGGTCCAGGTGACACCATCAAACAGTGGATTTGCAGAGTTGCGGATACTGGGCTTGCCAACTGCGCCCTAGAAAATCTATTTTAGTTAAAAGTGTCAACACAATTGCACAGCATGACATTTCTTGACTGTTTGTATCTGCTCTTCCCCAATTCATAATGCACATGTGTTATGTTTTGTGAAGTTAGTACATTATTGAGTTAATTATTATATTATGCAGTATGTATTTTTTTCTAGTCACTACATCTCCCCTTCAAAAATTTATAAAACAACAGTATGCCTTTTCTTTTCAGTGGCTCACCCCTTCCCCTCAAAATGTTTACACAGTATATACACTGGGGAACTTCAAACCAATTTGGTTCGGTTTTATTAATGGGTGCGAGTTAGAATAAGAGAATTGATACAAGACTTATTCATGAAAGCGGCAACTTCCCTGCACCAGTCTGTCCATTCAGTGGAAACTCTCTTGATGGTCGCAGTCCTAGAAAAGGGATTCGTTGACCGTGTGGGCATCCTTCGTGCAGCAGGTCGTTGGTCCTGAGGCGCTGGTCCGGCTTGACGATGGACAGGAGGTCTCTTGGGAGGAGGCCAACCTTGCTGGGCGGCTGATATCTTCTGCTTCCTGTACTTATGCAAAGGACCTTTAGAATTGTAATTCTTCCTTTTGATAACCTTTTGTACCTTATGTGTGCCACTTTCATCCTTTGATGGAGGTTTTGTAGTGCACACTTTGCTTTTCTTCGTACTTTTGCTTGTATCGGTATTAGATTTTAGTGCAGTTTCTATTTTTTCAAACTTATACGCCGCACCTATGTGTTCAATTACTGGCTTTATATCGCCATTTATGATGCGTTTACAATTTCGTTCGCAGCTTGTTTCATGTTTTTCAACAACCTGACTCTGTTTTTGGTATTGGTGCTTATACGACCTATTGTTTACCGACTTAATTACTTCAGTATTAGCAGTTTTAATGCTGGAACCTGAAGGCGCTTTTTCACGTTTTTTTATCCCCCTTAACTTTAGTTTTATCTTCTTTTGATGAAAAAGTCTCTTTAAAAGTTGCGACATCAGAATCGTTATCATTTAAATTCTTTAAAACTGCTTCAGTTTTAGGAAGATTAAGCTTTTCGTACTCGTGCGTTTTAATGCAAACTTTCTCTATAACTTCCGAAGCATCAGCTAAACTACTTACAGTATAACTCTGTGTCAACTTTTCATCCTGATTCTCAGTCTGGTTTTCATATACTTTATTTAAAACCATATTATCAACCTGGCCTACACAATCCCCATTCGGCTTGGAACTTGAAATAATATCATCATTACCTAGCAAGTTCCTAATATCGTTTAAAGAATTTTTATTGTCGTCAACTAATAAGTATTCACTAACTTCCGTAACACATACTTCGTCATCTACTAAATTTCCTTCATTAACAGATGTGTGAATATCATCTAAAATATCAGGTATAACATTAATACAAGTATCAGAAGATTTATTTTCTAAACCACTAGCATTAGTATCGGCACTATTTTCAGGAATTTGCACTGGAATTACTGCATTGTTCCAGCTAGGCTCACTTTCATTATAAGCCACAAAAATACCCCGACTTTCACTATTCTCAAAATAATGATTACTGCTCGGACAAGTTAATACATTTGCCCACACAGTCTTAACAGGTTGAACCATATCATGTGAATCAACTTGCCAGTGCACGTAAGGTGCTTGCATATTATTTACTTTAAGTGCACTAATTTCATTGTAACGCCGTGAGCTTTTATTATTTCGCCCGCGATACTGGTTTCGCTGCTGGTTTGAAACTCGCGAAAAATTTTGGCTGGGGTGAATAAAACTTCTCGTACCTGAGTGAGGGTAAGGGGTAGCGAAGAAATGCCTATTGTCATGTTTAGCTAAAGCTTGAAGGAGGATAACTTTGCTTGTAATATTTTGATTGTCTAAAAAATCTTGAACACTTGGCATCAAACGTTGGATAACTATTTTTAAGATTACCGCTTCCGTCATCCCTTCTAGATATTCCTCACACTTGGAAATCTTTTCCGTAGCAAAATCTAACGCAGACTGACCTTCACGTTGCCTTAGCGAATAAATTTCCGCTTCAATTTGACTTTAATTAAAGGTCTTTGGAAAAACGCTAAGAAACTGTTGCTTGAATGACAAATAGTCAAAAATCAGATTACTGCTTTGCATACACGTGTACCACTGATATGCACTACCTCTTAAAGCGGCTAGAGCAATTTTAAGTTTCTCCCCCACTGGGGTGCATTGTTGCTGAAAGTAATGCTCAATTTTCTTTAGGAATTGGCTTGAGGGGCCGCCATTGAAGGTGGCTTCGAATGGCGCGATTTGCTGAACTATAATTACCCGAGGAAAATTTCCAGAAGGGTTTTGTTCTACAACACTCATTTTTAAATAGTATATAAGTATAATAACAAGATACTTTCACAATTTAGTTTTATCAATATCAGAGTATACCACAGTATAAAGTTCAAACTTTAAATATGTTGTTCGTTATAAATGCAACGAGAACAACCAGGGTATATATATAAACTGTTCGGGCGCCAGTATAGAGAAAATAGCTTACTTCTACCCAGACTTGGGTGTATATAATTTGAAGTGGCACTCTAAATGAATTTGATACAAACACAGTTTATACATGAAGCAATGTTTATTGAATTCGTTGCACATATAGAATTTGCTTTTACAGCAATAAGTATACGTACTACTTGTGTGGAATATATATTAACATTCAATAGAAATATACTTTGAAAATACTCACAAACCAGCAGAGAGTCAAACCAGCAGTACTGCCACGTAAACTTTGGGCCCCCTAAGCACTAGCGCAGGATAGCATCTGGAGCTGCTTTCCTCGTAGCTCCCTTAACTCGCTTATGTATCAACCTTAACAAAACCTTCTTCTTCAACCTCATTTTACTTAATCAAGCTGCATGGTATTTATTATAAGTGCGTATGCTGAAATTAGCATATCTCGAGCAGCTTCTTTAATTCATTCACTCAGATGTTCGATTCTTGTGAATCGAATCTTATGTATACCTTACAAAATGTTTAAGGGTACGCTGAAAGAAAAATTTATTTTTTAATTCTATGCATAGAGGACAATATTGTCGTAAATGATCAACGTTTTCCAACCCTGAATATTAAACCGTAGTTAAATGTTGACGTGTTGTATTCATTCGTCGACCAACGGAAAATCTAATGCATGAACATTGTCATGTGTAACGAACTAGGTAAACTCATAATTGCACTAATTAAAGCATATAGGCATTGCAACAACCCACCTGCTAGGAATGGGAATCGAATCCACAGTTTCTAGACTGCAAAACTTCCTACCCAACAGACCATTTCAGTGATTCTCTACATGTCAGTACTATTCCATTTATTCTATCATATAAAATTTATATCACGAGAAGTATCCTAAAAATTCCTTTAAAATGAAATCTTTTTCGAATCTTTACCTCCATTTTCTGATATTTGGTGAAATTTTAAAGATTCATTTTTAGAATTTAATTTATTAAATGCTGATCACGTGATTTCTTTTTCTGGTACTTTAAATAAATTTATCGTCACGTGCATAACAACGGAATAGACGAAAAAATATTCTTTTCTTGCTAATGCGGCAGACGATTGGACATTATCCAAAAAGATATTAAAATACAGTAAAAAATATGTTCCTCAAACTGTACTATATTCTTTAGTATGTCATATTAGATTTAATTTGAATATTTTCTTCTACATTATTTTGTCTATAAAAATAACCCTTACGATTTTTTATAAATAAATATATATATATATATATATATATATATATATATATATATATATATATATATATATATATATATATATATATGTATGTATGTATATGTATATGTATGTGTGTGTGTATGTGTGTGTAAATGTATTAACAAGCAAAATGTAGGAGACTCGGTCGGGGATATAGAGAAATATATAGAGAGCACAGGCGCAGCTCATCCTCCAAATATTTTATTCCCGATACAGCATCCTGAACGCAGGATTCAGATACAGGAACAGATAGCGCACTGTGAGGATTAGATTAGCAGTAGTGGCCAAATTGTCGGTAGAGGAAAAGCATATCAGCGGTCTTGGACGGAGAGCGACACACAATATGAAGGAGATAATAGTGGAGCGGAGAACATAATATAGAGTGAACACAATTCTTTCAATTATTTTATTCATCATGAGCACATAACTCAGAAAATAGCATATAATGGAGATTAGCAATCATGATCACATCGTACATACATAATAAGCATATTGACGGACTTCAACGGAGAGTAGAAAGACCCGCTTTTACATGACAACACATAGAACGGAGAAAGCCATAGTTTTGAACAACTGCTCAAGTTACAATATCGTGAGTTTACAAGTCGGCAGTTTGAATGAAAAAGCGGGTACGTCTCCATTTCAGATATATTTAAAATAGACTTTTCTCTGTTTGATCACCAGGATTAGAATTTTTTAATTGGTTGCAGAAATCATGAAGTCTATACCCTCAGGTGTTTTCAAATATTTTCTTGTGCAATAGTCCAAATTGGGGCAACAGAGGGTTTCGGCGGTCTGTTAGTGAATGATTGTTTGAAAACAGGACTCATTTATTATAGAGTTGAACCCTGTTATAACGAACTTGAAAGGACTAAAGGTTTTGTTTGCTCTATCCGGTGGTTCGCTATATCCGAACCATTAAGAAAAATGCTAGAGCTCACAAAATGTATAACTCATTAGTTGCAATGTGTATTCAATAATGATGTATTAAAAAATGATAAAATCTGTTAAAAATGATCATTAATGAATTAAATTGACTAAAATTGATTACATTAAACTGACACAATGCTAATTAAATTATGTAGAATAGGAAAACGGCGGGACCAAAATTTTCGATCGTTATATCCGTGAGTCCGTTATATACCGGGTTCGCAATTACCATGCATGGTTATGTTATTGAATTTTAAGTATTAATTGCAGGGTTCGGGTATTTTTAGTGCCCGGGAAATACGTCGGTGCTTTAAGGGTTAGCATAGTTTATAGAATAGGTTATTCATAGGTTACGTTTTAGAAAGGAGCTGTACTTTGTAGGAATAAGGAAATGGAATACGCGTTAGGTGAAAATTAAGAGCAAGCATTTTTTCGTTGCGTGTATTTTCCAATGGTCTAGCAAAGTTCCGTCCACAAACGAATGCCATTGAAATGACGGCCTGCCTGCACTGGAAATCGAACCCGTGACCTCAAGATTTGAAGCCAGCAGGGTAACCCTAAGACCCTCCCGGCGATGTAAAGAAGTTCAGCTTCCTTAAAACATATCATACATATAAATTCATAAAAAAATCGGTATATCATACATTTTAATTCAACGATTACCTAAGCTCAATAATGCTATCTATTAAGTGTATTTCAGGAGAAGAAGAAGACCATATACCTGCTTGTTGTTCACTCAGGGATCTTGGATTGCCTACTGCCTTGAATGTTGTCTGTTCTTATGGGGATAAAGCCAAATTTGCTTTCGAAGAGAGTTTCATTATCAGTTATTATATGTGAAGGTTTTTCAAATCCCTGACTAGTTTCACTAGTTTTAGTACCATATTTTCTGTTATAGCTTTCATTAAATTAACTCCTTCAGAACATAACCTGTAGGGCCAATATATCTGCTCTCTACACAGTAACTGCTTCGAAAGAAGCCTAGAAATTTTACTAGACGCTTCCAGTTTGCTTTAGTCACTTTATAAGACGTGAGATTTCTGATTTTACCATGTAGTCAATCTGATCTTGGTGGTTTATTTAACAACACAGTCTATTTACCTTTACAAGTACTTAAAAAAACACTTTCTAAATTTTTCTCGTGGTTTTGATGTTACTGAAAGCTACGAAACTTTTCTTAATTCAGTCATTAAAGCTTCAGTTTCTTTCTTCCTTTAAGTAAATCTTTATCTATATCGATAAAACTTTATCTGAATGTTTATGTATATAACATAATCTGGAAACAACACCCATCTCACAACCATGGCATAAACATCAAAATAAAAATCTATCAGTAATGGTTGGTTGGTTTTTTGGGTTTAATGGCGCAAGGTCCAGAAAGGACAAGCTGCGCGAAACACATGGTAAACCCCGAAAAGAAAGTACACAAATAATATATATATATATATATATATATATATAATTATGTGATAAGAGCCATAACGGTAAAAACACTCATATTTTAAAAGGTGACAAAAACTATAAAGTGTAAAAGATGAGAAAAAGTGTAAATTTGTAAGATTATAAAAGCAGTGACATGTCAAAGTATAAAAGACTAAGATTAAAAACAGTGATATATAAGAAATATTAAAAATTCATAAGTAAAACAACATTAAATATGATAAAACAAGCCAGTGTGCTGCAGAAAGTTAAGAAGTGAAGGGTGGGTATATTCTCCCAATAAAACATTAAGACTAGGCGAAAGGGAATTAAAATACTTTTGATAAAAATGTTTTAGACCTCTGCAGTCAGTTAGAGGATGGAGAATGGTCAAGATTTCCCCGCAAAAATCGCAGGATGGAGCATTTTCATTTAACAACAAGTGTACATGAGTCAGACGAGTGTGACCAATCCTCAAACGAGTTAAAAGGACATCCTTTTCCTATTTACAAGTGGGGGCCATGATGATATAGTAGGTCTAATTACGCACAGCTTATTCGACACCTGAGAACTCCAGTGTTTTTGCCAGTTTGCATGTATTGATTTCTTGACGGCCCGCTTTATGTCACAATAGGGTATGGACTCATTTACTGCGTCAGATGGGGGTTTTGCAACTTCATCAGCACGTTCGTTGCCCTTGATTCCCACATGGCTGGGAACCCAGCAAAACAAAATACTATATCCGCGACAAGCCAGACGATGCTTCAAACTGAGCACTTCCGAAATGAGCGGATGGCTACTATCAACTGATTCTAAGGCTTCCAAGGCACTTAAAGAATCGGTATAAAGGATGAAGTGTGTGGTCATTTGACGGGATATGTATTTTAAAGCTTCACGAATGGCTATTAGCTCAGCAGTAAAGATGGAAGTTGAAATATGTAGGCTACGGTTTATGACATCTTTCCGACACACAAAAGCGTAGCCCACATGATGCGCTGACTTCGATCCATCGGTATAGATATCTATATATCTAGAGAAAAGAGCACGATGCAATGCAAAAAACTGTTGGTAAATGTTGGCACTGGTATTAGTCTTACTGAACCCAACAAATGGACGCAAGTACGAAAGCAGAGGCGTTCGCCAGGGAGGAAAAACAAATATTGGTGTTGACCTAATATCAACTCCGTCTAGTTCCGAGTCGCTCAGAATAGATCGCATGCGTAATCCAAAGGATGGGACGCAAGAGACACGACGACTATACAAAATGTCAAGTTGGCGATCGAGTATGAGATCGTGCAACGGATGCGAAGGATGGGACAGCACGCGAAAGTAGTATTGAAGCGACAATTGACGACGAATGGAATCTAAGGAAGGTTCCGACAGGTCACGTACAGACTTTCTATTGGTGATGTCCGAAAAGCACCTGAACATATGCGGAGACCAGCGTGGTGTACAGTGTCTAAGCGTCGTAAGACTGATTGCCGCGCAGACCCATAAGCCGGGCAACCTTAGTCCAATTTAGAGCGGGCAACCGTAGTCCAATTTTCTGCTCGGTAGATACGCAGCATGGATGTGCGATCCGCACTCCAAGAAGTGTTTGACAGTACCTTTAGTAGGTTTAGGGAATTCTGACACTTCTTCCGAATATGATTTATATGCGGAAGGAAAATCAGTTTTCTGTCAAAAATTACGCCTAAAAACCGAGTAGAGTCCACAACACTGATTCGAGATGCTCAGAGGAAAACTTCTGGGTCTGGGTGAAGTCCACGTCGCTTGCAAAAGTGCACGCAGCAAGTTTTTTCTGTGGAAAAGCTGAAACCGTTTTCTCCACACCACTTCAAAATTCGATTTATAGCCGTCTGAAGTTGCCGCTCAATAAAACGCATATCTTTCCCCTCGCAATGTATTTGTAGGTCATCGACATAGAGCCATCTATTGACCGCTGGTGGTAAATGCTGTAAAATGGCATTCATCTTAATGGAGAAGAGGGTGACACTTAGGACGCTCCCCTGGGGTACTCCTTCTTCTTGTATAAAATTGTCCGACAATACATTAAAATAACGTGCAGCTAAAAATTTTTGAATAAAAATAGGGAGATTTCCCCTTAAATTCATGTTATATAAGTCACGTAAGATACCGTGCCACCAAGTACGATCATATGTTTTCTCGATGTAGAAAAAGACTGAAACCATATGATTCCTTCTGACAAATGCATTTCTAATTTGCGATTCAAGAGCGACGATATTATCAGTCGTCGATCTGCCACGACGAAATCCACTTTGGAAAGGGTAAAAATTGTTATTGCTCTCTAATACATGTACAAGACGAGCATTACACATTTTTTCCATCACCTTACACAAACAACTGGTAAGGGCGATGGGCCGGTAGTTAATAGCATTAGTCGCGTCTTTTCCAGGCTTTGGAAAAGGGATGACAGTTGCTTTGCGCCAAGACGTAGGAAATGTACCAGATTTCCATATCCTGTTATACAGATGTAAAAGATGACTGAGGGAATCGCGAGATAGATGGGAAAGCATACAATAAGAAACTCCATCTGGCCCCGGAGAAGATTTCTTACCTTCTCGAAGGCAGCGTAGAAGCTCAGTCATCGTGAAAGGGCAGTTATATGGAAGTGTGGCTCGAGTGTTGAAACGTAGCCTGTGTGATTCAGCCCGCCGTTTGTAATTTAGGAAAGAGATAGGGTAGGCTTCCGCACTGGAAGAGGCAGCAAACTGACGACCAATAGCGTTTGCAATTTCCAATGCCGTCCAAAGAGTGGTTCCATTCTCTTTCAAACAGGAGATGCTTTGGTTACTGTACAGCCCCATTGCACTTTTCGCTCGAGACCATAACTGCTTAGAGGTGGTAGATGTGGATATGCTGGAAACATACTTTTCCCACGATTGGCGCTGACGACGGCGGCGCACCTTTCTAGCGTTCGCCTTGACTTGCTTGAAGGCTATGTAGTTGGTGGTGGTAGGATACCTACGAAAAATGTTCCATCGTTTTCTTTGGTTCTTCATGGCTTTACGACATTCATCATTCCACCAAGGCTTACGGTGTCTTGGCGGAAAGGGAGAAGATTTAGGTATAGACGTATCAGCTGCCCGCAAGATTACATTTGTGACAGTTTCAACTGCATCATCAATGCTACCATCGACCATACTACTTGTAATTGCAGCCCGGGAAGTGAATTTGTCCCAGTCAGCTGCTTCAGAAATGTAACGACATGGCCGTGAAATAGGATCATCATCGTCGCCTAATATACACTGATGGACAAAAAAATTAGCGCACCAAGAAGGAGTCGTCAAAATGAAACGAAATTTTACATACGTAATGACTACTTTGATATAAGTAAATGATAAGAAAATCAAAGAAAAAGGATAATTTATTTCAGAGAAAAAAGGCAAAAGAACGGAGGAGTTAATACTCCGTTGGACCCCCTCTAGCGCGAATGCACGATGCGATACGATCGGGCATTGAGTCATACAAGTTCTGTATGATGTCTTGAGACATTTCGTTCCATATTTGCTGTAACCTTGCCTCTAGTTCGTTCAAACTCGTGGGATGGCCAACTCGTCGTCCCAAATGATCCCAGGTATGCTCGATTGGAGACAAATCTGGGGATCGGGCGGGCCAAGGAAGGATAGTAACAGTGCGGAGACAGTCTTGTGACACCCTTGCCGTATGAGGCCGAGCATTGTCTTGTTGAAAAATGGCTCCTGGGAGCCGTTGCATGAGTGGCAACACATGTGGTTGCAGGATTTCATGAACATACCGCTGGGCTGTCATGGTGCCACGGAACAATACTAGGGGTGACCGTGTATTGTAGGCAATGGCACCCCATACCATCACACCAGCTGTAGGAGCGATGTGTCGCTGTACAGCAAAGGCAGGATTGAAGCGTTCACCACGGGCTCTCCACACACGAACACGATTGTCATCACTGCCGAGAATGAATCTGGATTCTTCGCTAAAGACGACCTGGTTCCATTCCGCTGCAGTCCAGTTTCCTCGTGCGCGGAAAAACTCCAAACGGAGGCGTCTTGGGTGGGCGTCAAGGGCAGCACACGTAATGGGCGCCGCGATACCAACTGTCCTTCAGCCAGGCGCCTTCGTATGGTTCGAGAAGACACAGAGGCCCCTAGTGAAGGTGCTACCTGTGCCTGGATGGCGGCCGATGAAGCAGTTGGCTGTACGCGTGCATTTCTTACGATGTGGCGGTCTTCTCGACGACTGGTCTGTCGAGGCGTCCTGAGCCTGGTCTTCGTGTACATGACATCTCTCGGGTCCACTGGTCCCAACACCTCCTCACAACACAATCAGAGCGGCCAAATTCAAGAGCTACTCGCCTAGCTGACCACCCAGCTTCCATCATCCCGACGATTCTCCCCCTCTCAAACTGCGACAACTGCTTATATTGTCTTCGAACACGGCGTAATGGCATGTCTATCTCAGTTCTTCCTTTGTAAATGATTCAGCACACTCAAACAAGCTTTGGTTACCTGTTTTATACTCCACAGAGTACGATGTTCAACGCCCTCTACCGGCTATATGTAATGCGCAATCACGCTGCATTTCTAATCATTTGCATATCTCCCCGACATGTACCTTCATTGCAAGTTTCGTTACGATCCCGCAATTATTTCTTGGTGCGCTAATTTTTTGTCCATGAGTGTATTTACAAAAAGCGGAAAATGTTCGCTATTTCTTAGGTCATTCCCTGCAAAAAAGTTCACAAAAGGTAGCAGCGATGGTGAGCAGATAGCAAGATCTATGCTATGGAAGTAAGTTTCCTCCCCGTTATTCAGAAGGCAGAGACAGTTGTCGGACAGCAACTGTTCTATCTGTCGCCCCCGATGGTTGGTGTCTTTACTACCCCAAAGCGCGCTATGACCAGTGAAGTCACCTAGGAGAATGAATGGTGAGGGCAGCTGATCTACTAAATCATCCAGAAGGTTCTGAGAGACTGGCTCGTTAGGTGGTAGATAGACAACACAGACGTAGATTAAACGTTTTATATGGATCCGAACAGTTTCAGCTTGCAAGGTAGTATGCAAGGGGACAACGGTGGATGGATAGACATGGGAGGTGAAGATAGCTACACCTCCCGAAACTCTCTCACCGGCATCGTTGTCTTTTCGAACACAGTGGTAGCAACGGATCTTAGACGTGTCAGTGCACTTCAGATATGTTTCCTGAAGTGCAACAACCGCGGGGTTGTGTTCAGCCACCAGGGCCTTCACATCAGAAAAGTTACGACGAAAGCCACGAGAGTTCCAAGAAACGAGAGCCATTATAGCAAAGGAGGAGGAGGAGAGACCGATCGACCTCTCCCTGTGGGTTGAGATGGCGTGCAACCTACGGAAGGAGGAGTAACAGACTCCTCAAACACAATATCATGGTCCGATTCCTCGGACACATACAATTTTAATGGAGTCTCCTCCGAGAGGAGCTTCCGGAAGGTCTGAGAATTTTTTACCTCATATTTTTGGTTTTTTGTTTTCCTAGAAATGACGATGGACTTTCTAGGAATAATCAATTTCTTTCTTCTATTTGGGTGTGGTGGAATTGGTGTGTCTGTAGTTATATGGTATGAACAAGATTGGTTACTATTTGAAATATTTTGAGAGGTAGGGATATTAAGAGATGGTTGTCGTTTTTTTGTGCCACGTGCAGAAAGGGAAGTGAGAGACAAAGACTTATATGGATTAGTCTCTGTCTGCGTAGATGCTGTACACATCACTTTTTTCGCTATGTTTCCAAACTTTGATACCTTCATCAACTGCAAAGCTTGTGTAGATGTTGTCACCTCTACTAATAAGTCGCCAGAGCGAAGTTTTTTTACGCTTTGAACGTTCCCTACAGAGGCAGAAAGGTATTTCTGAATAAGAAAGGGCGAAACCATTGCAAATGTACCTTCCTTGCGTTTTATTAAAAAAAATCTAGCCATTTGTTGCTCCCTCGAAGGGAGAGATTTTTCATTTCTACAAGAGAGAATTGAAGAAGAATCCATAAAAAAGGGGGGGGGGGGTGATTCAGTTCTCGGCGGCACCACCCACCACGGAGCCCAACAAGGGGATGCAGATACTTGCACCAGTTCTCACCGAGGACTATACGCACACGAAACAACCCTGAAGCAGACCTCCACCCTTAACGAGATGCCCAGAAGCCGAAACGATAGCTTGGTTCCTAGGCGGAGACAATGTCAGCGACCAGCCGATTGATACATTAGGGAACCACTAAGTACCTCCCGTTTACCCGAAGCAGTGTGTTGGGCAACCAAAACTGACCCTCAACTACCAGGATTCCCTTTTCCGGGGACACGGGTCTCCACGCACGGCAAACACGTGGGTGATAAAGACCCCCAATAGTAGCAAGAAGCAACAGAACGGCAACAGCTACTAAAGGGGTGCCCTCGCCTCCGAAGAGAAACCACACCAAGGGAGAAAAAAGGAAAAAAGTAAAGGAAGAGAGGAGAGGAAAAAGGAAAGGAGAAATAGTTCGCTGGGGTACCTCAGGATTGCGACACCCGTGTTTACCTAAAGAAGGTAAACCCCCTGAGGGGCTATCAGTAATGGAATTTAATTCTTATTCATCCATAGTACGTCGTGAAAGCAGTTCTTATCTATGTAAGAAGATAAATGAGAAGAACTGAGTCTGATAACCCAAACATGAAAGAAAACCATAAGGATTTAATTTAATGGAAGTAACTTTCTTTCGACTGTACTTAGAATTTTTATTAAAAAAATCCTTCGTTTATTGTTTTTACCCTCACTGTTGGAAAATTGTCGTTAAAATAAAATTTGTTTAGTTTTTCTTCATGTTATCCTTTAAGTTTGATATCCAAAGCGAGAAATTCAAGCTGACAACATCTTTAAATAACTTCGAGAATGGAACTCTTGCAGGAGTAGGATGTTCATTTGAAATAGCCAACAGTGAAATTCATACATGTGTGGCAAATATTTTTTTTTTTCCGTCATTCAATGCGGAGGCACTTGCCGTTAAACATTCGCCTATACTACACCGCAGTTTTACTGCCCATTTTATTGTGGGGGCACCATATAGGCAGACAGCATTACCCCCTATGAAGACCCCCTACGAATACAAACGGAGGCATTTTTTTGTGGCGCAACGCCGGGATTCGATCTGAGCACCCTCAGCACCGAAAACCAGCGCGCGTGTGTCAAATATTCATTTCAGTTTGCCATGAGAAATTTAAACCTCATTACATAGAGAGAAAACTACTTACAATATAAAGGACATTTTTCTAATTAACATTTTAAAATTTTAACAAAACAAAATACAATTAATTTAAGTTTTTATTTATACTCTTTTACTAACATTATATATGCCCTACGATTTGATCTAAAACTATAAAATTCCGCAATTTGAAGCGGCTTTCTGAATCAGTGAATAAAATTAATCTGGATAAAAATTTTACAAAAATCCTTAAATTTTCGTTTGATTCTCCTTTCTCCCGCCTCTTTCGAAACGAAATTTCATTGAAAATCAGTTTTCTAATATTTATTCATACATCATCTGAATCCCTTTTTAAATTTAGCTGCAACTACTATTTATGTTTCAGTACTGTATGTGCTTTCCAGTTAGTTGACTTTTTAATTAGAATAAGATATATCACTCGGTTTTTATTTCTCATTTTAAAAGTGTACAATGTTTCATCCAGAAGCTTATGAATTATCCTTAATGTAAGTTACTTAATAGTTGAAAAATAAAATAAAATTCCGTAGGTTTAATACCGATTAGAAGTATAGTTAGTCATTAATCAGATCATGGGAACTAAAGGTTTGTGATATAATTTTCTCTTTACAACCCGCATAAGCACGTTCATTTATATTATCCACAATTTTGAGCCTAATTGCTGTCATTTGAGCAAGCCTTAACCATCAACGCGAAATCTGGCCATTCAAGAACTGCCCCTCTCTGTACTAAAAAGGAACTGCTCTCACATTTTCCAGTTCTGGCGGGAAGGTCTAAAGGTCCCGCCTTGGCGAGCTTGGCGACAAAAGTCAGAAAGTAATCAGCCTGGAGTGGAATCCAGTCAGCGATAGCGCGTCAGTTGTAGTGAGGCTAACGTGAATTTCAGTCGAGGTATATCCGCTACGCTAGGGACTTCAGAGGTAAGACACTACTTTTCATTTGTGTCCCATTACAGAATAAGTCCAATGGAAAGGATGATAAACTTCTAAGTGTATGTTTATCTACTTTATACAACCGTATTTAAGTTTGTAGCTCAGTGACAAGTATCATGTCAAACTTTTGAAAGTTGTGCATTCTTTCAGTCTCTGCGGTAAATATACAAACAGGTTTTGAAGTCGAACTTATTGCCTCAGAGAGGAAAGTTATTTAATTTAAGTAGTTGCTACATTATTGTTTATAAAGTGATATCTTATTACTGCTACTTTAAGAAAGACTTAAACTTCAGCTGTGTTGATTGTTTTAATTTTTAAATGCGTCAAGAAACGGGCAAAAGAATTTTGTTTACTTTGACAAAATTCTTTTATTATTCCAAACGTCGCATTGCTTTTACGGGGTAGGCTCTTTTCGATTCTTTCAATTTTTGAATGTTTAAGTAAAATTTGAAACGCCTCTTTTATGTTATATGTTTACTTTCGTGATTCCCCGTTTCTACGATGTAAATGGATACCTTGACAGTTTTAAAGCTTTCAGTTGAAACAGAATGCGAATGAAGGGAATTGTTTGTGTTTGTGGTATGATAAAGATTATTCTGATGTAGTATGTAGAACATTATTCTAATGCTATTGGTGAATTTTTATTCTGTTCCTTCGTGTTTAAATCAGCGGATTCTTACAAATTTAACTAAAGCATATTTTTGTCTTTTTCATGAAGTCGCATTTCAAGTGTGCATTTGAATATTTTATATATATATATATATATATATATATATATATATATATATATATATATTTTTTTTTTTTTTAAATATCGGGCGAAGGATTTTTATCAGTTGCTAATTAAAATCAATTGGAAATTTAAAAAAAAACAATATAAAACTTCGAGGCAGAGTTGTCGTGTCCCAATGCTTTAACACTAATGAATCGGTCCTAAATTTGAAGATTTAAAGAAATCCTAAGGCTTAAAAATACGGACAAATTTGTTTAATAACGCAAGTATGTGTGGCGAAAAACCCTGATTTATCTGAATAACTCTTGTTTTTATGGTCACATAGAGCCGGATTTAAATGTGTTGAAAGTTTTCTGCGGACTGATAACAACCAATTGATAACAACTAATTAGTTGAAAATATTTTCTATAGAAAAAAAGGCTTTTAATTAAATTAGGTTTTACTTTTGTGAACAGGAGGTTTCTGGCATCAAATAACCTCATACGAAATAATAAACATTTTTATGGAGTTATAAAACAGTTTTTCACAGTGGCTTTCGCTGCAGTTGTTTAATCGTAAACCTCAGTTTCGTTCTTGTTTATTCTGATAGTATGAAACAAAATCTGTTAAAATAAACCATTCTGTTTCTTAAAGAAATAAAAGGGCATCTGACGTTAGAGTAGCATTAAAGAACAGTTCTGTAGACTGATAAAGAACGATTGAATTCACAAGATGGGGGTTTAATGTGTTCGTTGCTCATCAGATAGTTTCTTAATTAATAAATAACATTCCTTGTTTATAAAGGGTACGTTTAGTAAACAGTATAATTAGGTAAGAATGATTAAAATCTTTGGAATGTATATTGAAGACAAGTAACTGCCTGCGATGTATACTTGGATTTCTTAAACAACTATCAGATAATTTCGCCCCTTCAACAAAGACATTTCAAATAAGTTTTCACAGAACAAAAAACTGAAAGAAGTTTATTCCTAATAATTGAACAGTGCCAACTATCTGCACAGATCTGAAGTCTCTGATTAGGCTACAATTTTCAAAATTCCAATGTGAATGAATGTTTGAGGAACTTCTGTATACACTGCGGTTGGTTCTCTTGACGCTGCTTGTTATTTATAATTTAAAATTCCCTCTATTAAATTTGAAGTTTCATTTCCTGAAAAATGTCGAGCTGCCTTTCACCAGAGCAAAATTTTCTGTGGCATTGTAATGGAGTGATATTGTTAGTTTTCCAGGTGTTTTTAAGTTAATTTTACTTGCGAGAATTACAAATGTAAGTTAGTGAACAGTGTACGCAAAATAATTTGTAGGTTTCGGTGAGAACTAACGCTTTTAATTGAATTTATAATCGAACTTATTCCTCTAATTTGAAACAAGCTATTTAGTAGCGCATTCTCGTGTAGATGGTAGATCATCGTTTATGTTGCTGAAGTTTACATAAACTCTTACAGAATCTTATAGTTTAATAATTAAATATTAACTGGTGAAATATTGTGCCTTCTATTTTTTTACCTTTCTGTGACTTTATTGCTGAAAATTACTTCAAAAGCATGGCGTGTTTTTCTTTGTTTTCAGAATTCAAAAATTTCTATTCTCATAATAAATCTCTTCAATTCTACTGCCCTGTCAAATGAAGGAATTTAGAATGATGAAACAGCTCAAAAGCAATACATCAAGAGTGTTCTAGAAACTTGTAATGTTGGAGAAATGTCCAAAATTTATATGTTCTTTTTGTTTATACTATGCGGGCACCTTCATGTCTGTCAACAACTTAAATAATGTCATTCTCTCTAGGATGGCAAATTTTAACGATAATGCTTTTTCTCAAGCTCTTTTTCAATTGCTTTTTATACTATTATCTCGATCAAAAGTATATAAAACCGTAAGACAAAAGAATTCCTTTCCATCCTTAAAAAATTTTACAATTTAGGTTAGTTTAGTGTTTCTAAAATGTATAAATTTTGATTCGAATTCGTAATTACACGAACCGTAGTTAAAAATTGGGAAAGAATGGCTAGGACTGCGAAAATTTATCAAAACTCTGTTCATTTATTCCCCTCGGGCTTTAATATTAAGATGAATGTCTGGAGGCATGGGAAATAGCTGATTCTTATTTTCCTTAGCAAACATTGTTTTGTTTGTTCCAATTCAACTTACTGGATACTAACAAAAAAATCATGATCACTCATAGTGATGTATTCTGATACTTTTTTTCTCGAGAGGATGAATATCATCAAAACGTAATTTGTCAGGAAGATTATTGAGTAATAAACATTAATTGTCGAATCAGTTTAATCTCACATCCTTGTTTTGTTTTAGTAATACTTCATTAATTTGCATTTTGATATTTAATACATTTTTGATTTCATTAATTTATATTGTTTTTTTATAAATTCTTTTGCATTGTTAGTTTTGATAAGAAAAGAAACATGCTTGATTTTTGTTAATGAGTTATACATATAACATCTGCAGTTTGGGCATTTACACTGTACTCAGCAGTTGCCTTTTTATATCCAGTGAAAAAAAATCTGTTTATTGTTTTTTAAGTATCTGTTATTTAGATTTTCATGGATGATTCCTAATTTTCACATCAATACTTGATATCAGTGTTATTAAGCACATGTGGGGATTCATTTTTATTTTAGAACTCGTACGGCAAATCTCATAAATGAATGAAACCAATTTTTCTACTGAAATAAATATAAATGGTTTTGATTTAATTTTCAGATTGTTTTTGTGTAAGGAGAAATTGTGAAACAGTATTTCCTCTTTAAGAAGGTGCCACATCTTGTGCATTTTCGGCATTAGGATATCAGCCATTATTTCTGAGGTATGTTTAAATTTTTTTTCGCTTCTTATTTGTCAATCTTTGATTATCCCCTCTTATAGATTTTTAAAACAATTTTTGTTACTTCATTTTTATTTGGCCGCTGATGTCGAATGACAGCCCATGAATGCAGGGATTTTGTAACCTTGCACCACTGCGAATCGATGTTTGTAACCTTAACCACAAAAAAAAAAAAAAACCTTTCTCTTGCTTTTCTCGCATGTAGCATAAATATGAAGAGTTTTTCCCTTTTAAAAAATATAGCTGGCATATACTCAATGTGGTAGTTCGCCGAAAATATGAGTTTGTTTCTGAATATTCCGCTGTCATTGGCAGACTGCTGTTTATTTTCAGCTTGTTATCCCCGACAGCATAAAGTAACTTACAACCCCTTATACTGATTCTATACTTTACGACCTCCACACATACACACACAAAATGGGAGCTCTTGAGCATGGCACAGACAACAAGTATGCTGGAGGGGGATAAGATACCATTATAGGAATTTCATAAATTTTTATTGGACACAAAGTGCAAGTAAAATAGAACGTCTTCCACGTAGTGCTGGGTACCCTGGAGAAGCCCTAAGTGACCCTTTTTATTAGGCTGTATTACAATTTTCACAAATACTGCAAGGCGTTTTTTTCCGCTATGGGCTTCACTATACCTAGTTGACCCCTTTTAGTAAGATGTGTGCCAAGAAAATTTATCGATACCGTCATTGTCAGTAATATATTAAAATATATAGCTATTTGCACAACATTATAATCTTATTTACATTACATTTTAAACTTATTCATTTTTCGTGTAATTTTTAAAAATATATTTTCTTCACATCAAGGAGATAATGGGGTTACTAGCAGACTACGGGGACGAGTCCCAAAAACTAGGATTTTTGCTGCATGTGAGCTCTAGAGGTACAGCATTCTGTAGTTTGGATCAAAAGCTACCAATATTAGAGTCTGCAGGCTCGAATCCCTCGTAGACACAGGTGTTTGTGGCCTTAAACAGTAGGTCACGGTTAGTTTAGCTCTTGTATTGCAAAAGATGACAGTAAGGCATTTATATCCTGCCTCTATTTTATCGGCGCATGGGGTGTAACAGGTTACATTTTTCAATATCCTATGTTTCAGACCTTATGAAACGGAATGCTTTCATATTTATCAGTTTAGAAAGTCAAAGGAATTAACTTATCATAATGTGACAATATAAACGACAGTTAAACTAAATATGAAGAATGTTTAGCTTAATTTCTTTGAAAATTGTTGCATTCATAGACTGAATGACTGCCCAACAGAAGGAAAAATCAGAATTCTCAATTAGCATAAAACGTTTATTTAAAAATTAAATTATATAAAAATGTTGGTTTTATTTTATGAAGCTTCTTCTATAACCGTAATATTGTAACGATAAAGTCTGTATAATATCAAATAGCTCCACTTTAAAAGAGACCATACTCAAACGTTTGATATTAGTTCGTCACATGAATGCAAGAACTACTCAAAAAAAATTATTTTTGAGATATCTGGCTATTTATAGCTAGATTATATAAGAAGTGAATGCAATAACTAGGAAACTCACTTTGCTGCTAACCTAATGCCATCTGTTGGCTGGTGTAATAATTAGACAAACAGAACGACGACTATTTTCTCACTGGAAGAAGTAAACATTTGAGATCTTCAAGAACTTGAAAAATCGAGATACCTAGTTCTTGCAATCAGGTGACGAGTTATGAACTGACTTGCCCATTCAGATGAAAAATATCAAAGGACTTGGTTTTAAACTTCCCAATGTTTCATACTCCACGATGAAACTTCTTTCTTTTTGATGAATGGAACATTTATTTTATGAGGGACATTACACAAATTCGCAGCCTTTTATATTTACTACCAGTAAATTATTCTCAACGGCTTCAGCCTATCAAAATTTTAATGAGTTCCTTTAGCCTCTTGATTTCAATGTAGCTGAAATCATTACTAAATAGATTTTAAATAACAAAAAATGCAATCCAAATTTTCTGTTATTCGAGTACATTAAGGTCAATTTATATAGTCTCGAAAGGAATGGAAAAATACAATATAACCTTCTTGCTTTGGAATAAGAAAAATAAACCTAATTTTCTTCAAATATAAAGTCAAAAATTCCGAACTAGTGCTACGATGAGCGATAGATTGAATTTTACTCTTCTTTTTTTCTGTCCAGGCAAAATATCTTTGAAAAGGCCATTTATTTAACTCTAGAACAACCGGAAATTAAGCTATACTCATTTCTACCTATTCCAACTTATTAGAAATAATTATAGCTATCAAGCCAGTCATTTTGACCATCTCAGTAGTTTTAATGTTTAAACAACCTAGTTAAAAGGACAATTTTTGACCTAGAAGATTTTTAATGTGTGTGTGAGACATTTCATAGAAAAAAAAACTTCAGATTAGTGACTCCTAAATACCACATTAAAATAAAATTAAAAATAAAATCTAAAATTAAAATGCTTGTATATAGTAGTACACTACGTATTTGTATAATGTGATTTTAGGGAATTAATCATAAGGAAACGTCCGTGTATTTATAGCCTCGCTCTTTTGATTACGAAGTCTGTGGATTAAATAGCTAGCCTAATACTCTGAATTTTTATTTATGTTCAATTAATCAGTAAATAATAGTCAAATATGGGAAAACTGAGCCAAACTGCGAGATTTACAAGTGTGTTAGGATATTACAGGAATAAGCATAAGCCATACAACCACTTCAGCGATCTCTATTAAATTTAAAAGCAGTTCTTTTAAACGCGGCCCAGAATGTTTTTAACGTAATTTCAGAAACGAACTTATCGCAATTTATCCGTAATTTACCTTACTAAACGAACTGGATCTACTATTAAATAATGGAAACACTGACTGTTTAGGCAAAACTTTAAAAAAAAAAAAATAAACTGTAAGCTCACCTTTGGTTCACAAAATATGTATTCGACGTGTGACAGAGATATAAGTCCTGTGCGTATGATATGTTGCAGATGAACGGTCCGAAATAATATGTCCTAATTGCTTCAAAAATGTTGAAGGGAGAGAACACTATCGAACTTTTGTTCCCACAAACTTTCAATAACAATTAAGGTCAGGCGATTGAGATGGCCAGGATACACATTAAACAGGGTTAACTTGTAATAACATTCAAATAATCTGATATGTGTGTAATGCGTTATCAGGATTCGGTGTTGTTATTCGTAACAGCTGATCAACTTTAGGTGAAAGTAAATCAAGCTTGAATACATATAAAGGCATAAATATAGAGTAAATATATTACCTCTTAGACGAAAATATTGGAATTTATAAAAATAAGGCCAAACATCAATAAAAATACGAGTAACTACTCTTATTAGCTGTTAACTTCAAGAATTAGTTCAATAGCGGATATAAAAGTTATATTAATCAGTTTTCCTTTTGGTATGTACTAGCAGCAACTTCATAAATTTGTTTGAAAATTTGACGTACATCTGAGTGTGAGAGTTAAGAAGTTTTAATTAACGTAATGTAACATCATGGCTATCTGACTGGCAACATTTCTTTAGGTAAGTCAGTTAACTAAGCAGTGTATACGGCAAATAGAAAAATGTCGTTCTCTATCCAACCTGGTGAGAGCTGAGGTTTTGAATCCTCATTGAGTCGATATACTAAATTCTCAGCGACATGCATCGAGTCTCTGGGCTCCGTATTTTCATTTGAGTATCGAATAGCGTAGAAAGAGTCTAAATAAAAATTATCTTTCGGCTTATCCATACCATATCTTTTCGTACCTTTATCTCTAGGGCTCAGATTTTGAAATAATTTTGCTCTATGTATAAAGTACGTAAGAACTACGTACTTTACTACGTATAAACTACGTAAAAGTTGAGACATGCTCAAACCCTCTTCCGAATATTTTTCGATTTGGCGTCAGTAAATTTTCCATTCCCTCCTTTCGGTTAAGTCGTAACACGTTTCCAGCATCCGTTCCTCGAGACAAGTTGGTGAAATTTCTAAAACTGGAATATATTATGATCTTGGATTCATCGGACCACACATCCCTTTCCCAGTGTATCGTGTTTCCTTACTTTTGACTCTCACAGCACTCATTTTAAGTATTGTAACTTCGAAAATGAATACACAATAAAAGCGATAGTTCATATTTAAGAAGAAAAAAAAAGTTGAGAGTAACAAAAAATCGATCCCAGGCTCTTTAAATATTTATTATTATAAAAGTTAAAGTCCTTAGTAAGATAAATTACATATCACTGAACTATAAAAATATACTGTACAACTTTATATCTTAAAAATTACCTGCTTTCTTCTATTTTGTTTTAATGTGAGTAACTAGTTAAAAAGGAAAAATTCGTTAATTTGTTAATAGCTACATTAAGTGAAATTAGAGTGAAAGAATTAGACACGTCGAAAAATATTAACCACGCAGAATGGCATTTGATAATGCAAAGCAACTGAACAAAGGGTAACCATTTTCAAATCTCACTTAAATGCAGGAGAATCAGTAAACAGAATGGCGATGAGGAAGATATCCTTACTATTTTTTGAGGCACTAACAAAGGTATCAAGTAACTTTGAGCATTTTCTATAAACGTTACCAACGTATGAAAACATTCCGCAATCTTTTTATACGACTTATTTAAAAACATTCATATACTTCCTACCTTAACATTTGTTTCTAGTAATTATTGACAGGCCGAGATCAGAGGTTCTCAACCTGGGGAGCGCGGCTGGTTACCAAAAATGTGTTTCAAAAAGACTTGTGAAAACGAAAATTTAAATTCCGCGATTTAGGTATATAACAGTTATCGTATTTTTGTTACTTTTTGATTTATTTTATGATTGCAATGGCATAGTGATGTAAACAGCATAGAGTCGTTGTGTTAACGTACGCTTCATTCAAATTCGGAACTACTATAATCCAGGCCTTTGTTTCGGGTACTAGAATACGGACCTGTACATTTTGATCTTTCAAAATTTATGTACGCATATTTTATCCCGAGGTCTGAAGGTCATTCAAAGGGAGGCCTAGACATAAACAGGTTGAGAACCACTAGTCTAGGTAGTCACGAAATATTTGTGCAATTTGCGTGACAGCTAACATATTTCCTGTTGAAGGGTTTCAGAGAATCAGAAATTTTATGTAGAGACAGACATTAAAATTGATAAAAATCTTGACTAACTTGTACCTATACTACTCACATCCAACTTTGTTCATAATAGTCTAAACCAGTGGTCCCCAACCGGTGGTTCGCGAGAGCCTCGGGAGTGGTCCGGCATCAGATATAAAAAAAAGTTGCCAAATAAATGGGGATTTTGAAAGCAATGTTCATTGAACTAGATGGGCGGAATATATCCGATGACTATCAGATGGGGGGGGGGGTCCGCACATTGTTAAATTTCTGGCTTAGTGGTCCGCAGACTTCTACGGGTTGGGAACCACTGGTCTAAACTACTTAGTTTCAAGAATGACTTTTGTTCAACAGATAGGATGCTGAACTGTGATAATGTTAAAGAGGAGGTTTACACATTTTTTTTTCTGAATATCTTTTTAAAATTAATTTGGATAAGATAATGTAAGTCAGCCACCCACAATTTTTTTACACACACGCGCGCGTTAATGCTGGTCTTACGTTGGGCTTACGGCGGTTAACGTTGGTCAACGTTGGTCCTCTAAATGGTTAGTCTATTTGTAATCCAATCTGAATGAGAATATATTCTATAACCCTAGCGTACTAATTATCCATTGGTAATAGAATTCCAAGGTTTTTCGGTTAAAAATTTTCAAAACATATAAGTATAATAAAATGCATGAAAACATACATGACGAGAAAATCAATCAGTTGAAGGTTTGTCTGATTTGAGGACGGATGAAACTAGTTTGATCGTCTGAGTAGTGTGACCTTGGTAAAAGTTTATTACAGAAATACTGTTTAGTTTTTCTTATCGACATTGATTCCCATCGTCAAACTATTCTGCCTCAAATTGCGACTCATTTCCCTCATCCGGACTTATTTGTTACTCATTAAATAGGCGTTTGCTTTGTGCTCAGCGTAACAGAGAAAAATATCGCGTTTATTTTATTTTTATTTAAGTAAATAATCTTCAGATTTCGATCAAGATAGCCTTTAAGAAAAACAATCTTACTAAGGAATCTTATCCTAAAAAGAAATAATTGCGACTAATGAGTTAGTCAAAACAATAACAGACCAATGATTACTGACTTGTTAAGACCAAAGCAAAAACCTATACGTGTGGTTAAGGGGAAGTTTACACTTTTTTCTGCAATTTCAATTGAAGCGTGCTTCCAGTTGTATCTCGAGTTTTATCTTTCTTATTCTGTTAACTTATTTACCTCATCAGTAACGCAACCAGTGACATAGCGAGCATAACTGGCGCCCGGGTCACGATACCTTTTTTGCGCCCCCCCCCCCCGCAAAACATTGTAATATAATAAATATAGTTATTTTGGGACCATTTGACGCCCCTCTGCGAGTGGCACCCGGGGCATGATAGACCCTCTTTCCCCCCTCTTGCTACGCCACTGAACGCAACGAAATATCTCATTACCAATAAACACACTAATTTTTACATCTGAGTATGAAAATACAATGCAAACAAAAGTTAAGAAACTTTTTCTTTTCCAATCATACCCCGAACTGTTCTTGTACAATAAAACATCATTAACACTTATTTCGTGTTTATTTTATGAGAGTGTGAGTGATCGCGTTGTCCGCTGATAAGTTAAGCTTCCTAACTTAAGTGAACATCGATGGAAATCTTATTCCCAACGTCACATGCAATGCCCTGATCCTACTTATAAATTTTGTAAATTTACTAGCTTTATCTTTGCGTTGATTAGCTAAATTCATGTATATAATGGACCTAAAAAGATCCCACATTAAACATTCGAACCTAGTACCACCACGCACAAGTTGGAGCAATATTCGCTTCCAGTATTTTGAAAGACTTCGTTCATGCCAGCATATTTCACAATTTTTCAAGAACACGTGAAATGAGTGCTATGAAGAATGAATATTGCTTAAAAGAACTTATCCGTGAGGGCAAAATCCACTACCTTAAAATGGATGTGCAGAGATGATATAATAAGGCGTGATCCCTGCCCTGCTTTGGGACAACCTAGTTCGTAGTCACAAAGTGCCAGTATAGCAATGTCCTACTTCTTCGTAACGATAATTATTATGGATAATAATAAATATGAGATGGGATAATTTGCTTGTGCTTAGAGGATTGTGTTTTTATACTCAAGTCAAACTATATAATTCTTAAAAAGACTTATCCAGAGTATCGTGTAATAAATATTTTTTTTTTTTAGATAAGTAGCTTCGTAATAATGATGTGTTTAAGAATTACTTAGCGATGTTGAAGATCACTGTTTGTTCTTTAGAGTATTTTTTTCCTTAATTTCTCCGCTTTTATCTCATCATTTTATTTTTACGTACTCTGAGAGATTTTACAAATACTTATGAGAGAATGTATTTCACAAATGGACGCGCAATCTTTTTTGGACAAGTCAGAAGCCAAAAAAATGCTTTGATTTAGTGTTGGAAATACAATGTACTGGAAATGAATTCTTCTCCCCCCTACAATTTATCATTCTTTTCCCCATATACAAAGCGTTTCTCTTCTTTTGTAACACTATTTTATGACCCACGATTCCAGATGTTTTTTTAACAAAGATCAAAGTTGCTTCAAGTTAAACTTCCGCGCTTACAGCGAGCAAAGCAGCACGTATCCGTGACGTTCATGGGCGTCACCGGAAAAATATGAAAGGGTAAAATCAAATATTTTATAGTTTCAATAATAAAAACAAAAACAGTACTGTCCCATATTAAGTCATTATGTATTCAAAAGTTTAGGAATGAAATGATAGTTCCTTCAATTCATAGTCAAGTTCTTCACCGCGATGAAAAAATATTGTCACATGGATCACATCTGCCTTAAAGATACAGAGTTTTGGGTCCCAGGAGTGTATTTTTGTAAAATTAACATTTTCAGTGTTAATAAATTTTTAAACCGTTTTACAAAATATTAATCTTTCAATTCGTAATAATTTGTAAAAAACTATGGAAGTAGCTGTGGTAAATGTATCATGTAATTCAAGCACATGGATTCGATATTTTGAGTTGTTTTTTTTCCTAAGCGTCAAGCTGCCATCTCAGAGGTCCAGGGTTCGACCCTGCGACTGGGCAAGGTCGACTCAGCCTTTCATCCCTTGAGTGTGTCGATAAAATGAGGACCAAGCATGCTTGGGAACTAAACTTTGGGGGACCCCCATGTCGGGTTGACCTCCTGACTGAGACATATGCTGTATGGCACCCCAAACCCACGGTCAAGAAAACGGAGATGGGTACCTCCGGCCTTGGTCACAGCGGACTGTTGCCCTATGAGTTTAGTTTTTCTAGTTTTTTTTCCTACCTCCGTGAAACCTGAAATCTAAATAGATTTTGCAAAACTTGGTACATTCTTTTTCGTATTCCGCTACATTCTTAATCTGTTTCTTGCTTATGAGAGTAATTTAACACAAGTATTAGATTTTCAGATTCACTCTAACCGAGTGGTCTACCAAATCATATCCCTTGATCATGTATCATATGCACCTTCATTATAAAAATAATCCTAATTACAGGATATAAACTTTAAGGCAAATTATTAAGGCAGTTTTTTAAAAAATGACAAAGAAACGCATCTGTAATAAAAATATTTCAAAAGTTACACAGTAATTTACAATATTGTATCCCGAATAAGGCTTGGTCGTTTCCGTGTCGTCCCCCACATAGGGAGTAATGATGGCTCACCTATAGGGTGCTCCCATAATAAAGAAGCCAGTAAACTAGCGGTGAATAACAAAAGGTGAATGTCTAACGATAAGTGCCTTCGCATTAGGAAAAAAAATTACATAATCTTGCATTTTATTACCTTAAAGAAACATCCACTCCAGTTGCTCTGGAGATGTTGAATTTTTCAAAGTGCTTTTATTTTACACTTGAATAAGCGAACAAGTACAAAAAGAACAAAGCGATATAGCTAAATACTTGGTAAAAAAAATATTTTCTTGCAACGTTTGGCTCTTCCATTTATCTAAATTTCCCTTGTACCCCGATATGGATCATACATCTCTTAGTTGTACATTTTGAGATCCTCTGCCCCAAGTAACTGGCCGTAACAGAGTGGCCAACGAAATATAGTAATGAGCTGTATCATTACAAATATTTAAAAACTTTTTACTGCACCTATCCCTTGTCGTTAAAAAACTAAGTATAATGAACTTAGAGGAATTATAAATCGATGAAAATTTACATAAAGAAGTTGTTATAGATACATTCTAGCTTGGCATAAAATACCAAACTACTTGCATCAAAAAGTAAGCTTTAATGATATTGTCGCGATTTTCCACTTCTTTCATAAAGTCTTCCATTTTATCCATTAAACAAATAACGAAACAGATTAAAACCAGATGAAGACTGTATGGGAGTGCGTCTTTATAATATCTGCGAGTCTAAACAGGTACAAATATCTTAAATTGTATTTATATTTAATTTTATTGTAATCGTTGTCACTTTTACAATAACTTGCACGTCATTGAGTCATGAGTTTGCAATCATGTTATTGTAAACAGTAAATAATTTAAACAGAGTAATGCGCTTAAAATATTTATAATTACTATATCAAACAACTAGTTATAGATGTAGAAAATATGTTTAGAAGTAGTGGGAGGGGGGGGGGGGAGGGCTTAAGAAAAAAAATACGAAGTTAAGGGTTGATGAGGATTAGAATGAGGATTAAATACGCTGTTCAAACACAATAACAGACACAAGATCCCTTAAGCCTAATGTGTACTAACTATTGGATTCGCTCACCTCAATGTTAACCTATGGAGAAAATTTATCCAAGGATTGCAGAAGATTGAAAGATTTTTTTTAAAAAATTGTACTCCGTAACAGAGAAAGAAATTTTACACATGGGGCATTTTTCGTTTTTTTAAAATGCAAATATTTTAAAATTTAAATTATTCGGGGGGCAAAAAATCTGATACAGTGTGTTTGAAAATGCTTCTAAATTACTTTAATGGAAGAAATTTATGAAATGAATCCTGTTGCAAGGTGCAGAAAAGTTCAGGCTATCTGAAAGTACCATTTTTGGATAATTAGTATTTATGTAGCTGTAAATAGTACACAAATTTTCTCCATAGGTTAAAGTTGAGGTGAAGGAATCCAATAGGGTTAGTACACAGTAGCCTTAAGCAATTAATTACTTTAGGAAAATATTATTCATGAAAAGTAGTTCAGAATTTATTTTGTAATAAATGCGGTTATTCGATCTCGGCACGATATATAACATGTTGTACTAATGGGAGCAGTTTTTAAGGTAATACATATTTATAAAATAAAACTTTTAAACAGATCTCAACTGTGAATGAATTTCGATACATGCCTTTAACTATGCCCCCCCCCCCCAAAAAAAAAAAAAAAAAAAAAGCTGTTGGCGGTTGAAGTTGAACAATATTCGGAAGCGGAAATTTTGAACAATATTCGGAAGCGGAGATTGTAATCCCGTTTCAAGTCATGCGTGACAATGGTTTTGAAAGTGTTTCTCAAAATTATTTTGTGTACAATATCATGGTTTCAAATACTGGCTCAAACACATTTTTTATTCATCTATAGATCACGTAAAAATTTTTTACAAGATGAATAAATTTTGAATATTATCCATTCGTACAGAATGTTTTCTGTTCCAGTAAATATCCCAATATGTTCCACATACTTTTCTTCTAAATTCGCTCATAAAGGCCAAATCAATTTCATCAATAGTATCGATCCACGGGAATACTAACGAAAATATTAATTCAATGTCAGATTTTATCATTTATATGAGGGTTGATTATAACAGGTAATTTTACGATTGTAATTGAATAACACCAATCTTAAGCTACAGATTTGACAAATAAGGCGACTTTACCTTTTTAGTTTTAACTACTAGATTTCCTGATGTATTGTCCTAAAATATATCATTTAAATCTAGCGAGAGAAAATTTTCAAAGGATTCAAATGCGATAACACATTTTCTATATAAATCAGGGAGACTTTCGAAGCGGAAGGAAGTCTATATTAGAGGTGAGTTCAATCAAAATCCGAGGCCGACGGAGTCCGGAAATCCTTAACCCGACCCCAAATGATACTAATGTAGTCATAAAAATGCAGTATTTCTCATTAGAAAACTCAATGGAAATAATATGAAACTGAAACGAATCCGAAGCTCCACTGAAAGCTATTTTATCAGAGAATCTTGTTCCTTTAAAATTTTTAAAATCGTTATTTAAATATAGCAAACTGATTTCATGAATTTTTAAAGCGGATATTTCTGAATTTTTATTGTGGAACCAAAGAAGTGTTTATTACGCATTTGCTTCCATCCGTTACTTATTTCCTAATGAACTTTCCTGGAGTATTTCATGATTGATTTTTTGATGAACAGCAAAAACTTTAATGTAAACACATTTCGGAGATGGCCAATTGATAACATTGAAAAGGGAAGCACGACAAATTTACTTCGCTTGGTATGAAACCTAAATTAGGAGGGCGAAGTTTTAATTAATAACATAAATTGTTTTAATTTTTTTGTGATGGCAAATTAAAAAATATAACACAAACTTAGTTTTGTTTTTCTACTCAAGAACTTGAAAAAAAAAATATCTTTAATACTACTAGAGTAGGCTTTTACGTTTAAACTCATATCTGCTGAGGACATTTTTAGCACTCGCCTAATTGTGATGACGTAGTCTTTACAGAAAAGTTGTACTTTTACCCTTAAACTGATTTATGTGGGGCTGTCCATTCACCTTTATTCTCACAGCCCTACCACGGCAATATGGAATCACGGTTGTATTTGTTAGGGACAGCGAGTTGAGATGATTTGAGAAGACATCACATGCATTCTGTTTAAATTTTATCCTTCAGATTACATTTTGTATTAGATTTAACACATTTACTCTCTAGTCTTTTTAATAAACATTCTTAAAATAAGTAGAATAAGTAGGTGAACTCCAATGCATTTATTTTTTATCGGCGCGTAATTGCTTTGAACCATCTGATCTAATGAAGAACTTATATTCTGCATTAGCAAAGATATTAAAAGGATATTTCAATTATTTCGTAGTAAATATTTTGAAATGTCGCCACCTTGTATTTTACGTAGTGAAGAGAGAAAACAGCAAAGCATTACTAAACATACCTCTAATTTACAGCTAGAAGTTTCAGATATATTTGATCTTGATTGGATGACTTTTCTACACAACGTTTTTTTTACGTTAAATGCATGCAATATCGAGTAGAATGAGATTAAAACTACAACAGAAATCAATATAAAAATACACCTTTCAAATATCAATAATATTTAAATGGTTTGCAAATATGATTCGTCTACCAAAATCTTTCCATCCATTAAAAAAGTCGTGCGAAACAATTTCTTTTGAAAACCTTGTAAAATCGCACAAAAATAAACGATGAAAACTTTTTACACTGAAAGCATTTTAATTCTGAAATTTTCAGCTCATTTACAAGTTTATAAACTCTCATTGAAATTCTCAAAAGAAAAATTATGCTCAAAGCTTTACTGTGTAAAAGAAAAAAAAATATTGTCTACTTCAAAACAAGCGAAATAAGTCACTAAGAATTTTCAGTGGGAAGATCAATTTTGTCTCTGAACAGGGCTTCGGTGTTGCGAAATTTTTCCTCTAACTCGTGAGCTGAGTTTTAAAGAGACTTCTGCGGTTTGATGCAATTATCAAACCTCAAATCTAGTTTGAAGCACAAACGAAATACTTAGCTTTTAAATGAGGATCGACAAAACATTCCTTCATCCGCTTCTTTGTAATTAAAATATACCGAGATATACAGCTTAGATAAAGTAAGTCTTTTGTTTCTTTAGGGAAAGTATTATATATGAGAGAGAGAGAGAGAAATCAAGAATTTAAGTGTTCCATATCTTTTTTAACATTATCATTAAACGACGGATTGTTTTTGAAAGTTGTGATCTTCAAGATGGACAAAACCCATTCATTTAATATACCTTCACGTTTGGTTTTCTGTTTAAACCTCTTACGTTCTTCTTACATGGGAAAGAGTAGCAATACACGCCCGATTATGCAAGTATTTACAAAATATAAATTCTTAATTATTTGTCATATTTAATTTTTTTCAATTTAGTATGTGTGCATGTGACCAAAATGCTTACAGTTTACATAACCTACAGTTTCAGAATGGCTGCATTTATCCATGCCAAGAAGGGGACTTGAACCCGCAAATTCTGGTTCCGAATGTCAGCATCCTTGCCATCATATATTTGAGATATAAAGAAAGAAAAGGTCTAGTCCAAATCTAAATGACAGGTCATGATTTTATTTGTGACTGCCATAGAGAGGAATCGAGTTTAAAAACTGCTTTTGCAGTATTTTATACATGTTTAATAAGCATTTTAGCATATTTTAATTACAGGTAATTTTAATAAAGTCAGAGAAACCAAATTTGACTATGTAATGCCTAGTCTATATTTAAGTATTTGGAGTACCTAACTGAATATAATAAATTGGGTGAAAACAGAATATAGTGTTTAAGGTCGCCAAATCAATGCGTTCTTCCACAAATTCAGTTTGAAATTTAGATTTCAAAAGCACGATACCACTCGCACTACTACCGCAATATACATTGATATCTTAAACTATAATAATACATTTCAACGCATATCTATCCGAGTGGTGCCAAGAATATAGCTCTGTCGTAAAAGCGTGTGCTTGTGATAGATTGGTGAGTTTCTAACTTGTATCAAGATGATAAACATCTAAATATAATTAAATTACACAAATTATATATAAATTATCCATTAAAAAGGGTAAAATGGTTTAAAAAGGGTTGCAGCTGGGGTTGATATTATTACTTCTTGCAATATAATTTTACACGTCTAATTATCGAAATCATTTTTTTAATATCCTATATTAGTAATCCTGTATAAAATATCTGACAACCATAACCTTAACTACAGTTATTACAGATGGAAAGCGCTCGATTTCACAAGTTCAGAAAATGCTTAAAAGAGCTTAAAATATAACTCTTAATTTATTTCGTAAACTGAAAATGCAATATTTACAGTAAAAATACTATTACTGATATTTTATAAAATCTTCACTCTTAAGGCTGCTGGGTCTTATTGGATTGTCTTAGCTCAATGTTAAGATATGGAGAATTTTTTCTGATTTCTCCATATCTTAACATTGGATTTTTTATTAATTTTGTACGTTTGAAACTCTCAACAATCAATTTTTTGGTAATAGTTAGATATAGTGAAAAGGGGGTTGGGTGGGACTCCACTGCAAGAATAGTTAAGTAACGTTTTAAAAAGTATTTCACTTTAAAATTTTCCTACTATAGTACGATACATATTAATTCATCAATAAGATTTTTTACTCTAATCAAACATTATATAACACTTATATGTAGCATTAAAATTTTTTTTTCTCTTAATATTTTTGATTTGAAATCGGATGACTGTTCTTTAGTGGACGACAATTAAAAGAAACAATTCTTGAATTTTTTGTAATTAGATTTTTTTTTCTTGGAGAGCTTTACTCTTATTTGATTTGATTATTTTATTCGAAAACATCATTAAAAACGTATTTGGCTTCCTAAATCTCAAATTTAAACAATTTTATTTATAAATTGATCGTCGACTTGGATTTAAAGATTTTTTTAAATTGTAGTCCGTAATAGAGAAATTTTTTTTTACTGTATTTTATTCATTTTAGGAATTTCGTCCTTCGTCCCCCAAAGGAAATTATGTGCGTTTAAAACACAGTATACCGCATCTCCCCCCCCCCCCCGAATAGTTCAAATTTAGAAATGTTATTTACGTTTCTTTTAAATAATGAAAGATACCCAGTAAAAAGCTTTTATCTATTACGCAGTGCAATTTAAAAAATAAAAATCTTTACTCTTACAATCGTTGGAAATATTTTACCCATTAGAGGAAATCCTACATAGCTGCCACCCAGCAGCCTTAATTTGCGAAGATACATAATATAAATTAGTCCTCCTATAATTACGTGATATTAATAAAATATTTAATTCTTTGTAAACTACTTTTTTCATCCATTAAATCATAATCACCCGACTTCAGAACATGTTATCTCAACGGGAAAAAAATCCTCAGTAAATATGTTAACGTAACATTATCGGAGTAAATCCATTTCAAATGATGAATGCAATGTTCCAAAATACATTTCTGTTAGTGGAACGAGGAAAGCATTCAACACAATTCAACCTCACTGAGGAAAAACATTTAACTCGAAAAATAGCTCTACATTTATTTGATAACAAGATTTTTATTTTCAAGCGAAGGTTGGAATTGCTAATCATACTTTAGAAAACGAAGAAAATATTATTCTAGATTTTTTTTTCTTCTTTTTTGCATCCTTCGTTAATCACATTAAAACATTTGCATTAAACGGGGTGTTAAAACTACGACAAAAGGGTTTTAGAAATGATATACGTGTGTAGTTCTTTCGGAAGCGGAGAAAATATGGGTGTCATTAAATGGGAATTTTTTTCTATATATTGAATAGTTTAACTTTTAAAATGAAACACCGATTATACTTTCACTGTCCGGTTTATATACAAATCCAATAAATTAACAAAAATTTTGGTTATGGAACATCTTCTAAAGGAAGAATTCTGTATTTATTTTCCCGAACATTAGTTTCGATTTTGGAACGACCTTTGTAGTTTTATTCTATAGTACCATATTTAGAAATAACTTCCAATTCTGTTCAGTTTCTGGGTGACATTTATTAATCTTATACTTTTGTATTCACACACCCGACATCTCAGCTTTAGAGAATGTTTGCAAGGACATTGTGCATTTAAGTTTTTTTTTTTATCATTAATATGAAATGAAAGAAAACCACGGCATGCATCGAGTCGCCCCACCGTGGAAATTTGACAAAACACGCACTATCTTCTGCTCAGAATGTTAAATACTGAAAGAGGCACGTTTACAGATGATATAATCCAATATTTTACGGTCAACATGGTCGCATGCGAATAAATTTACGTTAGAAACATTATTATTGATGGATGAAGTTCAAATGATTTAGGGTAAAAAGGCGCGATTCATTTTTGAGTTATTTTTATCAAGTCGTCAGTATACCAGCAACATTTAAATTCATTATTATAAATGTTACCAATATCATATGAATACAAATATCAGTTGGTCAGCATATTACACCCTTGATTTTTTGATAAAAACTTATTCGTAAAATATAATTATTTTGAGTGTCAATTTTAATAATTTGGCGAAATGATTTATACTGAAAATGTACACCAAGGTGCATCTAAATTTGTGTTACTAAATTGATGATTACTTTATTAAGATCTTTAAAATATATATATATATATTTATTAATAATATATATATATATATTTATTAATAATATATATATATATATTTATTAATAATATATATTATATATATATTATTGAATAAAGCTTTAAAATCAAATGTTTTCATAGATGTATAATAAACAATAGTTATTTAATATTAAATATAATTTTTATTTTGTTACAAAATTAAATTAAGTAGTTTCAGATTGTCAAGAAATGCACAGCTCGCGTTGGCAACATTGGTATTTTGGCCACAAGTAACTGCTCGAGAGACAATAGGTGTTTTATGAAATGTTAGACCCAAGCTTATATATGGAAATTAAAATATATGTTTTGCCTAATAGTTTACATTTTACTATGATTTTAACTACTACAGTGAAAATATTGTTAATGCTTCTAAATATATACAGTAACCACCGCTTATAGTGATCAGTGGTTATAAGAATCAATATCGCAAAAACAAAAACAAATGTATTATTTCCATGTTAAAATTTCCGCATTAAAGAATCAATCCACAGGTTATAAGAATCAGTTTGCAATCTTCGCCTTCCTTTCATTTTTCCAAAAAATGCCACTTGAACTCTCAAAAGGTACGAAATTCTTTCTTAAGTTTTTGAAAAGAAAGATTGATAAAACTTTGGGTTGGAAAACAGTCGTAAAATACATTCCTTTAGACATAACATAAGAGTTTCTCCTTATACGTCTTTGCTAAACACTGTCTTATTAGCTTTACCCAGGGGCATCTAACCCGCCCGGGTCCGATTTCGCTTTTCTCCAGACAAGCACTCCTTTTTTCCCACCACTTATATCCTGGTTGCGGATTTCTGGACCCTGAAACACATAAATCTTCCGCGAAGTGTCCACCATCACTTACGCAAACGGGACAGTGGATTCAGCACTTCAAACCGTGAAACGTAAACGGATCCATTTTGCTGAATCAGATGAACCAGATGCTGAATCAAACCGTGAAACGTAAGCTATAAGGTGAATCTTCGTCTGAGACTGTAATAAGTATACGTCGCTAGTATTCACTTTAGTTTTCTAACAAAATTGCCAGTTAGTGTTAGAACTTTTTGATAGTCGAATTCAAATATGATAATAACAAGGAAAACTCTTAGTTTTTCTGAAAAACAGAACTTGTTAATTAGATATGATGCTCTTCCAAAGTGTAGTCAAAGAGAAGCTGCCTCTTGTTGATTTTATAATCATGTGTTGTTACTTATAGGTCTAGAAATAAAGTTATAGTATTTGTTTAGAAATTGAGTATTTTTAAAATTATAAAAATAATTTTAATAAATGATAAATAACGTAAATTAAAGAGTATTTAATGGTAAATTATGTATATATGTGCCTGTGTGTTTATATATATGTACAAGTATATATTTGTGTATGTGTGTCTGTCCAAAGGGAAGTTTCGGTTATAAGAATCAACCGCTTATAAGAATCAAAAACAGTAATAACAAACGTGATTCTTATAAGCGGAAATCACTGTAGTTTAACATTCGTATAACACTTTGTATAGTATTTGCATTGCTTACAAATAATTGCATAATTATTTGCAGCTTTGTTGTCTTACATTATTTCAAATTCTTGTAGTTTATGGATCAAAGTATTTAACTGTTTAAAACAATAGTTTGGTTTGTACTTAATATATTGTCATGTCGTGGCCGACAACAAGCCAACACAATCTCACACGAGATCAAATAAATTAGACTCATATTTGAGCAGGGACGGATTTCCCATAAGGCCAACCTAGGCCATGGCCTAGAGCGCAGCCGTTAAGAGGACGTAAATTTAGAAGTAACAATCAAATTATAAAATTTTTATCGATATAAAACGAGAAAGTTCAATTTTTTTTCTTTTTCATTTTTATTTATATATTCTTAGTATCGCTAAAAATATTATTTGCAATATACTCATTTTGAAATAACTTTTTCGTCAACTGACTAATTTTTTCCTTTTTCTTTCTTTCCTTTCCCAAACATCCATTATGAGTTAACGAGAAGCAGCTTAAGAATTCTTGCAATTTGAAGGGATAATGATTGCAGAAATCAGTCGGACTTGAACCTCACAAAAGACAACTTCCGCTGTATCTTTTGATACATTTGACAAACAGCAAACAGCTCTCGCTTTTTCCTCCAAAAACAGATTTCAGACCAGGGGCAGTCCAATAAGAAGATTAATGGTTTTTAAACTCGCAACCCATCGTCATCTGTCCAGTAATTGCTGTCCCGTTGTCAAAGGAAAGATGGCACCCTCCAGGTTTAGAAACTGTTTCAAGGTGAAAGAATCATTGTGTGAACACCGGACTAGAGTGTCTTTCTGTGCAAGGTGTTTCTTTCAAGTAAAATGGACTATCATATGGAAACCGCCAGAGTGTCTGCAACCTGAATGGGTCGTCTTAGAAAAGAAACAGTTAATTTTGTCAAAGGGAACAGAAATATTTGTCGGTTCTTTTCTTCTAAATTTTTCCATGGGAGGAGCCTCAAGTTGGGCAAATCAGGTTCCCAAAAGTGAACATGTTAGAGGATCACGTACCAATCCCGGTTGAGAAGGAATTAAAAGGAAGGAGAGGACAGATTGACCCTCAAGGGGTTAAAGAGCAGGGTCCGTGTTTGGTTTTGATACGAAAAGAGACTTGTTTTTCCGTTAGAGTGTGATCTGCAAGCTCATTTTGGCTGAGTGTTTTTTCAACCTTTTGCAGTATACAAAACATAAATTGTTGTGAGCTTATAGCCCAGTAGCTATGTACATCTTATCGCGCAAAAGATCGAGTATTAGATTTTTTTTCCATACATGTATATGTTTAGTCCAGTAGTAAAAAACAGAGTTTTCCAATTCGAAAGACCTCGGCAGAATTTTCTGTAGCCCGAAAACGAATTTTTTTTTACTTTTTTTTTCAAATATCTCGGCAATGGTTGGTTCTAGGGCTTCGATTGCAATTATAATCTTAAAGAACATAAAATTTTAAACAAATCTTATATTTACATCTTTTTTCTAAACCCAATAGCAAGCGAGCTTCAGCGTCAGGAAAATGGGATATTTTATTGAACTTGTCGAGAAAGACGCAAAACTTACTTCTCTAACACACTAACTCGTACAATTGCTATATATATATATCCATATTTGAGAAATACACAATATGTGTATTACAACATATATATTTTTTTACTCACACATACTTGAATAGTGGGCATATTTATATAATCATCTAGCGAGGCCTATCTAATATTCTATGTTTAAGTTAGAATTTTCTGATTGCGTTTTTAAATGGAAAAATTTAAGCTTTGAAACAATGTGGAAGAAAATCCGGGGCTACCTTCGTCTAAACTCAAATATTTAAAAGAACATAACGTTCCGGAGCAAGTTTACCTCCCAAAACCTAGGGTAATATATGTGTTAAAAAATCACTAGTTTTCATTAAAAAAAAGTTTTATATATAAATTTTTTGTAATCACACTTTAAGGTCTTTTAAAACAAAGTATATTTTTTTAAATTAAAATTAAAGCTCTGCAAATGAATTTCCAAAATGAAGCGATCTCTGTGAGTAAAGTAACCTTTTCTTATACTTATCTGGAGTTGTGTTTTGAGATAAATTCTTAAAATATTGATATTTTATATAATAACTGTAAAATCAAAAGCAATTAAAGATAAACAATTTTATCATTTTATTTTTTAAGCTAAACTACCGAATAAACATAAAACAATCAATTTTAGCTGAAAAGCAAAAATGCATTTTATCTCCCTTATAAAATGAACTTTTATATTAATAATAAGGGATAATTGTGATAAATTATTATAAAAACTTTGATTTTTAGTGTTTGGTAAATGTGTTGTTGAAATATCTTTTCAAATTTCTGCTTTTAACAATGCAACCTTTCGATGCCAGGTCACCAGGAGCATATATTATAACAAACATTTTTTAAAACATAGAGGAGCTAAACTTGGAAGAATCGATCTGCAGCTAACTAAAATGGTTTATCAAGAAATTAAATACTGGAGAAATGTGTTACACAGAGTGGTTGTAGTAATTAAAGCTCTTGCTTCGCGTGGCTTGCCATTTAGAGGTCGAAATGAAATATTTGGTTCTAATAATAATGGCAACTACATGCTGATGTTGGACACAATTTCTGTGTTTGATCCATTTTTGGCTGATCACATCAGGGAATTCGGGAATCCAGGTAGTGGACAGACATTCTATCTCTCATCTACTATTTGTGATGAGTTCATCGAGCTCCTAGCTAAAAAATACTAACGCATATTGCTAATGAAGCTAAAACCTCAAAGTACTATTCCCTTGTTGTAGATTCAACTCCTGGTATCTCGCATGTGGATCAGCTGTCGTTTGTTTTGCGATATGTGAAAGAAAATGAGAAACCTCTTGAGAGATTTATAAAATTTTTACCTAACGTTGACCACAAAGCCCATGAAATGTTTGAAGCTGTTATTAAGACTGTCACTGATCTCCACCTTGGTATCTTGAAATGTCGTGGTCAATCATATGACAATGCAGCTAATATGGCTGGTGTTTACTCAGGTCTTCAGGCTAGGATACTTGAAGTTTCTCCTCTTGCATCCTTCATACCTTGTGCAGTACACTCTAAATTTAGTGGGCACACATGCTGTAGATTGATGCACTGAAATCATATCGTTTTTTTATTTGCTTTAAGAACTTTATAATTTTTTCTCGTCGTCTACAGCGAGGAGGGAAGCATTGAAGAAAAATAGCACCTTTACCGCAAAAAGCCTCTCCACGACACGATGGTCGGCAAGATATGATGCTTGTAGAGCATTAAAAGAAGATTGGTTTGCAGTCATAAAAGCTCTAAAATACTTTGAAAGTGACGAAAGTCAAAAATCAGGAACAAGAGCAGAAGCTAGAGCTTTACTAACGAAGTTGCAAAGGCTCGAAACAGTATTCATGGCACAGTTTTGGGGAACGGTGCTGATTAGACTTCACCAAGTCAATAAGTATGTACAAAACGTAGAGCATGATGTTTCAGAAGTTGCCACAGTTCTTCAGTCACTCGTAAAGTTCTTGTTAGAACTGCGAGAACAATTTGATATATATGAAAACAAAGTTCTGGATATTTCAGAAAAGAAAGTTTATGAGCGTGATGAAAAGCGTCAGGTTTTCAGAAAACTACAAGCTGTCGAAAAATGTGAAGGCGAAGTTAATTTAAACGGGCGTGATATCTTTAGAGTTAATACCTATTTCACGATTGTGGACAAACTCAAAGCAGAACTTGAGAAGAGGTCACAAGCTTATAGAGAGCTCGGCAAAAAATTTAAAGGAATTATGAAAATTTGGTCACTGACTTCTCCTGAGCTTGAAGAGGGAAGAAAATTTCAGGCAATTTTTAAAGATGATTTGGAGCCTGCATTATGTGATGAACTGCAACATCTAAAATCTCAGATAACTGAGTGCAGCATAGGTTCGAAAAGTCCCTTAGCAATTTGCAAGTGGCTTCGTGAAAGTGGATTACAGTGTATCCAAATCTTGATATCGTATTGAGAATGTTTGTGTGCACACCTGCCACAAATGCCTCTGCAGAAAGATCTTTTCTGCACTAAAAAAAATCAAAGATCATTTAAGATCTTTTTTGCAACAAGACAAACTAAATGCCTTGGCACTTCTTTGCATTGAAGCAGATTTAACAAGATCTTTTGACTTCAATGAAACTATTGAAGAATTTTCATGGGCGAAAGCACGAAGGAAAAAATTTTAATTGTAATTTTTAGATAAATTAGAAGAAATTATGTAGAATTTTTTTTTAAAAATATGTTATTCAAATGTTTATTAAGTTTGTTTCAAAAACTCTTACTGTATATCAAATCTAATGTTATAAGTCAAAAATTTGATTGGAAGGAAGGGGGCGCAAAATGGTGCTTTGGCCTAGGACATAAAAATATGTAAATCCGCCCCTGTATTTGAGATAAGCAGAGGCGCGAAATTAAAATTAAAATTAAGTTCCTTTATTAGAACTCACTATATACAAAATATTTACAGTTAGCCGTTCGGCTATTACTATTCATTATATTTGCTAGTCATGCATGGAACTAGCCACTGGTCTCACAAAAAAACTGTATCAGCTTACCAACGCTTACCATCCTCTAGACCTCGCCTCTGCCAACTGACTGTCCGTTCGCTCCTCCAAGTCGATAAGTCACCTCCAAGCAGATTTTCCCCCCTCCGAGGGGGTTGGATTTCACTTCCGTCACCGGACGCCTTGTGGGGTCTTTGTCTTTGCCGTGCTGGTCACTTTCCAGTCAGCCCAGCCCCTGAAAAAACTTTTCATAAAGAGCATCGGCTAGTTCGGCTAGCCGATCTTTGTCCTGTGGCATTTCCGGCCAAGGTCCGTCCGCCCCATGGCGAACTGAAATTAATGATGCACCCTAGAATAACAAACTATTATCTGGGTTTTTCTATGGGTAGTCCCCTTGAACCTTTAAAATGCTGGTTTCCACGTCTCAGCTTCAATCTTCTTTGTACGCAATTGTCCTGTGAACGTTGTGAGAAAAAATGGGATATTGCACGATATCACAACTCTCCCCCCCCTAAGAAAGTCCAAAGATCTTCTTTGGGGTATCCAAAGTTCGGATAATTAATTCAATATTCAGATATGAGATTTTGTTCTTAAGTTTTCCCAGAGATTTATGCGCGAGGGAATCTATCTTCCCACTCTTAAATTTCCTGCCAAGCATTAAGTGCTTCCGTTGTCACTAATTACGTTAAAATTCATAAGTACGCGTACTCAGTTTTGGAATTTTTTTTCTTTTTTACTGGGTATATATATTTCACTTGATACACCACAACCACTCAAGATATAGCGCAAGTCTATACTGAGTACATGACAACCTATTTCATGAAATCAATTACATAAATCTCTTAGATACAACAATACAAACACTCAAAATCTTAGTTACACATATCATACTTAGAAATAAAAACAATACAAACACTCCAAGTCTTAGTTACATGCCAAATTTTTCAGTCCTTGTCACTGAACTTAAAATGAACCTTTAAAATAGTACTTTTCCCTACACAGAATAAGCACTCAAAAACCACTATGTGTCCTCTCTAGGTATACAAAACCTGAATTCATGGGCTTAGACAAAAATGGCCCACTCACATAAACTATGACTACTTCATAAATCCACTTAATACTTGCACAATTCACTCATTAGTATATAAAGTTTCAAAATGATATTAACACACAAAAATACTCTACATATTGTCTTTAAAATCTGAACTTCATACCGAAATCAAAACAATTAGCAAAATATTAAATTTCAAGTTAATATCTTTATCCAAATACCCTGAGCAACTGCTCAGTTCGAAACAGATATTAAAAAAATAATACACCTTGTATTAAAAATTCCACATTAATCAATGCACAATAAACCTTAGCAATATGCTAATTTTCAAATGATAAAAAAAATACCCTTAGCACTAAGCTAACCTTTTTAAAAGAATACAAAAATACACTTGATTCAGAACAATATAACAACCGATATATCTTGTGTAATTTTCATACACTCATACCCTAATAAATTGACACTTTCGGTTTCTCTCAATTTATTGCATGCAGTGTACTTCTTTTCCAAAACTGAGTTTTTCCCTTAAACCAAGCAAATCCCTGGTATACTGCTTCAAATAAAATTACCTTATTCGAACACAAACCTGCATAACGATTACTTCGTTTAATACCCAGTTAAATAATTTATTATGTGCACTTCATTTAAATCTTTCAACCAAATCAGATTAAACAGTTCTAAACAAAAATTTTCAAAATCCTGAACTTTTGTACCCCTAGAACTTTTAATTTAATTTACGTTCGCATTCACCTTAACTTACAATCCGCCTAGACAAATACTATCAAATCTCTCTGGATTTAACTTAAAAGACATACCTCAGTTTGAAGAACTTTTCCACTCTGCTTCAAAGCAGAACTCCTAGGCTTTTCGGCTTGTAGTTATTTCTTGGTCATAGATGAACGTCGACGCTTTTCCGAGACTTCCTTCACGTCCACATCGCATTCCAGTTGAAATCAAAGGAGTGGCAGGTCCGGTGTCTTTTTTTCCAGACCACCACCCAACCGCTAAAGCCACCAGTTGTCATTTTGTGGCCGACAACAAGCCAACACAATCTCACACGAGATCAAATAAATCAGACTCATATTTGAGATAAGCAGAGGCGCGAAATTAAAATTAAAATTAAGTTCCTTTATTAGAACTCACTATATACAAAATATTTAGGTAGCCGTTCGGCTATTACTATTCATTATATTTGCTAGTCGTGCATGGAACTAGCCACTGGTCTCACAAAAAAAACTATCAGCTTCCCAACTCTTACCATCCTCTAGACCTCGCCTCTGCCAACTGACCGTTCGCTCCTCCAAGTCACCTCCAAGCAGATTTTCCCCCGTCCGAGGGGGTTGGATTTCACTTCCGCCACCGGACGCCTTGTGGGGTCTTTGTCTTTGCCGCGCTGGTCACTTTCCAGTCAGCCCAGCCCCTGAAAAAACTTTTCATAAAGAGCATCGGCTAGTTCGGCTAGCCGATCTTTGTCCTGTGGCATTTCCGGCCAAGGTCCGTCCGCCCCATGGCGAACTGAAATTAATGATGCACCCTAGAATAACAAACTATTATCTGGGTTTTTCTATGGGTAGTCCCCTTGAACCTTTAAAATGCTGGTTTCCACGTCTCAGCTTCAGTCTTCTTTGTACACAATTGTCCTGTGAACGTTGTGAGAAAAAATGGGATGTTGCACGATATCACAATATTTTATTTGGATTTTATCTGATCTTATTAATTTTGTACGTTTGAAACTCAACATTTTTTTTTTGTAATAGTTAGGTGATATAGTGAAAGGGGGGGGGGCGAGATTCCACTGCAAGAATAGTTAAGTAACGTTTTAAAAAGTATTTCACTTAAATTGAAAATTTTCTATTATAGTACGTTACATATATTAATTCATGAATAAGATTTTTTATCTCTAATCAAACATTATATAACAATTATATGTAATATATTAAAAATTTTTTCTCTTAATATCTTGGATTTGAAATCGGATGCCTGTTCTTTAGTGGGCAACTATTAAAAGAAACAATTCTTGAATTTTTCGAAATTAGTTTTTTTTTTTTTTTTTTTAGAGAGAGAGAGAGAGAGAGCTTTACTCAGTTATTAGATTTGATTATTTTATTCGAAAATAACATCATTAAAAACTTATTTGGCTTCCTAAACCTGAAGTTTAAACAATCTTATTTATAAATTTGCTTCTTCAGAATGGTTCATTTAATGCCGAGAACTTGAATATGTTTTGGAGACAAATTTAATGTTACTCAGATATAAAATGCTTTGAAATTGGGAAAACGATCATTAATATTCAAACATTTATGTTCTGGAAAGATCGCGAATAAAGTCTGTAAATACAGAATAATTTGGCACCTTTCCCCTTGGTAAGTTATAATCTGTTTTAGTTTAAATCCAATTTGTCTGTCAAAATCATTCGAATTCGTAATTGTTTAACACGGCTTCTGAAAAGTTGAGTAACGAAGTAAATTTCGGAGGCATATTGACTGTATTTATGCATGGTTTTAGTGAAAGCCCTAAACAAGAATCTTTTTTTCATTATCTTTGACGCTTATGAACTTTTAAAAATAAGTGTGTAGCTTATTTTTTTTTCAATTAAAAACAAAAGGTAGTGCAGAATTTCTCTGCATGGTTACCACAGTAGAAGGTACTTTGCCATCTAAAGTTTGTAATAAAAGCCAGACAATGGCCTGGAACCAGAATCTCAGGGTTTGAATTCAGCGATAATCCACGGGTGTTCGGAATGAGCATGAAATTTGTAGTTCCTGCTCCGTTTATCTAATCAACCCAGTCCGTAAATCAGTATAAGTTGCTGTTTGTTGTCAAATCATTTTTCTTAATAAGGTGCCAGCTTTTTTATCTTAGTGATGTGTTACCCTGTTTGAATGCTCATTAAACATTACTCTCACTTTGATACGTATTGGTGGATGAATAGAAAGATATGATGTATAATTACGGAATACGTTCAAATTTTGTGGCTAAATGAGCCTGTACCATTTTCTGATAGTGATATAGAATTATCCTTTATCTAAAAGCAGTTTGGAACTGTGCCAAGTATTGGGTAGGTGGATACCCTAGGGGGAATTTCGATTCTTGATCAAGATCCCCCCCCCTCCTTTCCCCTTTTATAACAATCATGTTTACTGTGATTCTTGTGCCTGTGTAGGGGAACAATGGAAACAGTCCTTTAGTTTGATCAAAAGAACTTATTTGGAAGAAAAATCTAAAATCTTTTAATTTATTTAAGGTATTAAAAGTAATTTTCGTGTGCAATAAAAATCTAATATCCAAACTAAGTTTTAATTCAAAAGCAACTTGTGCTATTATCTCGTTATATTTTTGGCTGATAAAATTTGTCCTTTTCATTAAAGAAAAAAAAATTGTTTACTTCATTCTCTTTTACGAATAAATGAGAATTGTGATTTTGTTTCTCCGGTATTCGTTCAGTAAAAAAAGTGTGATCTGTGAAATTTGATTTCTCTAATTCCTTCTTTGTTCCTTGGGTTTCATAAGAAAATAATTTGTTCCGCAATTTCTTAAAACCGCTATCCTGTATAAGTGCTTAAAATTAACCAACGAATTTGTTCAGTAATATGATATAAAACTTTGAAGTTTTTTTATAGTTACTGAATTTTAAAGCAGGTATTAATATTTATGCAAAAAATTGCATAGTTGCCTCAAGGGTGATAACCATATACTAATATAGTACCTTATAACCAACGACATAATTAGGTTATAGTAAGGTTCAGAAAGGCAATACTTTAAAAAGTTTTCTTAACTATTCTTGCTTGTAGTTTTCTAAAGAAAACATGACACTTGCCGCAGATAAATTCCTTATATTTTTTTCGCTTTACTTGTTTCAAAATTGACTTTTTATGACTACACGGAGAAATCTCTTTTACTCATCGCCATTTAGATCATATACTGTGCCTTTTCTGATCGTTATAATAAGTGAACATTTTTAAAAGCTTTTAAAAAAAGTGTAATTATTACGAAGCATAGTAAAATACGTGCTTTTAATAAAAGAATTGAACGACATAAGATTATGTGTTCTAACTAAAATTTTTTTGCTAGAATATTGATTACTTTTTCTTAGGGAAATTTTCCTATGGGGGGGAGGGGGGGAGGAAAGGAAATCAATTTTTCCTTTATTTTCTTCGATTTATACCTTCTATTTCATAACTGACCAAAAAAAAAAAAAACTGAGCGATTTCATATTTTTTTCTATTTGTCATCCTCTCTAGAGATACAATTATATAATAGAAGCTGTTGGAAAATTTTAATTAAAATGAGCGCAAGGCTTTTTCCATTACTGTGTTTCAAATTGAACATAAGTAACCTAAAGCTTGGATTTGGGTGTATAGATATTGGAATAAATTAGAGAATGAAACGTAGTTTTGGTACAATTGTAATTAGAACTAAGCTATTATAGTTTTTCGATATATTCTTGGAGAGAGGTTTATTGTAACTAATGATATATAACACGCTTAAATGAAAAAAAATTGTATCAGTATATTTAATAATTATAGAAATATTCGTAACTTTCACGCATTCGAAAATTATATAAAGGAAACTAATACTGAATTATATGTTATTGTTCAGGAGACAAGTGAAATTCAGGACAAGAAAAATTGTTAGTTTAAAAAAAAAAAAAAAACTTATAAATTACTTCATTTTTAAAATCACCTGTTATTTTTAGTCAAGGAAGTAAAGGTACTTAGGGTAATATACATTTCACCGGACTCTAATATAAAAACAGTTTTATTACTAGTCTTGAAAAAATTCCTTACACATTGAAATATGTAGACACCCCTGATGGTTTTGCATAACTATCCACTTTCACAATATGGTTAAAAGTTTTGCTAAAGAAACGAAATAGTTTTAATGGTCTGAAAAAGCAATCAAAATCAAACTACCATAATACTTATTTGTTCTCATCTGTTCAGAAAGCATGCAGTGGGATTTATGTCGTAAAACGCATATTAAATTATAAAATTTTTTATTTCATACTAATAACTTTAGTAATGATGCTACATAGTTATTTCTGACTCAACCGAGAGCTTAAACACCTTCTCCAAAGAATTTTAAATACTTTCGAGTCTTTCATGTGTGGCTGTAACGAATTATTTTTTAATGCACAATTTTCATTTTTTATGTTCATCTCAAAGGAATCTCAGTCAACTGCCTCATAATTTCCCCGTTTGTTTCCAATTTCATTTCCTATAACACTTCTATGTCCACTATAATTATTCTGGGTTAATTCATTATTTATTTTTAGCAAGTTGTTCCTTTATTTTTCATTCGTTATTGATGTCCTATGTTCCTTTCAGCGCTTTTTAAGCATGATATATCTGTGTATAGTGTTCATCCTTTAATGGAAAATCTTGCGACTCTATTTGAATTATAAATAATAAAGTTAAGGAAATAGAAACACAAATCACACAATCACAAAATTATTTTATTAACAAACGATGACACCGGCGATGGACGATGGGTTGCAGCTCCCCTTTCTACCCCTTTCTTCGCGGTAAAATTATACTTTTGCAGGCGGAAGACTGACCGATTCAAACGTTGACCGGTTCGCCGCGATAAAAAGGTTGGGGAGCACTGATTTAGACCATTCATTGAGGAGCATCTTAAATCTGTACGATTATTTGTTTAGATGGCGAAAACTGAATTTATCGATTTCGATCAAAGCCACATTGTAACTGCATTCTTTTCAAGAATGATTGAAAAATGTTATGACTTTCATAATTTTTCAGACCTTTCCGTAAATAAGCTTTTGCGAAATCTGTATAATGTTGTAAGTTCGTTCTAAGTTGAGCATCAATATTTCGTTATATTAAGTACTATCACTTGTTACCAATTTAGAACAAACATGACTTTTAAATCAACCCGCTCTGTAGTTCATTTAAAGTTCAAATTACAAAATCGGTCAGTAGCGCTAAAAGTTAGCTTCCAACTAAACTTGACGTGTGTGTGTGAGTGAGTGAGACAGACAGACAGACAGACAGACAGACAGTCAGTCAGTCAGTCATTGCGTATTATGCTACTTGAAATGTCAGACGACATCAGGAATAGATAATATTCCAGGGGTAAGATAATATTCCAACTTACTTAAGCAAGTTCTAGCAACACTAACGCAATGTACAAAAATTTATTGCCTGTGAAATTTCAACTTTAGTTTCTCAAAAAGAAAGAAAAAAGAGTGAGGGAGAGGTTTGTTTGCTAATATTTTGTGTGTCATTGTTGGGTATAATTTCAAAAGGAAAAATATCCAAATTATCAATTTTGGATCGTGTGGGAAATTTCACTGAGCACAAACATCGGAAAAAGTTTATATTAATTTGAACTGACTAAAATAAATTTCTCCTTATTTAAAATCTCTGCTCCTGTTCAGCGCAAAAATGTGTAATGCCAGTAATGGGCTTCTAAATTACCAGACCGGGCTTACGTTGCTTCATTAGAAACATGTACACTGAAGAGACAGAAAAACTGGTACACATGCCTAATATCGTGTAGGGCCCCCACGAGCACGCAGAAGTGCCGGAAAACGACGTGGCATGAATTCTATTAATGTCTAAAGGTATCCTGGAGGCAATTCACACCATGAATCCTGCAGGGCAGTCCACAAATCCATAGGAGTGCGAGGGGTTGGAGATCTCATCTGAACAGCACGTTGCAAGGCATCCCAGATATGCTCAATAATAATGATGATGTCTGGGAATTTAGATGAACAATAGAAGTGTCTAAAGTCAGAAGAGTAATCCTGGAGCCACTCGATTGCAACTCTCGACGGGGGGGGGGGGGGGGCGCATTGTCCTGCTGGAATTGCCCAAGTCCGTCGCAATGCACAATGAACATGGATGGGTGTAGATGATCGGAGAGGATGGTTATGTACCCATAAACTGTCAGTCGTCTCTAGACGTATCAGGGGTCCCATATCACGCCAACTGCACACGCCCCATACCACCACAGAGGCTCCACCAGCTTGAACAGTCCCCTGTTGACATATACGGTGCATGGATTCATGAGGTTGTCTCCATTCCCGTGCACTCCCATCCGCCCGATACAATTGGAAACGACACTCGTCAGACCATGCAACATGTTTCCAGTCATCAACAGTCCAGTGTAGTTGTTGGCGGGCCCAGGTGAGGCATAAAGCTTTGCGCCGTGCAGTCAACAACAGTACACGAGTGGACCTGCGGCTCTGAAAGCCCGTATCAATGACGTTCTGTTAAACAGTTCGCACGCTGACACTTGTTGATGTCCCACCATTGAAATCCGTAGCAATTTGAGGAAGTGTTGCACGTCTATCTTGTTTAAGGATTCTCGTCAGTCGTCGACGGACCAGTTTTTTTTAAGTCTTTTACCTGCAGCACCACTGTCGGCCGCGAAAATCCAAATTACATCGTTACCTCGGCGATGCTATGTCTCATCTCTTGTGCGCCGACTATAACACCACGTTCACATAAATCGTCACAATAAATCGTGATACCTGCGTAAAGTCGCATAAATGGTGATAGCCTGCCATTTTAGCAGCAGAAACCGCAACAGCTTCGCCAGACACCTGTTGTCTTATATAGGCGCTGCCGACCACATCGCGTTACCCTGATTGATTGCATATCTCCGTTATTTGCATACGCACGTCTGTACCGGTTTTTTGGTTCATCAGTGTATATTGATTCTTGTCATTGTTAAGAATCAGTTAAAATTAAGTTTCGGGGCGGGGATTTTGATACTTTCACATTCATATAGCATATTTTTATGCACTGCTGCTAACGCACTGCAAATAAATTGACCAAATTTCCTGGTTTAAGATAACCGTGCAATTATCTAGAGATCGTAAGTTCTACGAAGAATTAGCTAGATGATGTCCTAGTGGCTAAGACGCTCGAGTCGGCGGGTTCGAATCCCGATTATGACACGGGGGGGGGGGGGGAATCAGTTTTAAGCTGTAGTACCTGGTCAGTTTAGCCGCCGTGTTGCTAAAGGCGACCAGTGCTCGAGAAATATTTAGATTCATACTTAAAACATCAACTAATTGTAAATATATTCTTTCATGCACGATAATAGTACTGCTCATTTTAAGGGGGGAAATGTATTTTAAAAGTATGTATGTGTCATGCCTGAAAAATTGCATGAGGTAAGAATAGAACCATTGAAATTTGTTGATGTATTTAGGATCTTGCATTTTGTTTTCCAATCCTGACGTTTCTTATCCCTGAGGTGCATTGATCAGTTTGCAACAATTAGGAAAATGAAATTTGACCCCAGATGGGAATCCTTCCGATCATTATCCCAAAACAGGTTATGTCGAGAGAATGGGTGATTTCACGCTGTAAATTACAGTAAAATTCATGCTGTAGATTACAGTCAGAATGTGTGAGCTATCACCTGAAATCAGCTTTGTTTAATTAGAAACATTTCCATACTTTCAAAGTGCGGTGATTCATAAGATAAAGCTTTTCGGTAGCTTTCTTGGCGCAACAAAATGTGTCCCGAGATCTCTGAAAATACATTTTGCGACATGGAACTTTCAAGTCAAAACACCTTCGATTTCACTGATAGCTGAATGATAATTAGACACCGCAAATCTACATTATTTTAGAGTAGGATAAATGACTAGTAATGAACACTCTACCAGTTTTGAACATCCTTATCTATATACTGTCAACAATAAGAACCAAGTAAACTTGAAACAGAGGATTTTTTTTCTTGCAGTTTCCTATTGATGCCCCAACCACACCCCTTTCTCCCCTTCTTTACTTAACTAGTGGAGGTTCTCATAATAACTAGTAATAATGTCTCATAATAATGTAATAATAGTCTCATAATAATGTTAGTCTCATAATAATGTCGTAGTAATAGTCTCATAATAATGTTAACTAGTGGAGGTGTCCATAACTCAAGCTGAACAGCCATAAATTAAAAAATATCTAAAAAATAAAAAACACTTTGTGACTGGAGATAGACATTTTATAATTATGTAAACAAGGAATAACAAATATTTCACTACATCATTTGAAAAATGATTAATAACTTATAAGGTGCTGATCAAAAAAAAAATTGTCACCTTAAGGGCGTCCATAACTGGTCATTTACCCTGTCATATCATTACTAAGTTTACTTAATGTTTGCTACTAACAGTAAGCAGAGTTCTTACTAAGAAACTCTGCTTTATGTATTCTATAGGCAGATTTGCTGCTGTTGTAGAAAGTATTTTCACAGAATACCTTTTATAGACATCTACGAGCACAAACGAAAGCAGAGGCAATACTCTTTGCTGTACATCGATAGCAAAGAGTATTGCCTCTCCTTAGCACGAGGCTCTTTTTAAATATTGGTCACGTTAGAAATTTTTACTAACGTACATCTGTGGTAACAAAAGGATATAAGCGATATTCCTGTGTAGAGTGCAGGGGAGAATTTTAAAGATCTCTTGTATGATTAAAGGCTTATATAACATTCCAATATCTGACTAGTGCATTGCGTCTTCAAATCGGATATATTTGAAAAGGTAGAAAAAACCCTACTGAATTATATTTTACAGAATCTCTATAAAAATGCATCTTAAAAATTAACCACTTTCCTCATCTGACGTTTGGAATTATCGTAACAATAAACTGTTTACATTTTTCAGAGGAAAAATCTGTGTTTTCTGTGTAAAGGGTGTCAAGTCCAAAATAGTAGTTTTGAGAAAAACGGTATTGAAAACTAACATTTTTTGTTTCACATATCCCAAATTTTCACTGATGAATAAAAATAATTAGAAGCGGAATTGGACTCGGCCTTCTATACCCTGCAGTAGCCCTTGGTTTTTCAAACATGCCTGGTTTGATAACTCACTTTAGCCCAGTTTGGACTTAACACCCTTTACATAGCAAACACAGAAATATTCTAAATGTCGTATTTCCTGAATTTCTTTATGGCAAAACGAAGGGAGATTTTAAGTGAGATGATACACCATACCTATGATTATCAGTTTGGAAGGGATTCCTTCTATGACCTTTTAATGGGGAATTTAACTCTGGGGAGGGGGATCATCAGCACATACTTCCATGCATTAACCAGACATACCAGTGAAGCCAAAAAAAAGCATGCTAACTCAGAGGCAGCCCGGAAATGTGGGTAGCTTAGTGAGTGATTAAGTTTTAGCTGATTTTTAATTAGAATTATGCAGAAACTATTGGCGTTACAGAAATAACGCCCATACTTTCGGCACAACTCTAATTACAGAAGAAATTATCTTTCAGTATCCCCTAATCTTTCAGTATTTCCCTAATTTTAATCGAATACGATTTTTCCAGTTATTCTAAAGTATAGGTTAAACACGTATGAAAATAAATGTTACGAATATACAGTTATAAAATGCACATGTTATAGACTTATTTTTTGCTATCCAAACCGACGAAATCGTCTCGGTGTGTGAGAGATAAAATAAATGGATGCGCATCAAAAGTTATAATCCTTAGAACACAAATGTTCGTATTTTCCTTTCATTGATTTAAATGACACTATATAGGTATTAATCAGTATTGTGTCAATCAGTTTAATATTAGGCTTGATTGTATGTCTTCTTCGAAATAGAATTTAAATTTTTTTGTAAATAAATAATTCGCAGCTAAATTTAATAAATATTTTTTGAATACGCAATGCATGTAAAATTTTTCATATGTGAATAAAATTAAAATTTCAATCATATCAGACTTAAAACGGAATTTAATGTATTCTTTCTTTCTGACCGATGTGATAAAACTTTAGAACGAAATACTCCACAAATATTTTCAAGCCATTCATTTTCTTTTTAATAATGCATTCCTTTTTTATGTATTCTTTTATTGCATATGCAATTTGGCATAAAAATGCTTCACTAATGCTACTCCGGCACACACCTGCGAATAATTAACGAAATTACTTATTTCCAAGCCCTAAATGCTGAAATTCAGTTGATCACAGAAAAATTAAATTTCTCGATTTTAGCATGCAAAAACATTCATACGGACGTAATTCTTTTTTTCACTGTTACACGCAAATGTCCATTTTTCTCCTCTGTGCCTTGTAATATTTTCCAAAGTCGTGAAAGTGTGAGAGCCATGCAATATCTCCAATTCACTGCACCAGCATTTTTGAGATGGTAAACCTAGCATAATGATTCATCGACTCATTTCTTGTGATTTAGCATTTTTTGTTATGCAAATCTGGTGCGCCCACCTGTATTTCGCAAGCAAGGCATAACCACAGGTGTTCATTGAAGTAAGAGTCGGAAACATTAGAGGTCCTCTGTATCCATTACCGATCATATACGTCATCTATCCCAAAGTGACAGTTAGCGACAGATTTGGCACAAAAAGGATATCATGTAAATGAGTTGCACCCACAACGGATTCCTATGGAGCAGATCATGGGCAGAGTCTAACGCCAGGTGCCCAGCACGGTTCGCTGTGAACTTTTGAAACCCGCGACCGGTTTTTTTTCTCACGGAACTAGTTCCATGTGACTTAACCCTTTCGCAGGTCCTTCGGTTTTATGATCTTTTTCTTTCGCCGGTGAGTTCAGTTTTTTCATAAAGCTCTTCAAAGACATGTGTTTTTGCGAAGGAATATTTTCGTGCTAATCCTCCGAATCCTAGGTGTTTTTTTTTCCTTAACTGCGTGGCGAAAATTGCTCGCTTTATTTTTTTCTCCATAATTTCGGTAGCGATTCTTTTTTGAAACTGGATAGCAGCACAATGTAAGTTTTTAAACATGCCGAATTTTCCGATGCAGAAGTCTTCATTTCAAGCTTTCAGAAGGAATATAAAATACTAGCTGAAAACCCGCACTTCGCTATGGAGTACATTCAAATTAAATACAATGGTCAATCTATGCAATTAATGCCAATATATATATATATATATATATATATATATATATATATATATATATATATATATATATATAATAAATACGACGATCAATCTGTACAATTGATGTAATATATATTTATTAAAAAATCGTAAGGGATATTTTTAAAGACAAAATAATGTAGATGAAAATATTCAAATTAAATCTAATAGGACATACTAAAGAATATAGTACAGTTAATATAGTACAGTTTGAGGAACATATCTTTTACTGTATTTTAATATTTTTTTGGATAATGTCCAATCGTCTGCTGCATTAGAAAGAAGAAAAACATATTTTTTTGTCTTTTTCGTTGTTATCGCGTGACGATAAATTTATTTAAAGTACCAGAAAAGAAATCACGTGATCAGCATTTAATAAATTAAATTCTAAAAACTGATCTTTAAAAATTCACCAAAAATCAGAAAATGGAGGTAAAGATTAAAAAAAGATTTCATTTTAAAGGAATTGTTGGGTCTTTCTCGTGATATAAATTTTATAACCCTCAAATTATTATTTTAAATGCAAACTTAAAAGTTACTAAACAGCTTAAAAATTTAATTTTTTAAATCTAAGAATTTTTCAAAAATCTTTCTTGGTGCACCCCTACACTATAAGAAGAATCGCCATGCAAACTTTCAGCCCTTTAGGTCCAGCGGTTTGGTCTGTGCGTTGTATGTCAGTCAGTTGTGCGTTGTGAGTCAGTCAGTTACGTAACTGTTTTTTATATATATATATATATATATATATATGTGTGTGTGTGTATGTATGTTCAGGAGACCTTGGTAGTATACGCCGCATTGTACAGGTAGCCCTCCTACAGCACGGCATCTTACAACGCGGTTTCGCTCTAACACGATAGAATAAATTGCGAGAACCCTCGTATAACACTGCAACCTGTAATACGGTTTCGCTCTAACACGATTAAAAAAATTGCGAAAACTTTTCTACAGCACTAGATAACATGATTTTTGTATAACACATTTAAAAAGTAAAATACCTTAAAATAATGACGGGAGGGAATAATGAACTGTAGTGTCTTTACATGAATATGTATGAACAAATTGTAATTTATTCATGTATAACTCTATTCCGATGTCATAACGGAAAGCGTCATGGACGAACTTATTACATAAGAGCGTTACAGTGAATTTTAGACGTAACCAATTCGAAATCAATTAACGTAATGGAAGCTTGGAATCAATTTTTCAATTAATCACGTCATCGACATCATATCTTTGTCGCTGAAAGAACTAAAATTATCGTTGATCAGTACAATAAAACGTTCTCGTATGATTATATCGAGTTGTGACGAGGAAGAAATTTATTAAATTAAGGTCGCATTAAATGAAAAATTTTTTTGGTTCTTTTCCTTTTGTACTATACATACATTTATTTTTTTAATAAAAAATTAAGTTCCTTATATGGAATTTATAAAAAAAATGTTTGTTTTTAATAAATTTTCGGAACGTAACCCCCCCCCCTTTTTGTACTAACTCTGGGTCTCATATAACACGGTTTCACACAACACGGCATCTTCTAGGAACCTATCTACCGTGTTATAGGAGGGTTACCTGTATTCTATTTCCCTATAATTGTAGAAAGCTATATTTTTTTCAGTTGGTTACGAACAGTTAAGAATGCCTGTAGTATAAAATACATAACACGCATAAAAATAAAACTGTCGTTTAAACCTGTTTCTATATAAGTACACTGATTTAATAAAGGATTATAAAATAAGTATACGTAGATGCTTAACTATTTTTTTAATTAGGAAACTGGAGTGTCCCCCAGATCGTTATTTGTGCTTCCCTTTGTCTAGAATCTGTGTTTCTACCTTTGGATATATTAACTGTTCCCCGATGCAATAGTTAGTGACGTCATTTATCTGTGGTCAAGATCTCTGCGGTTGCCGAAATAGAAAAATCACAATATCAAAGGTGGTTGGCGTCCATAAGGAGTTTGAGTAGGACAATATTAGGTGTAAATGAAGCTTTGTGGACTGAACAAGGGTTGTTTTTACCTTACTGGACGATTATTTACTCAGTGCTTTGTCTTGGATTTTCAGTTGTAATTTGTTACTTTTAAGAAAAAAAAGAGACTGGTGTCTAACAGTACAGCCGATACTATAACATTAGATATGTCTTAGTGACTGCGATATGACAGAAGTGTGCGCAGATTTGCTAATTGTACCCAAGAACACGTCGCTCCAGAAAGATTGATATTTTTAAGGAAGAATATTATATGTTAAAAAAAATAATAGTTTGAACAATACTGTTGTGTGGGACAGCACCCAACTATGTTTTATCTTTTGGGTGAGTTCAATAAAAGTGTATTTTTTTCTTCACAAACGTGGGGGGATTTAAAGATGTATACTAAATTTTCTTTACACTGTTTTTTAAAATTAATGTAGTTGACTCTAGCGTTTTGGTCTTCCTCCTCATATATTATAAGACAATATAAAAACCTTGTGTAGTATTTAAAAAAAAAAGATGAGCATAATCGATTATATATTCTTTCGTAACTATACTCACTAGTTTGTGTATCTGTAAGATCTAATATTTTTAGCTGAACTCAAATTTTAATTGCTATTGATGTATGAATAAATACTGTATTGGCATCTTAAGCTGAATGTACATGAAATGTCAATCAGTGTAAAATGCTCCCCCCCCCCCCCAATTATGCTCTGTTAGGTCTTTAACAACAAATAGACAGATTTCTTCGGTTTTTAGAATGCATTGCTGTTATGAAAGTTTCCTCCAATGATTAGTAAGTGTTTTATACCAATATACTCAAGTTTTGGGATAAGGGAAAATATCAAAGATTTGACTCTATTCATCTCTGAATCTCAGTAAAATGTCTATTTAATGCACTTGTATCCGTGAAACGGAAGTTACAAAAAAGAATTTTTTAGTAAAAATTATTTTCTTAACTAAAACAAGATTTTTAATCAAATTTTAAATGGCAGTTTAATTTGGGGTTTATAGATCAAGGCCCTCCTGACAAGGTTACACAGCGCGAGTCACGTGAATAACACTTTTGCTTGGATAATTGGACCAAGGTTGGGTGCTTTATGAAAGCTTACTATAACGGCAGAATTAGATTGTAATATTCCATAATTTCAAAATAAAACGAGTTTACTTTCAAATTTAAATAGATATCCTTTTTCATTAACGGGATTAGAAACATTTAATCAAATTTTTATTCTGGTGTTTTTAAAGAATTGCTTCATTATGGATTTTGTTTGATCTTAGTATAATACGTTAATTTGTCACAATATGACATATATTCATCACAACTGACAAAATATATAAAAAATGACCTAATAAGTCAATGCATGGGAACATTTTGGTGTTGAAGTTATATCCCTTTAATTTTTACTGTTGTATCTAGTGTTTTTTTGCACAGATAAATTTAACGTTACAGAAATTTTACGTAAGAGGAGAGGAAAATGGAATTTTCTTTTCCAAACTTAATTTGTTTGTTTTCTGTGTTTCACTTAAGGATATGAACTTACTAATGTATCAAAATGTGTAGTATGTTTTCTAGGCATTCTCTAACTGACGCTGCTTTTATATCCATGCTTGAAATTGTGGCTGCATTAAATGGTTGCAGCTGTTTGAAGTTTAAACATTTATATATATATATATATATATATATATATATACACACACACACACTCTCACATGTGTTTAATTTAATTTTTTAATTTTTTTTTTTTTTTTGGGGGGGGGGGTGCATGCGCGTATGTTAACCATTTGTTCTGAGCATCATGGTATTTTATCCGTATTATATGCCTTAAACTGTTGCTGATGGTTTCACGACGGTTTCACAATGAACCTAAGAAGCTGACAAACGTTTTCAGCACATTATCAGACTATTTTGAATTAATTTGCAGTTTTAACTTTTGGTTGATGTATCAACATGCGAAATTTAACTAATATATATATATATATATATATATATATATATATATATATATATATATATATATATATATATATATATATATATATATATAGAATTTGTATTCCACACCCTTGTATCGGTTAGAGGTGAAGCACCCCCATTTCATTTCTTAAGTCCACCTAAACGTTTATAGTTGAGATTACTTATTCAGTTGCAATAAGGAAGATCTTACACGAATAACGTGCTATAATCGTGCTATAGTGATTTTCAGCACACCATGATTCACATTATAAACATTCTGCTAATTATTCTGTTTATGCTGAAAATTGTCTTTGAGGAAGTGTCCCTTTCGCGTGCTGTGCCAACACCGACTCAAACACATGTGTTTGTGTCGGTGTTGTCTGTGCTGTCTCTAAAATTACCGTTTTTACCTCCAACACTGTAAAACTTGACTTTATTTTTTAGTTGTATGTTTGACTTCTAAGCTGTTACCTCAGTGAAGAAATACGCCTTTCGCTGTTATTCAAGAGAAATGAATTACAGTAGACTCCCGTATAACGCGATTGTTACGCGTTGTATGAAATCGCGTTATAGGAAATCGTGTTGTACGAATATCTTATATAACGCGAAGGATGTTAGGGTAAAATGTTAGAGTAACTATTATGTGATATATATACATACATTCGAACCCCGTTATAGCAAACCCGGTATATAACGAACGAAAATTTTGGTCCCGCCGTTTTCCTATTGTAACTAATTTGATTAGTATTGTCAGTTTAATGTAATCGATTTTAGTCAAATTAATTCATTAATGACCATTTTAAATAGATTTTATGATTTTTAATACATATTATTGAATACACATTGCAACTAATGAGTTATACATTTTGTGAATTCTAGCATTTTCCGAAACAGTTCGGATATAGGATATAGCGAACCACCAGATAAAGCAAACAAAACTTTTGGTCCCTTGAAGTTCGGTATAACGGGGTTCGACTGTATATATATAATTTAAACTTTGTTTTTACCGTGATATCTAGAATGTGATATGTTAAATACTTCGTCAAAATCATTAGAAACCCCATGTGCATAAAAAATAAATGCATGCATAGTGTTTCAAAGGGAAATAAATTCTCGCATTTTATTCTATATCGTGTTAAACAAATAAAGTCATTGCACTTTTTTTTAACGCGTTGTATGAAATCGCGTTATACGGGAGTCTATTGCATTGTGTTTTTGTGAGTTGCTGGTACATTTACAAACAGCATTATTAAGATATCCCATCTTGGCTTTATCCATGTCAAAATAAACTCCTGTTAAGCTGAGCTGAATTGATCGGAAGGTCTCGTCTGAGACTTGCTTTGCAGATATTTTTCTTTTTTTGTTTGAGAAATTATCCGAACACTAATTATGTGTACGTAGTTTTAGATTCGTAAGAAACATTTTCATTTCAAATGATGTACTGAAATAGCTTTATAATAGCAACAGTGTATTCCCAAATATTTTCTAATTTCCCAGCGAAGCGTGAAAGCCGTCGAAATATTCCTAATTTTTTTTCCTAAAACAGGTCTGAATAGGATCGTGGGCGAAATGCTCAAGACTTGCTTTCAATGTCTGCATGCCGATCCACTCTTGGCACACCCATTAAAATATCCTCATTGGGCATTTAATAATCGACAAAAAATAAGAGTGTGGTTTAAGAACCTCAGAAAAGAATTTCCGACTTTATAGAATGAACCTAAAGAGTTTTCTTTTTTTCAGTTTCGATTCGGGTTAGCGGAATGATAAACGGGGAATTTTGCATTTTCTGAACTTTCACTGAGTTTTCCCTTTTGGTAAACAATTGGTGAAATTGCAGAACTGGCCTTGAAAGCATATCTTGCTGGAAGAGCCAGCCACTTTCTGAATTAATAATCGTAATTATCTTTTTTTATTAAAAACTCTCATATGGAGTCAAATCTTAGGAATTAATCAGCGAATATGACAAAGAAAAGAAATTGTGGGGCGGATCTTTTTGAATCGGTAGAGTGCCTAATAGCAGACATTAATTTTAAAAATGGAAGATGGAGATTTTCTTTCCTGCATGTTATTACCGAGACATTTTTAACCGAACGCATAGTAAAGATATATATATTTAAATGCACCATCTCCATTTTTATTAAAGGCAAATCAGTTGAGGAGTTATATTTTTTGTATTTTGTGTACACTTGCACTGCATGGAGATGTAAAATGATCGTTATTAATTTTTATGTTTGAGTTCACTTAAAAGACGGATTTGGAATTCGAAGCAGTTATTAAATTCATTACTCCGTTGCTATAAACATTTTTTGTACAGAATGATTTTCATTCTTGCGATAATTCATTTTTACAACTAGTTTATGTTAAATTCATACTTGCTTTCAGAGTTAAAAGAAAACTGGCCCGTTAAAAGCAATTTGATGCATATTTTGATTTTCATAAACATTTATAAACGGCGTATTTTAGATGTCACGTTCACAAAAGTTTGTACTTAAAATCATAACGGAGTATGTACAAATGTATATTAATATATTTCTTTAAGGCTGTGTCATATATTAGTTGACTGGGTGCTCTAAACAAACATACAAACTTTGAGTGAGTGACGGTGTATGTCCAGACTCGCTCAACAAGCGAGCGCATGTTGATTCTGGTGATTGGCTTATCAGATAAAACCTAAACCCTTCTCTCATTTGAATCCCTTCTTTTTGTTTGTTTTTGAGAACACAATTTTGTCTACTGGGTTACGCTTTCAGTTATTTTTGATTAAATACGAGGGTCGGTTGATAAGCCTGGGCAAAATCCAAGAGATATCTTCACTGCACTGAAACTTCTGGTCCTCTTACATTAAGTATGCTTCAAAGGAACGTATGTCAAATAAGAGATTCAAATGATAGTCATTTTAGTTTATCAACTAACAGTAACTACAGCAATCCATCCAACTCTTGTTATTGCTCACAAAATGGAGAAGAGCTAAAGTTCTACGTATCGATAAAACATTACTTTTCAATAGATAAAACGATAGCAGAAACTAAATCCAGGCTTGAAAAATATTATAGCAAAACTGTACCTTCGCTTAGAAAGATTTACAAGTGGTTTGTTGATTTTCGTTGAGGCCGAATCAGAACAAGTGACGCTGAACGTTCTAGTTATCCTGCTGAGGTAACTATACCAGAAATTATTGAAAAAAATCATTATATGGTGATGAAGTGTAGAAGATTATAAGTACTGGAGATTTCTGAGACTATTCGCATCTCGAAAGAGCGTATAAAATATTTTGCATGAATATTTGGGTATGAGAAAGCTGTTGGCAAGTTGGTGGGTGCCGCCTTTGCCACGATCAATCAAAAACGTGAGCGAGTCAACAACACTTCGAAGCACACTTCAGAGCTGTTTCAAAGAAATCGGATGAATTTTTCCCCGTTTCGTAAAAAATTATGAAATCTGGGTACATCACTACCAGCTTGAAATGGGGAAAAAAATGAAAACAGAGGGCTCAAACAGTTAACCTTCACCAAAGCGTAATCAGCAGTAAAGGTTATGGTGACTGTTTTTTTTTTTTTTTTTTTTTTTTTTTTTTTTTTTTTTTTTTTTTTTTGGGGGGGGGGGGGGGGGATGCCCATAGTATAATCTTTATTGACTACTACTTGAAAAAGAGCAAAGCAATTACCAGAGCATGCTATGCATCTTTATTGGATCATCTATAGAGTGAAATTAAGACAAAACAGGCCACAGTAAGCGAAAAAGGGTTCTTTTCCATCATAATGCTCCGGCTCATTCATCTGTGATTGCGGTGGCAAAACTTAGAGAACCACGCTATGAAATCGTTCTCCACACACCGTATTCTTCAGACGTGACCCCCTGAGACTACAACTAGTTCCCAAACTTGAAAAAATTCTTGCAGGGCAGGAAATTGCGTCAAATTCCGATGTAATTAGTGAGACAAACTCTTATTTTACAGAGTTGAACAGGCCCCACTTCATGGAGATTTAAAAAAAAAAAATTAAATCATTGGATCAAATGTAGAAAAACATTTAAAAAAAGTTTTCATTATTTTTGCACGGGCTTATCAAACTACTTGGTATTTACTAAATATGTTAGTGGTAATATTCAGTATGAATTCTTTGAGTTTTTTTCCTTTACCTTCTTAAAAAGACTGATTGTTGAAAGAATGGAAGCCCAATTTCAGTAGAGTCCGAAAAGAGGATCAAGAGTAAATGTGTCGTATGAAAGGCGAAAATGAAAAGATTTATGAAAGTATTTATATGTCTGAAAGAGAATAGAGCATTTATGATGTACTCAGTATGACATCGTTGCACATATTTGTGAGTATGTACATGAAGTGACGAGTCTCTCAGTTTGAAAGAAAGAAATGCGAGATCTGAATGCGCGGTAGTGGAAGGGAAGGGTAATGTAAATTTTTATTTTAATTAACATTACTAAAATTTTATTTAGTCACATATTAATATTTGCGTTTAAAAACTTTTTTTCATCTTCAGAGCAAAATATCCGTGATATTTGCCCCTGGGAAGGAAATTTCCAGTACTATATACGCAATCTTTAAACAACTGTTTTATAATGTGCCACGCGCTTTTCTGTAGAATGAAGTACTAATCATTTAGTGGCGCTCAACCGTGTACACAAATGCTCGGTATGCAAGCTGGTAAATATTGTAAATAACATACGCAGATACATAGATATTTGAGTAAAAAAATATTTACTTCTCATTGCACCTATATAAATTTTCTACTTGGAAATACACTACCAACAAATTCTAAGGGAACGCGTACAACTTGGAACGTGTTTCTGTCCCACTGCGCCTAAATACCTCTTTAAAAAAACTACCCGCACTCCAAGTGACAATTAATGAAGAGACTTTTCTAAAATGATTCTTAGTTGATATACTGAGTATCTTGAATTTCTTCTTCCATTTAAGGAAGTGATTAACAAACTGCAGTCTTTGACTTGAGTATTTGCCAACACGGTTCAGCGTGATGACCGATAATGAGCTCTTCCAATTTGAACATCCGGCAAATAAACAATTACAGATCCCGAAAAACTCTTCATGACTCATGTATACTGGAAAACAGCTCAGAAAAGTATAACAGAAAACTCTTTATCGTAGTTAATCTTATTTACTAATTATTTTGATTGTATGTTATCTATTTATTTAGCGTCGTAGTTAAGCTTATCAACTAGTTATTTTAATTGTTTAGATTTCCTCGAAATAGCATTTTCTCCGAATGAATCTGTGCCTTATTTTCACTAAAAGTTTTAGTAAATAAATTGATAATTATTCATTTACATGTGTTCTTTATAATTATGCCTGACGATAGCTGAATAACTATCTGTTCCGCTGTCTGTGGATTTGAGTCACTTGGTAAACAAACCATATTCTACTAGCTCGTGAAATGTGAATCATTTATGTTATACTAGCCGGGCGAAGCCCGGCTAGGCTCGGGCTTCGCCTAGCTACGCTCAAGCCATCCGTGTAACATATTTATGTACTTCGGGCCCCACAAAAGAAAAAAAAGCCTACAAATGTATTAAATTCAAGTGAATAAATTCCTTTCAATTTTCATTCCCGTCGCTGCCGACAGATGGCAGCACCACTGCACCAAATGATTTGGTTTCTCAGCAGTGAGTGATTTTAGAATGAAAACATCTCTAAAACTATTGAATTAACAGAATAAGTGTACGCAGAAAATATTATCAGTTTTCGAAGCTCTTTCCAAATATGTAACATTTATGTACTTTCATGAGAAAAAAAATTACAATTTCCTGTATATTTGTCGGCCATTTTTTTTTCGAGGAGTGGCCCACCCGGGTGCGTTACGGTCACGTGATCTCTCGACATCCACTTGTCTCTTTATTAGTATAGATAATGCAGACAGGTTATTTTCCCCCACGGTCTTATGCTAGCTGGTGGTTAAGTCGTTGATAATTATGTCGGTCGAGTATTCCTTATACGAAACGCCTGGACAAAAATATTTCAGATTTTGAATTTTTCTCAAATGGATTTACTTAATGATATACTCTTGGGTTAGGAACACATAATTTTTTATTTTCGGACAGGTATTACTCGACTTACGACTGCGCGCAATTACGACCGAAATTTAAATTTTTTTTACTTATTTTTATCTTTTTCTCAAAAATATTGTTCCTTGAATGTACAGTGCATATCTATATGTATTGCATGCTATTAAAAACTACTTTGGATAACTTTGTTAGAAAAAACTTGCAATGCATCGTTGTCACAAATTTTGAACCATTGGATTGTACTAACATAATAAGTAGTGATGGCGAATAACAATGTATGCCTTCTAAATAAAGTACAATAGTATTTTGTTCTTGGTATTGCCCCCTGGTTGGAGGTTCCATTCACCAGGTCCTAATAGGCTACTGGGCTGAAAAGGGCGGCTCCTGTTTTGAATTAGCACCACAAGGGTCGGAGTCCGACTTGACTAAATGACCAGTCCCGTAATTTTGAACCGAGTCAAGTGACGACACCGGAACACTTAACCCCGCACCTCCAGAGGTAAATTTGAGAACTTGGGGGACATTGCAGCCACGCCCTATTTTACGTTCCCCGGCCACTACTAGTGAAAACGGCGGTGGATTTGCAGTGACGAGCATCGAAACATGGACGTTCGGTTCACTAGCTCAATGCTATTGCCAACTGGGCCACCGCGTCCACAATGTATTTTAAATTACATATGTATGTATGAAAGTAAAAAATATATGTATGTACATATACAAAAAAATGTTTGAAACTCGACTTAAGACTAAATCAACTTACGGCCAATGTCTCAGTCCCTACCTCGGTCGTAAGTCGAGGAATATCTGTAATTTAAATTTTTAAAACAATCATAAAACATATTGTGCACCGAACCACCCGAAAGGTAAGATAAATCAATTTCAGCCCCCTATGTCAGCAATTTGGTTGTCACGCACTACCTATAAGACGTTTTCCATTCAAATCATCTTCTTTTTTTCCAATTTGACTTAATGCTCAGTGACGCAAACTTCAATGCTTCCTGTTACCTATTGGTGTAACTTCAGCGTTATCTTATCATTTTCCATTATATATTTTATCTTCCGGGGGGAAACAAAAACAAACAACAACAAAAAATAAAAAAAAACATCGAGTTATGCAAATTGGTTTGACGTTCGATAATGGTTGATTACAAACTTTGAACCTATATAAACGAGAAAAGTGAAATTAAAATTTTGTCATAGGATTTCATATTGTTTTAAGCCTTTATGGTTTCGGATAAATTTTCTGGATGCTCAACGTAAATTTTAAAGCATTCCGTTGTTTAACAATGCTTTGAAGATGACACAATCATTTTAAGTATCCAGTTAAAAAAATAAACACTATGTGAGGAGCGATCCCTCTTCCTTGACGAGGCTTAACCGCCCCTGGGTCCGTTCTTAGTGTTATAGGAAGGTATTACGCGGTTTACGAGTCCAGACACGGTCTTCAGTCCCAAAATTTATTTATTTACACATCTACTGGGACACATCACACATTAGAAATACATATATATTGAAATTTACACTGATGAGAAAAAAACAGCCACTTTTACACGTGCGAGCTCTCCTACCCCCTCTTTTCTCCTCGACCCCCGGGCCCACTTCTCTCCCCGTCTCTCCTCCTTCTCGCCAAACAGGTTTCCGGTTGGGGAATCAACGGGGGGGGGGGGGAGGAAAGCGGATATATGTATATATATAATCCATTCCTGACACGCCCCCGCCGAGAGTGAAATCTGTCTCCTTAGCTGATTTCACCATCACCTCACAGGAATGGATAATTGTGGGCGGAGGATTCGTAGAGTCGCAACACACACAAGAGATAGTTTCTTTGGAATGCAGACTCTCCAGGGTGCCCTGGCACTTCTAAACCCCAAGATCCATCGGTTACACCCGATATTTGCTCCCTTCATTTCCAGTACACAAGGAAATAACCTTTGCCCCTGTAATCTGTAGGGATTCACCACTTACTCAAGATAACACCACTATTCTTTAAATTCGCTAAGCAAACAAATTTAAGAAGACATTTAATACTAACTCGATATGTTTATATACATATAGCACAGAATACATTTTAACCAAATTAATACACATCGAGAGAAAAGAAAAAAACTAGGAAATTCCAACATAGGCATCTCCCCTCGCGCTATTGCTGTCCTCCTGTTCCAGACGAGACAGGGCGTCTGCTCCATAATGTTGCTTACCCGGTAGATGCGTTATATGGTGATTCCACCTCTGTAAAGAGAGTGCCCATCGGTTTAATTTTGGGCTCTTGGGAGTAGTCGCATTCAGATATTTTAACGGATTATGGTCAGTTATAATTTCCACCTGGGCCCCATATACCCATTTGTCAAACTTGTTTAATCCGAACAGCACTGCCCAGGCTTCCTTTTCTATACTAGCCCAATTCCGTTGCGTCGCCGACAATTTCTGACTGGCAAACGCGATGGGTCGATATTTGCCCCCCGCGTCAATTTGGGTCAAACAGGCACCGACGGCAACATTCGACGCGTCGCAATGTATTTGAAAGGGCATACCCATATTTGGGGTAGCCAACACCGTAGCTTCACATAGAATACTCTTTAATTTGGCGAATGCGGTTTGCTCCGCCGTTCCCCACGGAACAATGTTCGGGGACCCTTTCTTGGTCAAATCAGTTAGTGGGGCTGATATTTCTGCATAATTCGGAATATAAGACCGATAGAAGCCCATCAAACCCAAGACCGATCTAACTTCCTTTTTATTTGTCGGCCTCACAAGTTTCTTTATGGTCGCTATTTTTCCTTCCTCAGGAGCATGTTTACCCCCCCCCCCCCCCCACCGCTATTTCATGACCCAGATATTTAATTTTCCTCGCCGCAAAAGTGCATTTGTCTAGAGGAATAGAGAATCCCATTTTCTCCAAGTTTTCCAAAACTGCAGATAAATGTCTTAAATGATCGTCGAAAGTCTCTGAGAAAATTACGACATCGTCCATATAGGCTTGAGCATAATCACTATGATTTTTAAGAGCACGATTCATTTCTCGCTGAAATGTACCAGAAGCTCCCGACAGACCAAATGGCATCGTTTTCCATTGGAAAACTCCGCTGTGGGTTTTAAATGCGGTTAACGGTTTACTACTCTCATCCAAAGGGATCTGCCAGTAGCCCTTTAATAAATCCAAACTAGTTAACCACTGAGCCGCCCCCGCCATGAAGATTAATTCCTGCATATCCTTCATAGGGAAAACTGGTACTTTCGTGACCGAATTTAGCGCACGATAATCTACACACATTCTAACCGTCGCGTCTTTTTTTGCCACACAGACAATGGGATGGGCAATTTCGGCTCCCGATGGTTCGATTAAATCCCAATCTAACAATTCCCGTATCTGTCTGTCCACCTCCTTTCGGTAAGCAATAGGTACACTGTAACAATGAGGCTTTTTACGTACTGCGTTAGGGACAAGTTCTATCTTATGAGTTCCTACCCTAGCCAGTTGAACAGGTCTATTAAAAAGCGATTTACGTTCCATGATTACATTTCTGAGGTGCCTTGTTCGTAGCTCACTTAACTTTGGTAACCCCAGGTTGTTCATTTGTTCCATAAAGCAATCCCCTTTATTAATACTAGGAACTGTTTCTACTATTCCAAACTCTTCCTCACCCTCAAAAATAACGTTCACCGCACTCGATTTCGTTATATAGTGCCTAATTTTATTTTGGTGTACGTGCTTCTTCGTATCATCCGGCAATTGAACTATGAACGAATGAGGATTCCTTTGTTCTAGAATTGTCGCCGGACCTTGCCACCTAGCATATAGTTTATTCGCCGAATCCGGTATTAACACAACTACCTGATCTCCTAGCTTAAACACCTTGTTAGATGATCTTAAATTGTAATAGTGCGCGGCTCTCTCTTGCTGGACTTCGGCCGTAAGATTGGCTTGCTCGGCAGCCCTTTCAAATCGCGCCTTTAAATTTTGCAAATACGTAGGGATCGAAGTGAGATCTAACCGCAGATTATCATGTTTGCCGGTCCAAGCGTTTTTCAAAATCGATAATGGCCCTTGGGGTCTCCGGCCATACATAAGCTAAAACGGGGTGACCCCCCCCCCCCCCCCGTTGTCGTATTTGGAATTTCCCTGTATGCCCACAGTGCATAAGGTAACTGCAAATGCCAACCCCTACCCTCCTGACGAATTATATGGTGTAGCATCCTTTTCAACGTCTGATTAAAACGCTCCACTAACCCATTAGACTGTGGGTATCCCGGTGTTGAAAACCTGGGAGAAGACCCGATTCTCTTCTGAAATGCCCTCGTTAACTCTGACTTGAAATTTGTCCCATTATCTGAGGCAATTACACTGGGTATCCCAGTCCGCGAAAATATACCCAACAAAGCTTCACACGTACCCTAGCGGTGAGGCTCGTTAAGGGTACGGCTTCCGCCCACCTGGTAAGCTGATCCACCAGGCATAAAATATATTTGTGACCCTTTGAACTGATTGGGTCGATAGGTCCAATGATATCTTCGTTCACCACCTGAAATGGCAATTCCGGTCTAGTTACCGGCGTAATTGCCGCTCTGTCCGATGTTCTCACGGGTCGCGTCAATTGGCACTCCCTACACGAGGAACAAAATTCCTCTACTTCCTTCTTCATCCCTTCCCAAAAGAAAGAGTATCTAATGCGTTGTAGTGTCTTTTTCACCCCCATATGACCGCCAAACATCGAACAATGAGCTAACCTGACAATTTCTTCTCTTCGGCATTGGGGAACAACCAGCTGTGGGACGTTCTCCCCCAAAATTTTATCCCTGTGGAACAGCCACCCATCAGCTACATAACTCCCTATAATGCGTGTTTAATTGTTTTGGAGAATGTTCCGCAATAACTAAATTGTTTATTTTATTCATTAAATGATTACTATCGAGGCAGCTAAATTTGGGGTGTATAGCCAATATATATATATCTTATATATATATATTTCTTCTGTCCGTGTGTATGTAACTGAACTCCTCCTAAACGACTGGACTGATTTTTATGAAATTTTGTGTGTGCGATTAAGTTGATTCGAGAATGGTTTAGATTCACAATTTGATCCGATAGAAAATGTTTTTATATTTTTAATTAATTAATAAAAATCCAACAATTTATAAGGGGGTGCGTCCGGTAAATGGAAACTGTTACAGTTTTTGGAATCACCCCTCTGGATAATGGCGTCCACGTTAGGTTTAGTTAGTAAACAGCGAGCGAAAAGATAAAAATAAAGAAAATCAAAAAGTTTCAAGTCATATATTAAACCAGAATAATAAATGAAAATAATAATCTTTGAAGTCAGATTTTATACTCTAAAATAGATCAGATCCAACGGCATGTTGATATTCTCGACACGCGACGGAAAATTCGAATCAACCACGCTAAGTGACACGAGATCTTTTTTAATCGCTACTGCAGTCCCCCTCGCCTATATCTTTGTGCCTATTGAAGAGCTAAAGACTAAGATTCTATCTTGCTAACTTATTTCTGAGTAAAAACTCCTGACATTTATAATCACCAGCCCACAACAACTTTCCAATAGCGAATATGTTTCACTTTACTCAGTAGAACGCCGTGTAATCGTGGCGCATTCGGAATGTCGCCCATTCGGAAAGTACCGTGCTTTCCACCCGTGATCGAATCCAGAGATGTGTATCTTTTGCTAGACATGTTATTTCAGCTTTTTTTAAAGGCCTTTTTTATTTCAGATTTTATTTATTATTTTTTTAATTATTTTATTTTATTTTATTATTTTTTAATTTTAATTTTAATGTTATTTTATGATTTTTTAAAATTATTATTTTTATTTATTTTTATTTTTTTCAGCTTTTTTATGATGAAATACCGAATATAGCTGAAATCTGAGGAGTTTATTATGCATTTATACATTTTTAATTGGGTTTTCATATTATTAATATGTATAACATTTCGTATGCTTTTTTTCCTATGTTATTTATACTGCGTTTAGTTTTTTAATGGATTTTTATAGGTTTATTATAAATTTATATATTTTATGTTTTACTTTTCAGAATTTTTTGCTCCAATGATAAAGGGTAAATCTTTCCTATGTTACTTATACTGTGTTTAGTTTTTAAATTGATTTTGGTTAACAAATATTCTTAAAATTCCGTGCATCGCCGGGTACTTCAGCTAGAATTACAACGTTTGAACAGGACAATGTCTGTCGGGTCCGCTAGTATATATATATATATATATATATATATATATATATATATATATATATATATATATATATATATATATATATATATATATAAAAATCATATACCATACTACCTGATTAATGCCGTCTTCATTAATTGCGTTGTGTTTTTATGAATAAAATAATCTAATTACCTGATTGAAATTGCAAATGGGTAGATTTATTGAAACTACTAACACACATAAATACATTATAATATATGATACAATTATTGTCCTAACAACCTTATTTTAAGTCTTCTAATATTTATAATACTACAAGTGGACTTCTCTGAGGTATTAATTATCTATATACTGGATGAGTTCACATTAGGCATCTGCAAATTTACAGGATCAATGAACAACTGTCACATGTACCTTTATTGACGCTGCATTCGTAGACCTGGGCACGCGTCAGTAATTCTGATGAACTTCGCACAGTAACAGCATAGGTGGGGGGTATATCCTTTAGCTTCTGGCAGACTCCTTCGTTAAGTCCCCTGGGAGCGGATATTCACTCGTTCAGCTGGCGGCCAGTTCTTGGGACTCTTTGTCATCCGTCGGGTCAAGTCACTCTTCGCGTAGCAGGGCTCCCAATTCAGGTTCACGTACACGTTCGCTGGGTCATTCCGTCGGGCATCTCTCTTTCGTTCGTCGGGGAAATTCTATCACCTTTCTTAGGCAAACCAACAAAACTTCTCTCTTTCTCTCTCTCTGCCTGTGTAATCTTTATCGCGCTTCTTTTATATCTGTCTCCTATGCCTCTAACTCCTCCTATATTTTCTTGATTGGGCCCCTATTTTCTTTGGGAAGTTTCCACCCCGCCCTGCTGGAGCATTCCTTCCCATCTCATTACCGTACCTCTTCCGGGGGTCGTATTTGATCTCTATCCCTTCTTACAGACCTATTCTTCTTCTTGACCGTTTCCTATCTGTCATCTCTTTTCATGTCATGCTTGCTTCGTTCCGCCTTACTCTGGCGTTTCTTCATGACATTTGTTTTCATACCGTAACGATCTATTTTTATCAATATTCTCCTTTCTACGGATTACTATTTTCCCAGCCTGCTTCACCTTCTCACCTATTCACGGGCTCATTCATTATCCTTTTCTACTCTCTACAATGTCCCTTTTCCCGCCAACGCCTTCTCCCACCCATCCTTTAATAAATCACAACCTTCTTGTTGCCGCCGAAACTGGTCAGAAACAGACCCCCCCCCCCCATTTTCGCCAGGCACGAAATCTCTCGTTTCCGGTTCATGCTCATTCATCCCGGTGCAGTTCGAAACCTGAATGCCCTTTTCGCGCCCTGGACAATGCTCTGATCGGTCGGGAAGTAGGATTTCTCTGTCTCCTTTGTTCTTCTCTGGGGTCTATCATTTCTCTTGAGAGACTGAGAAACGTTTTCGATTCGACTTCTTGATAACATTTCAAATATTTCTGGGGGGAGCAAAACGTCATCTACCAGCGATTTCGCAACAACACACAAAATCTCCGACCGTTCGTTAACGCCTGAACCAAAGACTCCCAAGGGAATATTCACCAACGGGCACTGAACTGCGGGTCCAAAAATCCCTTTTAAAAATATGGTGGGTTTTACCTCCGTTTTAACTTCTGGTACAACACTTTCCCGCACTACAGTTATTTCCGTCCCGGAATCAATTAGTGCGTTAGCTATTCGCCCGTTCACGTTGATAGGAACCCTTTTTAACTTACATAACTGTTCTTTTAAGGACTTTCCGGTATTTCTTGGCACACTGAACGAATTCGCCCTAGCAACTACGGTATCCTCTGCCAATACCCCCCGTTCTTCGGAATTTTCCTGTTCTTCCATCTCGTGGTCTTCTTCCGCAAACGACATATTTACGTTTGCCTTTTCTCTTTCACCCCCCATGTTACATTTCTTTCCTGTTTTGGGAATTTCGGACAGTTTCTCTTTAAATGAGCAGTTGACCCACAACCATAGCACTCCCATTTTTTCGGCGTTCTACTGAACTTTTCATTTTCTCCTGACGAAGATCCATTTCCCGGGAGCATATCTAGTTTAAACCCCTTGGCTTTCCGGTCCCGACCCCTAAGATCCGCAAATTTTGTGTCGTTACCCCCCTTCGTGCTACAAGCTCTCCCTTTAGCCGAAGAGAATATATCACACTCTTCCGCGAGCTGCTTTGCTTTAAACCAACCACTTCCCTGCCTAATCCTGATATGCATAGCCGTTTCTTGGTCCAACGTCTGAAACATTCTATCAGCTACAACCAACTGATTTAAACCTTCGAAGTCACTTACTTCTCTCAATTTAACGTAGTGTAGCCACATAGACATTAACCTGGTGGCGAACTGACCGAAAGTTTCGTCGGTGCCCCTTTTAGCTTTCCTAAAATTATCTAGGCACGTCTGAGGAGACGGTTCGTATTCTCTCAGAACTATCTTTTTCACCTCCTCGTAATTATTGTACTGACCCTCATTTAAATATATTAACAAATCTGCCTCCTTTTCCTCCAAAAGGTAAATTAAAATTTTGGCCTTCTGTTCTTCTATCCTCTCACTTTTGAATGCCCTTTCTAGACTCTGAAAGAAATAACTCCACCCTTCGGGTTTATTTGGGACTTTCACGGTCAATAATTTTATGGTTTTAATAATTTCATCTATTGATTTAGATTTAATAGGTATGCGATTTTGTAGTTTTAATGTTTCGATTTCAATACGTTCGTCTTTCTCTTGTTTTTCCTCTCTCTCAGTAACTATCACGCTGAGCATATCCTTAATGAGGCTTTCTTCATAACTTTCATGTTCGAGAATAAGTTTCCTTAAATCTAATATCTTATATTCTTCCTTAACTTCGATTCTTAATTCTAGCGCTAGCGCTACCAAGTCGCACTTTCTCGATTTTGCAATAAATGCCATGTTAGAAATACCAGTTAGGAAATACAATAACAATAAAACTAATACACAGAGAGAAAAAATCAATTGAAACTCCACCCGACCTTTTCTCTTACAAAATTCTATCGAACACTATTAAATTTCATCTAACCATAAATATTTTTAGAATCCCAACAGAGAACAGAAGCAAATATCACTTACCTTGGACAACATTTCTGGATTGTACAGATTTCCTGGAGCTAGAATCGAAAATAGTATGGCCTCGTTGATCATCAACCTATAGCCTTTACCGATAACTGAACACTGATGATAGAGCGCTGATATCCTTACTGACGGAAAGCTGCGATCATCGCCCGCGTCTTTTACCATTCCACGCCGCCGCTGCCGCCAGATGTGAGGAGCGATCCCTCTCCCTTGACGAGGCTTAACCGCCCCTGGGTCCGTTCTTAGTGTTATAGGAAGGTATTACGCGGTTTACGAGTCCAGACACGGTCTTCAGTCCCAAAATTTATTTATTTGCACATCTACTGGGACACATCACACATTATAAATACATATATATTGAAATTTACGCTGATGAGAAAAAAAACAGCCACTTTTACACGTGCGAGCTCTCCTACCCCCTCTTTTCTCCTCGACCCCCGGGCCTACTTCTCTCCCCGTCTCTCCTCCTTCTCGACAAACAGGTTTCCGGTTGGGGAATCAACGGGGGGGAGGAAAGCAGATATATGTATATATATAATCCATTCCTGACACACTACATTGATGAAGTTGAATCATTGCAACTGTCTAAAAATTTGAGGGAAATCCTTATAAAATATAAATTGTTTATCTATAACAAATTTTATATTTCTGGCATACTAGTTAATCCAGTTTCAGAAATTTTATTCAAAGGCTTCTTAGATATCGTTTACAAGGTTCTGCATTTCATGTTTCCTCTGATTTAAGAATTTGTTCAAGGACTTTTGAGATAAAAATAACGTAAACGTGACCAGTGAGTGGCAAACAGTGCTCGAATCAAGAAAAGTGGAATATTTCTCAAGAATAATTTTGATGGGTTTGGGATTTTAATTTGTCATCAGATATTCTACAATTTATTCAGCGCAGTATGCAGTTGTTTCACTTTGGGAAACGAGGGTTTAGTTGGAAATATATTTAAGCCGGTTGTCTGCCTTTCGATAGTGGAAGATGAAAAAAATGCATGGTCTGATTATAAATTGCATCCAGTTACACTAAGCTACATATTGTGAAATGAAAGAATTTCGCAAGTAACTCAGTTTCTTGGTGAATGTATATGGGTGTAAATTTTGGCTTCACAGTTATTTTTCTGGTGGCACAATGTTCATCTACCAATAATCATTAGCAGCTGTGTGGCCAATCCTATAGGCGGCTCCTGATGAACGAAGTGATTTTGGACCTTGTTTTCGCTATTCAGCTAGATTGTTTTTTTACAAATCGAAGTCGCAGGACCTGCACATGTAGTCAAGAAGAAACAACTTATCAGAATTACGGTTGCAGTTCTTTAGTCTATGGCAGGGGTGGGCAGACTTTTCCAGGGTACGGGCTATCTCTAATTTTTTCAAGGTGTTGCGGTCCACCTAGTGCCGTAGGTGTGGTCAGCTAAAAAAAAAAAAGTCTACAATATTTATAACTTAATAATAAATACGGAATATGTACTTACCAATATAACTACAAGAAAAAAAACTTACTCTTTTAAAACCGCGTTTAAAGCAAATCGCATCGGTGTTCCATAAATGTTTCTTTTATGTAGTATGCTCGTTCTGAGGTCTTAGTAAAGGCGGTCACCCCAAAATGTCTTGGTGGTCCACCGGTCGATCGCGATCGACTTACCATAGACCAGGGGTGGGCATTATCTACTCGAAAATTACGTAAATACAAAAAAATACGGTGAATTAATTAAATTTGACATGTTTTCCTAAGAGACCAATGATGGACAGACCACAGTATCAGGAACTCTTAAGGAGCTACCCAAAATTATGGTGGAAATGCATTTTTATCTTTTTATCCTTCAATAACCAAGTGATCCTATCTCAGCGTTTAGTTGGTGTTATTCTTAACTATCCAAAATCTGTTCTTTAAAGGAGAGGAAAATATGATTTAGAAAAAAAAAGATCTCACTGGATCCTTTTGGCACCCTCACTCGTAAACTGCTCTAAAAATTTTAATTAAATACTGCTGCTCTGTTTCCGTGTATTTTTTATTGTAACTCGATTGTTACGCCTGGTAAAAGTTTCTGTAAAAATTCTTGCTTCGTCACTGAGAAGTTTGATTATATAACTTCTCAGTGACAACTGAGTTAAAAATCCGTACTGTAAAAAGAAATTAAAAATTTTGATACGTAGAAACTTTTTGATGAATTATTCATTTATTTAAACTTATTTGCTTGTTCCCCATTTGGACATGAAAGGAAATGAGCATTACAGTTAATAAATTAACGTGCTGAAGTTCTTTCCATGACCTGAAACTGTCGCATTATTATACGAATGGTTAACTATCCTAAACTTATGCCGAATTAGTGTCTCGACAAATAATTTACGACCTAATCACCGGACGTGAAAAGTAATATCTATGTGAGAAAAAAAAAATCCATCGAAATTCTTGCAAATGTGTTTTAATGCGTTTTAAAAGTATAAGAAAGAAGAGATATTTGTGTGTACGAAAGTTTTGGTTTGTGGTAGCATTTTCATCTCTCACGACAAAATAATTCGTGATCATACATTAATCATGTATTTTTCACATGCTTTTCTGTAGAATTATTTTCTTTTATTTCACTTTTAAACCTACCACTTATTTTCTCCAAATTAAATAGTGGATTTTGCTGTGAAATGTATCTTATGTAGATGTATCTTTTTTTCAATAGGGTAACGCAAATTTTCAGTAGACCTTTTTGTCTTGTATGTTTCAAAATTCATAATTTTTTGATTTTATTTATTTAAACTTCACGGAGAACGGCTGTATAAAATATACATACGCTGCAAGATTAAACACTATCCAAATGACTCCTACCTTTGAAGCCGTTAGAGGTTGCTTTCTGCGCCTTCTCCTGGCAACATGGAAATAATATTTAACAGTAATTAAGATATATTTTTTATTTATCTCACCTTCCTTCCAAAATATCCATTGTTACAGCGAGTGGGATCGCTCTTGAAAGTGGGTCGTGATCATTAAAAAGTTTGATAACCACTGGTTTAGATGACAACTAGTCCTCCCCAACGTGATATAGCGTTGACGCTGTAAACTTCAAACGTAAAGATGATCGGGGATGGAATAGAAGTACAGGTAACCCTCTTATAACACGGTAGATAGGTTCCTAGAAAATGCCGTGTTGTGTGGAACCGTGTTATGAATCCCAGAGACAGTTCAAAAAAGGGGGTTACGTTCTGAAAACTTATTAAAAACATTTTTTTTTAAATTCCATATAAGCAATTTAATTTTTATTAAAAATATAAATGTATGCATAAAACAAAATGAAAAGAAACAAAAATATTACTTTCATTTAATGCGACCTTAATTTAATAAAATTCTTCCTCATCACTGCGCAGTACAATCAAACGAGAACGTTTTTTCGATTGAACGATATCACCTTCACTTTCAGAACCTTTTTCTTCATTTAGATTTTTTGCTCCTTCTATCCTCTTTGAAAAATCTGTAATTTTCGTTGATTTATTGGTTTCTACAATATCATTGTAGATTAACGATATGGAGATAGACAATTTTGCAGCTCCCTTTTTGAATTTTCGGCTTCTTTCATCGGAAAGGTCTGCATTCAGGAAAAATGATTAAAGATTTTCAGCTCAGCTTAGGCCTTCTTGTAATTTTATAGAGTTATAAATGAATGAATTATAATTTGTTTATGCATTTTCATGTAAAGCCACTGATAGTTCGTCATTTCTTCCTGTCATTATTTTAAGGTAATTTAGTTTTTAAATGTGTTAATCAAAAATCATGTTATCTAGTGCTGTAGAAGTATAGTGTTGTACAAAGGTTTACGCAATTTTTTTAATCGCGTTAGAGCGAAACCGTGTTACAGGTTGCAGCGTTATACGAGGGTTCCCGCGATTTTTCTTATCGTGTTAGAGCGAAACCGTGTTGTAAGATGCCGTGCTGTAGGAGGTCTACCTGTAATACTAAACGGTTTTCTTCCGGAGGGGTATGCCTCTTACCATATAATATGTTACGAAAATAACCAAATTAGGGTGAACAGTTAAAACAACAATAGTTCACAAATGTTAAAATAATGCACATTTACACAATATGCAAAATCACTGTGCTATCGCATTGTTTAATGAAAATTTGAAATAATCTTATTTAATAACTCTTTTTAGGCAAATGTGTCAGTTTTAGTGGCATTAATAATTCTAAATTAACTTCAAATAATGGAAGAAAAATATACTTGCATCTCATGAGAGATTTTGAATACAAGGATGTTACTACTTTTTAGTACAGCGCGCTGGCTTTCGGTGCTGAAGGTGCTCGGATCGAAATCCGGCGAAGCGCCACTAAAATACCTCCATTTGTGTCGTCCTTTCATAGGGGGTATATACTGGTCCGCCTATATGGTGCTCCCATACTAAAATGGCCAGCAAAAACTGCGGTGAATAACAGGTGAATGTCTTCCGACAAAGTGCCTCCGCATATGGGAAAAAACTTATTTTGATTTTTAAGCTTCTTTATCTCTGAATGTATTTATGAACGGAAATTTCTGCGCATATGAATTGAAGTTTCGATCATTTAGGTTTTACAGTTTTTACTGTGTTCTCAGAAAGTGGAGTCGAACCATAAGTGCAAGTAAATGCTTAGTGTAGTAAACAGAGAATATTAAAATTGTCTTTATGATCTTCTTAATATTCCTATTTTAGCGTTATCGTTAGTTTTTAATTTTGCAGCGAATGGATTTGAACAGTTCCATCTTTAAAATAAGAAAGTTCAAAATTCCCTAAAAAAGTTAATTCTTTTTAATTGCTGTATATATAATAAAAGTGATCTGTGTATAAGCTCAATGCTGTCGATCTAGTTATAATAAAAATTTATTTTTAATTAATATTTTCCATTCCGGTTGTGAATGGTATTGTGAACAAAATTCGCATTTTATTTTTCTTCTTCATTCCGTGACTTCTATTTTGATGCATGGGAAATATCTGTCTCGTCACTTATGCGCGAACGACATGATGAATAAACCTGCGTGTCTCAGCTCGATGCGGTTGATGATAGCTGGCAGCCATGTCAAATGCGGGGACATCGGCGGAATAAACAATCGGAAGAGATAGTGTATCGCCTATCTAACGTCATTGAACAAGGGACTGTCATGACTGTTTTAATAACATCTTACGGCGGGATAAACTGATGTCAAATGTTTGACATGTTTATGCAGCTGGGTGTTTTACAAAAATTAACGTTTCCCGTATAAGTTTCGAATATTTTGGCGTATGCGCTCGATTTATTAAAATTTGACCCCTACGCACCGTACCTAACAATTTTACGTGGTATATTGTCTATGCTTTATCTGCAGAAATTAGAATCTCAGCCGTCTACATTTCGCCGTTAAACCAGTTTATCAATATTCAGGCTGTGACTTGAACTCCAGACGTCTTAAATGCAAATCAAGTTAATATTTACCCTTAGTTGTGAGATACTCTGGCTCAGCCTTTTAAAGACACTTTAATTGATTTAGCTGACGAACATACGAAATGTCAATCTTGTCAAATCGAAATATCTTTCTACATTCAGTTGTGAAGAACAATTTTACTATTTTCTGAAAGATGCCTTTAAAGTTATGAAAATCCTACCATTGCATAATTAACACCTGTAAGTCGGTAAATTTGCTTCTGAGTGAGTGTCAATCACAACTCATGCTCTATCAGGGTGAATGCAATAGAATTTTTTCGTGCTTTACGTATAATGTGCAACTCCTGCCCACTCTAATGGAACCATGATGAAAATTATTCTTCGTAATGCTTTGAACTATATCTGAACTCAAATGATTCAACACCTTTTTTAGAAGCCTTGAAAACTCCATTTCCGTGCTTTCTAGTTATTACATCGCCTAAAACATTTCAGATTCGTCGGCAAACATTTCAGATTCGTCGGTAATTTTTTTTTCAAGGTGAACTTGCGTGCATAGCGGATTTTGATCGCTTTTCAAAGATGCAATGTATTTTCTGAGTGCATGTATGTTAACTTTCGGTTTGTTACATGGTGGTCTTCGAATTCTTTAGAGATTTTTCTATTCATTTTTTAAAAATAACTTAATCTGCCGACTGATCAATATGAAACTAATCCAACCCGTATAAAATATGGTTTGAATGACAAAAATTACCCTAGAGTCTAAAATTTTTTTTTAAAGTTATTATTCCAGTATGCAATTAACTGGTTCAGTTAACAGATCTGAAAAAAAACGTAAATGCAGGAAAAATAAATTGTTTTTAACTTTTGTATGTTTCAATAATGAATATTTTTTTTCTATATTAATTAGTCATTTGTGTTGTGGATATTAATATTATAATTGTTTTTAATGTTTATATAAATTAAAAATATATAATTTAATATAAATTAAAAAATATGAATTATATTAATATAAATTTATACATAATTTTTCGTTTTTCTAGTGAAATGCTAGTGACTTAGACTCATAGATTGAGAAGTGCCCCTAAAAAGTTCTTCACAGAGCTAACAACGATTGGCGAGTTTTTCCGAATTTTTTTATGTACCCATCATAGCCATTTATTTTAATAGATTAAATATATTATAAATAATAAGTCTGTAGTTAAAATGATTTTACTGATGCGAGAAAACGGAGCAAAATACAGAATCACTAATATAAACAATGTTCACGCTAGTCAGATTTTTTGGAAATACGAATATATTGATTTTCTCCAACGCAACAATTGTTGTAAAATGTACGAAATAAAACATAACTTTACGGAAGGACGTTCGTAGTTATTACAGAATTAGAGAATGTTTAAGGAGATGGTGTAATGTATCTTAGAAATATGAAAAAAAAAGTCAACCACACATATCCACAACTGTCTGAATGGTACTATATTTTTTTAATATTTCACTTAAACCTTGTTTACTATAAATGTAATTTCCCCCTACTTTACTTCTACACTTAAACATCACAATTTATCGTAAAAAAAAATAAAATACCGTATTAACTGTCCACCGCTTACCCTTCATCAGTGGTTTAAGAGTCATGTTTTCTTTTCGCATGGGTATATACTTTGTAAAAGGCTTTACATTGTAAAAGGTCAACTTTTTCTTCCGCCACATTTTAAAATCTTTCGAAACTGAAATAATTACTTCAGTAGAATACGAATTAAAATCAATTCACGTATGAAAACCTACATATTTGAGAAGATGGAAATGATTGTAAAAGTTTTCATCGTCCATGGGAGTTGAGTACAGTTTTGGGATTCCCTAAATACCTTGTGAATGATGTAAACATTCAGTTACAGAGTCAAACCATGAATAATATCAATTATAGATTGATTTAATTTGAATCCATTCTACTTGAAAAATTTTCAATATTTACCCTTTTATGAATTTTAAAATCTCTAAAAGTTCTTACTTGTAGGATGTATTTTCCTGCCTTTAATTACCGCGTCATTTTTCTCAAAGTAATTTGAAAGGTGAATTCAAGATTAAATTTGACTCTGTTTTGCAAATATAAAAGCAGCAATTTTCACCTTCATTTACTTTTTTGTAAATATAACAAATATTTCGTCTGAGATGAAATTTCCATTTATAGAATTAGTGCTTCGAGACCCTTCTGCAAATTCTTGATTTTATATTTTGCTTTGATGCAACAAAATCTGTTTTTCAGTAAGTATGAATTTGAAAATTGAGCTTTTAACAATTTCAATTTATCCGATATAATTTCTTTTCAGTATTGTTCGAAACTATATCTTGAGAGAGGTCATGCTATCTTTGCAGTCTTCATATCTCGCTATCCTCTGGCGATTCATGCATAAAACGAGTAAATTGTTAGTGGTGAGGTATATCGTTTTATATGTTTATGCAAATTCCTTTTACTACCACAGATTTGAGGTTACGTCTGAGGGCGGCTAGTTGGCTTGTGGTTATGCCCATACAATTTGTGGGTTTTAATATTACAATGCGTCAAGGTGGGTGGCATGTGGAGAATATTACTTCTTGAAGGAATATCAAATAAGTGTATTCAACGCATTTTTGGACTCTGAGAAGTTCTTTCCCTGTCAACTATCATTCCGTTTGTTATATCAAGTAGGTACGACTTTTGAATGGAGGCAACAGCTTCAACACTCAAAAATACCCAGCTACAAAAATAAGAAAATAAATAAAATAGTATATATATTTCGGAAGTTCAATACCAGGTGTTGGGATGTTCAGTTTCATGATACTCAACGTAATTTTCTCGTAGTTTAGATTTCATGATGTGTCTCCTTTTGATTGGCCAGAAGGTCATAATCTATTACCCACATATTTGTTAACTATAGATTTAGTTGAGATAATATCTTAATCGTTTCTATTAACTCGTTGCAATGAGCTTTAATATATATCAAGAAATATCTGAATTTCCAATTCAGTACATCACTTAGTATATAAAAGTAAGTCAACTGCTCACATAAGGAAATTGAAAGTAGATCTTTATATAGTTGCATTATTTAATGTACTTTTAGCATCAGCCTGTGTGAGAATATTTCTTACAATATCTGCATGTTTTTATGTTTAAAACCTTTTCTGGTATAAATAAGTATATTTCTCTGTAATTAGACTTTTATATAATTCAGATTTTTCTCTTTGGTCGTTAAGTAAAACGACACCTGTTTCTTTTTGCCATTTTTAAGGCATTTCTCTTTCTCTGTTGATGCACTAATTCAGTTTTTATTTGAATAAAATATTCACTACAATCTTTGTGAAAGTCTAGATTACCCTGCGAATGAAGAGAAGGTCGTAACACTCTTGGTGGAAATGCATATTATCAGTGCACTAGTCGTTGAAAACCCTTTCCCAAAAGTCCCATGTTTAAAGCTACCCAGAGAAAAGATCTCAATAAATTCCAAGAGCAAGACCCAGCGTCCAGGAAAGAATTTCTCAGAGTCCAAAAATGCGTTGAATACACTTATTTGATATTCCTTCAAGAAGTAATATTCTCCACATGCCACCCACCTTGACGCATTGTAATATTAAAACCCACAAATCCTCAATAAAGTTGCACTTTATCCAGGCTATATACCTGCCTTTTCACTTTGTCACCCTCTCCTCTTACCAAAATGACTGTCAAAGAATATTTTTATTGGGAGGCCTAAATGTTGTCTCTGATAGTAAATGTTAGTATTTTCATAATGTGAAATGAATGTTGAATTATTTTATCAAACAATGTTGAACATAAGTGTAATTATTTGATACCTATAAATGATACTTTGGGGGTAGTTTCGTAGTTGTTCTTACTGTGATGAAGGATAACGAAATACTACAGCCATTGGGACAGGCTCGTAACTAGAAGCTGTCATGGTGTTTTCCCTATTTTTTATTAAAGGGAGATAAGTTGCACATACTTCAGTACCCGCTTTAAAGAGAAGAGGGGAGAGAAATGCAGTTGCGCCGACCCCTACTGCGATAAGATACTGTAAGGACTTTGCCTAAAACTAAGACTGACAGCCTTTAATATTTACAAAATGCTTTATTGGCATTCTTGAATAAATATCGGCTCTATACAAAATTTACAAAGTAAACATGATCTAAGGATAATTCGCGGGATCAGGATATCACGAGAGGGATACGGCAGGCTCTCCGTCTCTGGCACACGTCCGACGATGGAGGTTGTTCACACCTGTAAAAAAAAAGGTCATCTGCCCCCATTTACATCGAGGTGGCGACTATATACCCTCACAAACGCCTGTGGGTGGTTGAAGCGGGCTCTCTTTGATTTCCTTTCTGTAGACCGTCTTCAAACTATTCCGCGTCTTCCGCTAAAGGCTAAACGATTATCCTCCGGACAGGCTTTGTCTGCAAGGAGGGGATTTCTTACAGAAGACGGCTTCCTAATTGTCCGATGGCGACGCGGCGTCTGCCACAACTCGGTGACAAAGCGACTGTCACCGATGAATACGGTAGGTGGATAATGGCCGTCTTGCCGCCAGGCCCTCTCAGGAATTCCGGGTGTGAAAAGAGGCGCAAAGTCATTACAGACTAAATTCCTCCCCTCCCCAGATGTTTTTCTGCAGAGAGTTTTCACCTGCAAAAAACAGAACAAAAACATGGTCCTTCTCAGGACAATTTCAATTATAAAAACTTTTCCCGAAGGCAAATGCACACCCAATTGACATTACGAGTAGACCGTTAATTTTGATCAAACTCTGGCTTTACCTTCATGAAAGAAAATTTTTAACTGTACTTCAAAGTATTATTTTTAAAAGCACAACAAAAGGAATTTATACTTAAAATTTACGCACTTTAAAATCTCTAATAAGAGGACATGCCGTAGCAAAGAAATTATAAAATTACACAATAATATAACACGTCCTGGCAAAAATTTAAATAAAACAGTATACTAATACATGTCAATCAAAAAAAAAATTAAATTCATAGAACACTAGTACATACACATGACACTACATAAAAACATTATAACTAGTAAATCACTCAACTGGGATCCCATAATTTACCTTAATTGTGATCACATGACACAAATAAATTCTCAAATTGATATTAAACACAGTTACAATGAAACAACTTTACACCAAATAAATTAAACACAAATCCAAAATGGATACCTAAACTTCATACAGAACATATCATCACGGTTACTAATACACATGAAAATTTTAAATTTCTTACTTATCTTTTAATACGTTTAACACTTATAGTCCTAAAACAATTTAATACTCGGCTTTCCGTAAATTCTGGATCAGGGAACTTAGTTCGTTCACGATTACCTGTGATCCAATCTGCCGTTTCCATTTAAGTGGACAGTCATCAGTGACCTAAATTCAAATATTCATTTTATCCTACTATAGATTCACAATCGATTTAGAGTCTAATTTTTTTCAGTACTGACTGATATAAAATTATAACAAAATAGCTCATTGGCTCATTCCTTATCAAAAAAAAACTCACAAACTTCACATTCCTGTTAATCACTTTGTTTCTTTGACAACACTTACATTTATCTGTTGTCGTAACAACTCTTCAGACAAAACTTATCGATTTCACAATAAATCATTCAATTGCGGTATTCAAACACCGTACGGAGTGCATTTTGACTCCAATTACTACCTTCTTAGGTATACACAAAAACATACACATCTGCATTTAAAAGTAGCCCATACCTTTCTGAGGCATTCTACTGGCTTATGCAACAAACAAAACAGAACATAAAATGTTACAATTGAACATTAATTAAAACCTATCTGAGCATTCCAACACGGCATACATAAAACCGTCATATGGCGTTTGCCACTACAAAACCGTTATATTATGTTAACGTCAAAGGAATTTCACCTGAATATTCCTTTAAAGCAAACTCAACTTCTATGGTCGAGTCGCTCAAATTTACAAACAATTACATGTTACACTTCATAAAAAACATTACTCAAACGAATACACATTAATTTCTGGTCACATTTTTTACACTGAAACTACAATTAATCACATACTTATAATATACATTTAAACTTTTACGACTAAACTTCGGCTTAGCCTGGTGTTCGGCGGGAATTACATGGTTAAGACGTTTCACAGTATTCTTAACATTAGGACATTTCCCCTTTTGACATTTGTCACAAGCCGACACGTAATCATTTATATCTAAGTGACAATATGGCCAATAAAAATACTGAGTTAATGATTCTTTCATCCTTAGCAACGCCTAAATGAACGTTAGTATGTTCGTGGCAGAGAGTCTTTTTAATTTCTCTCGATACTTTCGAGGCACAATAAGCAGGTTTCTAGTGGTTCCATCGTTATTTTTTTTCTTGGTAAAATAACATCTCGTTTACCACCACGTACTTATTTTCTTCGGGCGTCTTCTGTTTTCGCCCTAATCAAAAATTACTTTTAATTCTTCGTCCTCACTTTGTGCAACTCTAAATTCTTCGGGTGAAGTCTTTAATAAGTCCGGGAGTAATTATTTGTTTCTCCTGGAGAGGCAAGATAGTCCGCGCTCTCTCCAGCAGGGATTTCCTTCTACCGCTTCTGATCCGGGGATCACTTGCTCTATTCTCGTTTTTTCATCTCCCGTGTCTAGCCTTTCTCTAATCAAATTTTAGGTTTTCGGCCCGAGTTTGCACAGTATTTTCACCGGAACTTCAACATTCCTGTTGATTCTTCTGAAGCAAGGCTGCCGTTTATTTCCTAACAAATAGTGTTTCTGCTCGAATTCCGTATTGCTGACAGCTGCTTCTAGTTCTGGTGTGGCCCAGTCACATTTGAAATCGACCCTCTGCTATAGGTAAGCAAAAACGGATGAATCTAACACAGGTGCACTGACATAAACGTGCTCTCCTGTGTACATATGTGGGTTGTACCAAATTTTAGAAATCAGATCAATGCTCGCTCCTGTGTCTCTCAGAATATACGAGATTTTCCATTAACGACTCCCTGACTGATATATGGAGTCATCACGGCCACTCGAGTCTCCTCCACTAGTTTCTGTTGGCCGCGATAAATTTCCGTCTCTTTAAGTTTAGGACACTGTGGTCTCAGATGGTCATAAGAACCACACTCGTAGCAACGGAGCTGTTTTCTTTCTCAAAAATTCTTTCCTTGTTTTGTCCACTATAAGCTTCTTTTTCCACATCTTTTTTTTCTTTCTTCTCTTCCTTAAAATTATGGTTATTTTTAAATGGCTTATTAAATTTATCTGTGGACTTTTGATTCTTTGGGAATTCTCTTGTTCGGAAACTGTCTTGCAAGCTTTCATACTTATCTATTTTTTCCGCTAATTCTAAAGGAGTATTAATCTGCATCCACCTGCTCCAAAAAATGATCTTTTATATCGGCAGGTACCCGTCTCTTCATCTGTTCCGTTATGTGTAGGTCTCTCAGTTTCTTAAATGTAGTGATTTCTAAATCTGCTATCCATTCATCATAATAGCCACTAAGCTCATGGGCATAATTCCTCCATGACTTATCTGCGAGTTTAGGATGGCGATAAAACAGTTGTTTTAATTTTCTGTATTCATCCTAAATCTCTGGAGAATCATCTCTTTTACGTAGTCATAATCTTTTGCCTGTTCTGGCGATTCTCTGGCCATCATGTTGGAAATTTCTGGGGTTAGTACCCCTAACAAATATGGCACCCAATCTTGTTTAGGGACTCCCGCCATCTCTGCTCTTCTCTCAAAATTAATTAGATACAGGCCCATTTCGTCCCGTTTCTCGTCAAATTTCTGCATGGTTTTAAGGAGCTGAATGTTTCTGAGTTGCGTCTGCATCTCTGTCCCTCCCATTTCGTGCTCTATTGTCTCCATTAATTCCTAATTCCAGTCTCCTCATTCGAGAGTAAGTTGGTCTTGACGAATTTTGTCTCTCTTTCTCTCTCTCTCTCTTCACGTTTCCTTTCTATCTTCAATAATACGCTCTAGTGCGAGTCTAGCGTCTTCTTCGACGTAATTTTCGTTTTCTGTAATGATCTTCTTAATTTCGAAAATCTTAAGCGTATCGTCAGCTAGTCTCCTAACTCTTCTAAAAGTTCTAAAAGGTCCCCTTTCTTACCCTTATTTAAAAAGGACATTTTTCCAAATTTAGGGTTTCTAATTTAGGGTAACTAACTTTAGGATAAACAATAAAATTATCCCTCAGCTACTAGCTATACTTTCCGACGGTATGTGTCCTAACCGGAACTAACAAGTTCAAAACTGATCAATTTTAGACCGAACTATAATTTTAGCCCTATGAACACCAAACTAGCACCGCACAATATAAACATTCACAATTTACTCAATACCTATCAAATCAAAATACCGAACTCTTACACAGAATACACATAAACAGAATTCTCAAATTAATCAATGCTCTATATAGATTTCTCACACAGTAATACACAAATACTAAATTATCACTGTTAATATCAAAGCATAAGAAACTTAAATATATCTGTTTACTATTAAAAGAAAAAAAATTCTAAATAAACACTGTTATTATCAAAAGCAAAAAAAAAATTCACTTTCTTAAAAATAGAGAAAAACATACAGTATTTGCAATTAACAAAACACAGAAATTGGCTAAACTTATTGCAATTCCTAACAAATATTGGTTCTTTACTTGAACACTAACTGGTTACTCATTCATATACCATAAAAACACACAGAAATTGGTTTTACTTATCACAATTCCTAAAACAATAGTTCCTACTTAGAACTTCAAATGGTTAACTCATACACCATTAAAACACAGAAATTGATTTAAATCATCCAAATTTCTAATATAAAATATCAGTTCTTAATACGAACTCTAAATGGCTATTTATACATATACCATCTAAAAAAACACAGAAATTGATTTAATTCATCAAAATTTCTAAAATATCAGTTCTTAATACGAACACTAAATGGTTAACTTGTACATATACCATTTAAAAAACCCACAGAAATTGATTTAATTCATCAAAATTTCTAAAATATTAGTTCTTAATGCGAACTCTAAATGGCTACTTATAAATATACCATTTAAAAAAAAACAAAATAATTTTTACTTATTGCATTTATACAAAACCATTATTTAGTTTTTAAATCAAAGCCAGAATCTGATAAAAAGAATCGGCCTACCTGTAATCCTTTCGTTCATCACTGATATCCTATCGTAACTTCTGACACCAGTTAATAACAGTCTGTAAGGACTTTGCCTAAAACTAAGACTGACAGCCTTTAATATTTACAAAATGCTTTATTGGCATTCTTGAATAAATATCGGCTCTATACAAAATTTACAAAGTAAACATGATCTAAGGATAATTCGCGGGATCAGGATATCACGAGAGGGATACGGCAGGCTCTCCGTCTCTGGCACACGTCCGACGATGGAGGTTGTTCACACCTGTAAAAAAAAGGTCATCTGCCCCCATTTACATCGAGGTGGCGACTATATACCCTCACAAACGCCTGTGGGTGGTTGAAGCGGGCTCTCTTTGATTTCCTTTCTGTAGACCGTCTTCAAACTATTCCGCGTCTTCCGCTAAAGGCTAAACGATTATCCTCCGGACAGGCTTTGTCTGCAAGGAGGGGATTTCTTACAGAAGACGGCTTCCTAATTGTCCGATGGCGACGCGGCGTCTGCCACAACTCGGTGACAAAGCGACTGTCACCGATGAATACGGTAGGTGGATAATGGCCGTCTTGCCGCCAGGCCCTCTCAGGAATTCCGGGTGTGAAAAGAGGCGCAAAGTCATTACAATACCTTGAGCCATTTGCTCTTCACTGTTTGGAACTGAGACTCTATGTCAACGCCCAACGGCCGCGGATACATTTGCTATTTTAAAATGTGTTTCAAATTGTGCTATGAGTTTTTCTGAAAATTGTTTGCCTAGAAGCAATATTAAGAACATTTTACTTGGGGTCTGTGAATGGATTGCGACTTTAGGCTTCTACGTACAGTCTGCTCTTCGAAGACTGCACGCTTCTACCTATTGGGAAATGTAAATAAATATATGCACTGTCATATCTACTCAAGACGAAGAGACTTCGAGCTCATATTTACCCTGTTTATCCATGGAAAAATACATATCGATTGTCTTGCCCACAGAGTGCGGCAAATAATCATCTATATATATATAAAACAGTTCCGCGACTGACTGATTGACTGACTGACATGCAACGCTCAGACCAAACCGCTGGACCTAAAGGGCTGAAATTTTGCATGGTGATACTTCTTATAGTGTAGGGGTGCACTAAGAAAGATTTTTGAAAAATTCATAGATTTTTTTAAATTAAATTTTAAGCTGTTTTAGTAACTTTTTTAAAGTTTGCATTTTAAAATAATTTGAGGGGTTATAAAATTAAAATCACGATAAAGATCATAAAAGTTCCTTTAAAATAAAATCTTTTTCGAATCTTTACCTCCATTTTCTGATTTTTGATGAATTTTTAAAGATCATTTTTAGAATTAATTTATTAAATGCTGATGACGTGATTTCTTTTTCTGGTACTTTAAATTAATTTATCGTCACGTGCATACCAACGAAATAGACAAAAAAAATATTTTTTATTCTTGCTAATGCGGCAGACGATTGGACATTATCCAAAAAAATATTAAAATACAGTAAAAGATCTGTTCCTCAAACTGTTATTATATTAACTGTACTATATTCTTAGTATGTTCTATTAGATTTAATTTGAATATTTTCTTCTACATTATTTTGTCTAAAAAAATATCCGATTTTTTATAAATATATTTTTGGTTTTTTTACATTTTGCATACTTGATCGTTGTATTTCTTATAAATATATATTTTTTGGCATTAATGGCATACGTTTGCCGTTGAATTTATTGAAGGTACTCCGTAGCGAAGTGCGGGTTTTCAGGTAGTTATTACATATATCTCATCGTATTTATATCCAAATCTGATTCGCTAGAAAATCTGAAATATTCAAGATTAAAAACTAAGTGATAGTACGCTAATTATTAAAACAGATAGTTTTTTAGTATTAGCGTTATATCTTTCTTAGAGTTCTTTAAATTTTTTCCGTGGTAATACCATCCCTATCTTTCTCTCTCTCTCTCTCTCTCTCTCTCTCTCTCTATATATATATATATATATATATATATATATAAATAATCATTGCAGGAAGTTTAAAATTACATTCGATTTTGGTTGTTTTTGCTCTTGAGTAGGCCCAGAATTTTTTTATTGCTTCGTGCTTACGGGGTAATGATTTTTTTTATCTCCATTCTTTATAATGTTGATATGTACTTGAAATATTTCGAGCTCCAATATAACCTTTTGTAATTCTTGTAATCCGGTATTGGTCTCTGTAGAAATCCATGGGCTTGACATTTTTTTTTTTTTACTCGTTAGTATCATGTCTTCTGTACATGTCATATGAGAAAGAGTCGTTTTTTTCTGAAGCTGTTTATCTAATATCGTTTAAGATAAAACAGACTATTTTACCATCGTTGGTGCCATGTTTGGGTAGTCCTGTGAGAGTTGTCGATTGTGAAGTATTGAAATAGTCATGATGCGCTTTTAAGAATCAACCCTCACGCTAGCTTGTGTTTTAAAGAGTTTAAATATAAAGTTTTCTGATTTGATAACAGAAAACGAATACGTGATCAAAGTAATACGAAATCGATGGAGTGTAAAGTATTTTAGATTTATTGCCCAACTGGAGTTCTTGATAGCTAATGAGATATTTTAGTTCAAAATGTATATTTATCGTCAAGTGTCATGCATGTTAGAAATTGCACTACTAAAGCGAAAAAATCCTACGCTTATATGAAACGTCATTGTTGAGATGTGTATTGACTTATGTAAGTATTTTAAAAAGAGGCTGTAGGTATTTTAGATTTTACGTCATCAGAAATTATCTGGTTCAGTGTTCTGTCAAGAATTTTATGTTTATCTTCAGGTAGTGAAATACGGTTTTTAAATTTTTTTGAAAGTTTTGATCTAAATTGAACGGTTTAATTTTATTTATTATTATTGATGATTCGTACTTAGCATTTTACTATCACATAAAATTAATAATTTAAATATCTGTAATCTCTTGAATTTTTTGGCAAAGAAACTATCTTTCCCTATATTTTAGTTCCTACTTTGATAAGTACAACCCGTTTACGAAATCGAATCCTATCGTGTAGTTAGCCTTAGCTATTGAATTTTCTATCCACATCATACCTGCATAACTCAAACTATCAGATATTTCAATGGAAGTGAGATTAATCCTGAATTATTGCTTCTTATCGCCTCTGTTAAAAGAAAGTTCAAAGTTTTGCAGTTTCACTCCTAAGGTCTACTAAAAGTATGCCGTTTTTCTGTTTGTTATACACAGGTCTTCAGTTCTACGGGATGTATTTTGACAAGCAAGGAAAATTTTAAAGAATTCGGCTTTAATATATTTTTTTTTCGTGGCAACTGATGCTAATGCAAGTGTTTATTTTTTGTTAATGATCTAATTTCAATGAAGTATTGACATAAATATCTTAGTCTATACTTCAAGATACTAAATTCTCCTATACTTACTTACGATACTTTTTATTTGATATAGATGTCAATCTAAAATGTAAAGTTTTGATAATGTAATGTATTTTGAAAATGTAAAGTTCTTAAATGTAGATATTAATTCTTCTAGATCCCAGCTGCGACTTCTTGCCCACTCAAACTAGTATAAGTTTTCATTATTATCATAATCAACTGCAAACATGTGGATGAGCCGTATGTACCTACAAAATCTCTGAAATTTCGAAAGAAAATATTTGACAAAAAATGCCCCTCGTTTTACCCCGTATGTTATTTATTTCATATTGCTGTTTCAGACATGTATAAGCTACGAATGTAATTACTTCACAAAGAAATATTTTAATTTATTTCATAAGCGAGGAAGTGCTTTTCACTTTGAAATGGTACCTTTTGAAGACAAAATTTCGATTCTAAAAATTATCAAGCCAGATTAGTCAACACCGCTATTTAAACAAAACATAAGCGTAAATGTTAATTATACAGCCATTGAGTATTTTTAAAGAATTCTAGAAAATAATTTTACAGTAAAGTATAGCATGGCGTTTTGTAGAAATTCTTTTAAATTTCAGTGATCGGTTGGAAAGTACTGCATAGTGATTTTGCTCTCTTGAGATAAAAGTTCCTTAAACGAATACTCTTCAAATGTCTCGTTCGTATCAGTGCTAATGTTGTTGGTAACGTGTCCAATATCACCTTTTTTTACAAAACTGTGCAAATTAAAACTCCACTAAATACGTATAGAGTAAAAGTAATAGAAAAAATATATACTAGTATTCTTAAAATTAAAAATTGGAGGGTTTTATGAAACTGGACTACAGGTATCGTGAAAACTATTCGGATATACAAATTTAAATTTTCATTTTCATTGTATTCCGACATCTGTTTGACGATAAATGCCAAACATCTTGATGAATTCCTATTCATTTCCTCGTAATGAAGTTTGTACTTCGTTTGATGTTCGCAGTAAATATTGAACGTGATTTATCTTTGACCCTCTATAATTGAAGTTTCTGAATGAAAGTAATATTGATTATCAACTTCGTTAAGATGTTCGTAACAAATTGGACGATATCACATTACAGTTTCTGAAAATCCCACTTGCATGCATCGCGAATATATTTAATTAGTAGATAAATTAGTGTAAATATTTTTGTGTGTTTTACACTGTCAATAAATGATAGGTTAACATCTCTGACTCAAGAAAGTAATCCTTAAGACCGTTTTACGTGTACTATGTTTAGAAACTTTACACAGGAGCTTTACACAAACTTTAAGTATCTTTACACTTTCAAATTATCAGATGCGTCGAATAATTCCTGAGAGAAAATTAGCGAAAGTATATGAAAACCAAACGACGAGAATTTTTTCAGTTGATTAATTAAAAAAATTCTTTCCAAACTTCTTTCAAAAGCACCCTTAATTATATATTCTGCTATTTTCCATGGCAAGCAAGTATCCGTTGAGCCTGAAGCCGACAAGGAAGCTTCAACTACACTACCATGTATAGGAAAGCATAGTCAAAACATTGCAAAAACACCCCTCTTAAATAGAATTTTACAAAAAAGCTGACTGTTTTTGTTCTCTTAAATAAAGAATCGGAGAAATTTTTATCAGACCTATGTTTAAAAATTATTTTTTTTGTTCTTCGATTTTTAAATTAATTGCTGACAAAGTAATTTTTCTTTTACAAACACTACCATGATTTTTTTAAAATCTGATCTTAATTCTTAAAATAATTTTAAGGCAATGAAAGTAGAAATCTTGAAATTAACTTCTTGCATTTGAAATATTTTTATTATTTCCATTTTAAAGCGTTGAAATCTTCGTTAATAATTGGCTACGTAGTCATAAACCTGCTTAAGAAGTTCTGGATTGAAAATAGGGTGATTTTGAGGGAGAAAATGTCTAGAGTTATTATGTTTTAATAGATATTTGTCAATTCTTAGTAACTAAAATACATGAATGCTCTCAAGATTTTGCGCTACGGAATAAGTTACTTCTTCGAAAATTTTGAATGAGTGGTAGCGTTACTTGATGAAGCATGCGATTTACAAATCGATTTCGTCAGAGGATGTAAGATTGCTCACTTGTACTAAGACTGTTTTCAAATTTATATATATTTTTTTTATATAGTTCAGTAAATTTTACTTTCAAGAATAGATTTAGTTTTCAGACTAGTTGTTTGCTATAGGTATGGTATGATTTTCGCTCTACGATAATTTCTGAATAACACACATCCCCCCAGATTTATAAACTTTTATGAAACTTGTCTGCATTTTTGGGAAATATATATATATATATATTTGTTGTGAAAGAAAAGTTTTTCTATGGCTTGCGATATTTCTTTAAAGGTATGAAACGATAAATAGGCATTAGATCTTTCTAACTGACCTATCCGTATTGCTCTGTTTTTCAAGAAATACTTTGCTGATTAAACCAATTATGTGTTACATTCTTTATTCATTAAAGAATGTAACACACGGGATTTGAATGTAATTGAAGGGATTTCTTTTATTTCTTACTAATACCAGTCAATTTCATATTGTCTTCATAAATTCCTTTATCTCTTACGACTGAAAATGAGCTTTTACAACTCTATTTTTTTTCAATAAGTAATCTTAAAATCTAGACATGTAATCGTAGTAATTACATGTACCAATGTCTTCCGAACTGTGAACTATCAACCATCTTATCTTTACAGAGGCTGTTCGCACATTTTTTAGACGATTTTGGTAAGCGGTAATAAAAAATCGTTTTCTGCAAAAGAAACAATTGCAATTCTTCTATGTTTTTAAAAGTCAAAATTGTCGTCTGGTTTTGTTTTTATTCAAAATGGCGTTTTTTACAAAGCAGTGGTTCGAAGGCTACATTTATGCTCTTTCCGAAGAGAAATATGCATACTCCGTTATCCAAAAACGATGTGAGAGTCATGGTTTTGTGATATCTAAAGCGTCGATAGGTAATATCGTCAACAAGAAAGGAAAAAAACGTCAAATTGGAGCCTCAGTGGGACAAAAATTCCAAACAAGTATCCAAGGAAAAAACTGACATCTTCGACTATTGCAAAGGTACGTTGTTTAATGATAAAAGAAAACCCCCCTAGTCAAAGGACAGTTGCAAAATCATTAAAATGCTCGGTGTCCACTGTAAACAAAATGATAAACGTTGATTTAAATCTTAAGAAAGCGAAAAAACGCAATGTGCATCGTCTTCTTCCAAATCATATCGCTGAACGCAGGACACGCTGCAGAATTCTATATGAGAAACACTTATCCAAAAAAAATGGAAAACAATTGTCACAATAGATGAATCATGGGTGTATTTAAATGATTGCAACACAAAAAGAGCCATTTATTATCATAAAAGGGGAGAAACAAATTTACGTACATGGTTCAAAGAATCGAAAGAAAGTTTTTCTAAGGGATTCATGATTGTTGCTGGTTTTTCTTATAATGGCAAGTTAAAAATAAAGAGAGTGGGAAAAAAAATGTCAAGATTAACTCCAAATACTATCAGGAACATATTTTATCGCCAATTTTTCTGAATGAAATACCATCGCTTTATCCACAGTGCCATCAATCTGTGAGACTCCATCAGGACAAAGCTAGCAGTCACACATCAAAATCCACTGTAAATTTCCTAAAAGAAATGGAACAAAAAACTGGTATCAAGGTTCACTTCACTGATATCCCTACTAAATCTCCCGATGTATCACCTATGGATTTTTGTGCTTTCGGACTTTTAAAATCTGCATTATCCAAACGTCGTCCCAAAACCCTTACAGGACTCTGGAAAGCTGTTCAGGAGGAATGGGATAGAATACCTCTTCTGACACTTCAAAAGGCATTATTATTCTGGAAATTGCGGTGTCGAAAGATAGTTCAGAATAAGGGATGTCAAATAGAACATTTAAAACGCAAGAGTTTTATGTAATTTAGTTTTGAATACAATATACATCGTCTAAAAATGTGTGAACAGCCTCTGTATATGGCATATGAATTCATGTATGTATCATATAGCTAAGTATTCCGTTTTTGAACGTTTAAAATTTTATTGGGAAGGGTATGCTTATATATAAATGTCTACACATTTTCAAAATTAAGGATTACCCTGAAAAAGCTTAAATAATAAAGATGTAGTATAGAAAATTTTAATTATCTATCTTTCGAGTGCACAGTCCGAAGAAGGAATTTGTTTTTTTCAAATTTGATTACAGAATATTTTGCACTGAAATAAACGGTGTAAAAATGAGTTAAAATTCCTCTAGAATGCATGTTATTTATCTGTTTTTTTGTCAATTAAATTTTCTGGAGTAGAAAAGTGAAACAGTAAGTGTTACACTTTTAAGTTAAATCCTGAATGATTTTTACCTTAAAATCTGTTGAGAATGGGTTTTTATTTTTCGAAAAAAATTAGATTCTGTTTTATAAAGTAAAAAATTCCATTCGACACTAATACTGGTCAGATTTTTATATTCTAGTGTCACTCCAAATTTATTCTAAACCCCCCTTCCCCCCCCCCCCAAAAAAAATAAATAAATAAAAAAAATCAGGTAGGCTCTTCTAACGAAACTACCGCGGGTTATTAACGTAGGATTACTTATGGCTGCTTACCCTTAAAAATCATTTTGGTATTTAACTGTTTACTGCTACTGGGTTTGACGCGCTGCCAAAATTATAACTCGCGACGGACTTAGAATTTTTTTTTCTTTCTGGAGGACTGTTATGCCGGCCACTCACGTAGACTTCTGTCATCTGGGACGCCGGGATTTTTGGCCCCTCGGACGCCTGTCATCGGCCACTCACGGGGACTCTCGGCGTCCAAAGCCACCTGCCTTCGCACACTCGTGATGCCCGATTTAGCTCAGTTCATGTAGGTCTGTCGTGGTGTAATCGCGCTCATTATGCTCTCTCGCAAAAAATTAGCGGCATTTTTTGTCGTTTTATAATTCACTTAATATCGTTATTGTTTTCCTCCTTTAATCTGTTTACAAGAGCACAATTATTTCGTAACTTTAAATATACCTTATGAACGTGAAATAGTGTATTATAAGATAGGAAGAATTCGCAAAATGTTTTTTTAATGATACTCTTTTTTGCTATTAAACAAAATGCATATTTATGTTGAATATACTGTAATTAGGTAAATAAACCTACGTTTCTATTAATATTGATTTTTTTTTTTGCGGCCCACCTATAGTTAAACCTTGTTTGTTTGGCCCAAGTAACCTTTGAGTTTGACACCCCTGATTTATTGTGTGTATACTTAAAGCGAAGAGTACGGATACTTGAATTTATATCGGCAAATAAATTACCATGTAAACTGGATTTATAAAGATTAGAAAATTTTAAGAAACTTACTCATAAACATACAGATGGTGGACAAAAAAATTCGAACACCGGTGAAATGATGGAAAATCTTTATTAATAGGGGGCTGGACCACCCTTTGACTGAAGTACAGATTTAATGCGACGTGGGATAGATGCATAAAGGTCATGGACAATATTTAAAGGAATATTAAGCCATTCCTCCTGCAGAGCGGTCTGTAATTCCGAAAGTCCGGATGGAGGTGGAAATCGGGAACGAAGTTTGGACTCCAAATATTGCCATAAATGTTCAATAATATTCAAGTCCGGAGACTGAGGGGGCCAGGCGAGATGTTCAACTGCATCGTCATGCTCTTCGAACCATTCTTGAACACACCTAGCAGTGTGGATAGGGGCGTTGTCGTCTTGAAAAAGAGGTCGCTCTCTAGGGAATACAGTCTGGACCAAAGGATGGACATGATCCCCTAGAACGCTTAGATAGTGATTGGATTTGATCCTCCCATGCAGAATAACAAGTGGCCCAAGACCGCGCCAAGATATCGCACCCCATACCATAATGGAGCCACCCCCATGCTTCACAATCGGCAAGAGGCATTCAGGATGAAACGCTTCTTTGGGCGTTCTCCAGACATAAACGCGTCCGGTCGTCTGAAATAGGGTGAATGACGATTCATCTGAGCATATTATCTATTGCCACTGCTGTGGGGACCAGCCTTTGTGATCTCTGCACCATTGGCATCGCTTGAAAGCATTAGTTGTTGTCACCAAGGGTTTACGAATCGCCACTCTGCCATAAATGTTCGCAGCATGAAGTTCCCTTTTGACAGTTTTTGTTGAAACGGGGTCCTGGAGATGACTGTTCATTTCGGATGTTATCTCGGATAACGATTGCTTGTGCTTTCGGGCTACTATGCGCTTGAAGACCCGTCTATCCCTATCAGCAAGCTTGAACTTTCGGCCACTGTTGTGCTTTGAAGACGTCGTCTTACCGTCTTTCGTCTACGCTGTCATAACGGCTGATACCGTACTCCTTGCAAACCCCAAAAGGTTTGCTGTTTCCGTAATCGATGCTCCACTCAAACGCGCTCCAACTATCATTCCTCTTTGGAACTCTGACAGGTCTGACATTTCAACTTATCACAGACAGTTCGATAGAAGCATGCAACGTAGGTGACTGCTGTTGAGAGACTGATACCTTCCTCTTCACGCTCACTAGGTGGCAGACTTCTGTTGCAGGTGGCGCGGCTGTACTGCAGGTGTGAAATACGTCATACTTTTTCACAGGTGTTCGTATTATTTTGTACTCCATCTGTATGTTTTCGATATTTGTAGTAAGTTTGTACCTCTGAATTCGATACTTTACACCAGGGGTGTCAAACTCAAAGGCTAACTTGGGCCAAACAAACAAGGTTTAACTATAGGTGGGCCTCAAAAAAATCAATACTAATAGAAACGTAGGTGTATTTTAAATAATACATTATAATAAACATATATAAAAGAACAAGGAACATTTAATGTTTACGTACTGACACTTGACATCTCTTCTCCAATATATTGGAGAGATATTATATATATTCCAATATATTGGCCGGGCCGCAAAAATGTTCGTTGTGGGCCGCAAGTTTGGCACCCCTGCAATAAATCATATTAAAGCTAAAAAAACTAAAAAAACAGATTCTTTAAATTCAAAATAAGAATTCGAATTCGGTCGTAACGAACTATGTTGAATTATTTTGCGTTCTCCTTAAATTTCAAGTAAGTGATATTAAAGTAATAGTGCGTTTTAGGCATAAACATTTTCTCCCCTCCACAAAGAAAATAAATTGTCTGTGATTTTCTTTTAAATTAGATGCCCTGATTTTATAAACCACTAAAAGTGGTTTTATACTCCTTTCCTTTGAGTTTTAAAGCGCATTTATTTCGTTACTTTATGTATGTGATTTTGAAATATGTTGTGAAAAGTATCGAATTCAGACACTCGAAACTGCTCATTAATGAGTCTCCAATATCTGTAAAATACTTTTAAGATCCCTAAACCATCTGTAAAGCCAATTGAAAGTTTATTAGTTTTTCTATATTTCTTAAATTACTAGTGGTTAGCCCGTCAAAAATGACGTGTTAATTTTAATTTTTATCAATTTACATCTGCAAAGTCAATATTATTTGTATACTTAATAGCTTCTCTACTTTTTTTTTATTAAATTATACACATTTTTAATTATTTAAAATTATGCAATATCAGCACTTATGATCCATTTAAGATGCAATTTTTTTTAAAATTTAAATAAAATCTGAACATCACATAATAGCATCACTTTACTTAATTCTATTACGCTAAATGATTAATATATTAAATGCGGTGGAAAAATTTAACTTAGTTGCTTCATAATTTTAGTTCATAAATGAACCCGCACCAAATATAAACCATTGAGGTGTTCGGTATTCAAAATGTTACAAGTTGAAAAATATTTTTATATACTTTGATCGAGAGGAAAGTATAATCTATATATACAGTGGCTCCCAAAAGTGTTCGTACACTTACGATTTTCAATGAAATAGGGGTCTACCCATCGATTAAAATGAATATTCCAGAATGGGTATTTAATAATAAAATCTATAATCTATTCTTAACAAAACTACATGAAATATTTTGAAAACATGGTAAAACTTTATTTTTAAGAAACCAATAATCCAAAAGTAACAAACTTTATCTCACAAAAGTCATCGTACACTTGTAAAAAAATCTCTACATATTAGTAAATATTCTAATTTTTCGTTAAATTAATATTTAGTAGGATATCCTTTAGCATCCACAACAGCTTTTAAACGTCTGTGAATAGATTGCTTTAGTTCTTTTGTAATTTTTGCATCGATGTTTATCAATTCTTCCTTCATAATTGTTTTTAGTTCGCTTTTCGTGTGAATGTCGTGTTTTCGTACTCGAACCTCCAGTTATCTCCAAATATGTTCTTTTGGGTATAAATCTGGCGATTGAGGTGGTGTTTTCAAAACTTGTGGACAATTATAGAGACACCAGATGCGAACGTTGAGAGCCGTGTGCTTAGGATCGTTATCTTGATAAAAAAACAAAGTTGTTTCCAATACCCAAATTTTGAGCTGATAATTTTAAATTCTCTTAAAATATTTATAAAAACAGTATGATTCATTATGCCATCAATAAATACCAAATTTCCTAGTCCTGATGTTGACATGCACCCCCACACAAGGATACCTCCACCGGCATGCTTAACTGTTCCTACGAAGTTCTTCGGATTAAGTTCCTCATTTTTTTTCTTCTCCATACAATTATACGCCCATCAGCACCAAAAATGTTCATCGGCAAATAAGACATTATTCCAATAGGTTTGGGGCTTATTTATCATTGATAGTGCGAAGGGAAGCCTAAACTTTCTGTTTTTCTCACTTACAAAAAATTTTCTATGGGCAGAACGCCCATGTAATCCAGCTGTTCTGAGAACTAGTCAAAACATTTCAGGTGAAATTGAAGTAGAAAATGTTTTATTGAATTCTGCAGAAACTTTTACAGCACTCAAACGTGAATTTTTCACAAATTTTCTAATTATAAATTTCTGATCACGTTTTGTTAAGTTTGCCGGAAGACCTTTTCTTACCTTGTTTTCGATCCGATTTTCTTCTTTAAAGCGTTTTATCACATACTGCACAGTAGAATGGGATAAATTAAGTAATTTAGCAATATTCCGAACTGATTTACCACTACTATGAGGAAAAATAATCAATTTTCGAATGCTGTTTGCTGTTTCTTTACGACTACGAGCCATTTTTAAATAATAAATAGAATATTACGAAGTAGGAAAGCAAAAATTAAAGCTAAACGGTATTTTAAATGCCACCACAATTCAAAAATAAAAAGAAAGCTCTAGACGATAATTTTAATTATGAATTTATCCTAAAATATTTCAATGTACGATGACTTTTGTGAGAAAGTTTTTCTTACTTTTGGATTAAAGGTTTCTTATAAATAAAGTTTTACTATGTTTTCAAAATATTTCATATAGTTTTGTTAAGAATAGATTATAGATCTTATTATTAAATACCCATTCTGAAATATTCATTTTAATCAATGGATAGACCCCTATTTCATTGAATACTTTTGGGAGCCACTGTATATAAAACAGTTCCGTAACTGACTGACTGACATAACGCACAGACCAAACCGCTGGACCTAAAGGGCTGAAATTTTGCATGGCGATTCTTCTCATAGTGTAGGGGTTCACAAAAAAACATTTTTGAAAAATTCTTCTTAGATTTTTTAAAATTAAATTTAATCTGTTTTAGTAACTTTTTTTGAGTTTGCATTTAAAATAATAATTTGAAAATATAAAATTTATATCACGAGAAAGATCATAAAAAAATTCCTTTAAAATGAAATCTTTTTCGAATTTTTAACTCCATTTTCTGATTTTTGGTGAATTTTTAAAGATTAATTTATAGAATTTAATTTATTAAATGCTGATCACGTGATTTCTTTTTCTGGTACTTTAAATTCATTTATCACCATGTGCATAACAACGAAATAGACAAAAAAAATATTTATTTTCTTGCTATTGCGGCAGACGATTGGACATTATCCAAAAAAATATTAAAATACAGTAAAAGATATGTTTCTCAAACTGTACTATATTCTTTAGTATGTTCTATTAGATTTAATTTGAATATTTTCTTCTACATTATTTTGTCTATTAAAGCTTAATTTCAATTTATTTTATTTTTAAAACGCAATAATCAAAGTACATTTCAATATGGCAACAAAAAGGAAAAAGCGTTCCAGACAGATAGATCTGTGCTATTATTAGGATTATACGAATTCTTGTTTTTATGTAAGATACAAAAAATAATATACCCCAGTTTTATAAACCACTAAAAATAGTTTTACTTTTTTGGTAGGAAGTTTGAGCTTATTTTAAAATTTTAAGAGTGGGTTCAAAATCTTTAAATAAGGCCCATTTTTATTTTCTTAATATTTTGGAAAAAAAATTAAAACCCGAAACTCCTCGCTAGGTGTCTCTTTGAAACTTTGTACAGGTTTCCATTGTTTTTTTGAGTTAAAATTCTGAAAATGTTTTCCCCAAATTAAAAGTTACACCAAAATATCAAACTTTTATTTTGCCGTTTAAAAATTTATTTAACAAAATTTTTATAAATCCTTAAGATAACTTATCTGGTAACCTTCCCCGTGCACTAAAGAGAAAAAAAAAAGCATATAAATAGTGCCGGTTCGGAAAATTTACTAGCGGAATAAAAAAATTTAGTATTTAAAAACAAAATTTTAAATATTTCAAGAATTTAACATATCCACAAGATATAAATATAATTGGAAATATTATTTTAATAATCTTCTCATTTAACCTTACATGGGCACGGTAATTTTCTATACAGTACAATGAACGGCATTAAAAATTCGGGATTAAAGAATAATTTTTCAACTTCCATTTTATTCGAAAACAAGCGGTAAACTAATAGAAACTAAAGCCGGCTAACCTTCAGGCGTCTGGTATCTGGCGTCCAGGACCCCACTGACGGAGACTTTTGTCGTCCCAGATACCAAAGGTCCGTCGTCCCGGATGACAGAAGTCTACGTGAGTGGCCGGCTTTATTGACGAACGTAATCCTACGTAAAAAAAAAAATAAAATTGTGGTACCCCTGACCGATCTACGACACCCTAAAGTGCCGCAGCACACTGGTTAGGAATCATTGCCCAAAAACTTCAGTAGGAAAAATAAAATAAAAAAATAAATGGGATTAGAGGAATTTTATGTTTTATAAGGAAACAAGCGTAGAATAACTTATTTCAGTATTTGACAAACAAATACTAAACGTAACTTGAGCATTTGATAGTTTTTTTTTTTTAAGGCAACACGGATTTGAAATATGTGATCTAGTTGAAAAGAAAGTTGAACCTCAGTTGTGGTAAAATATTATACGTTTATTTTAAGTACGAAATTTATATTCGTCAACGCAATTTAAAGTTATTTTTTGAGAAATTTGCGTTATATTCAGGACACGCAAAATGGATACGAGCTTTACTTAAATTACCGTATACTTTGCTTTTGCTGTTTACACGAATAGATATAGAATAGTTAACATAAATTGTTTCGATGAAAAATAGTTACGATAATTATCTGTTGAAGTAAGGCTTCAACAAGGAAAAAGTTTCAGATGTTCATTTCCCGTAGGTTATAATATGTAGTTGTCATATCTAAAGAAACAAGTTCTCGCTTGAAAAGAAGTAAATATAAATCAGTTGCTCAATTTAAAGTTAACGAGTAAAAATAGTTTAAATTTATCAGTACACACTGACATATATCTCGTAGAAAAATACAATAATAGGTTTCAACTTCCAGGAAATATTTAAAAAATTATCACATTAAAAAGTATTTTTCAGTAAACGATGTTTTCTTTTCTTTTATATTGATTTCATGGTTTATTAAACTTTAATTCAGGTTATTTGTATGTGCTACGTATAATCGATCATATTTAAATAAGTGAAAAAATATGCCATCAAAGTGCATTTTCTCGAAGGGTTTATTATAGTCTTTGATAAAGGTAGTTTTTGAGTTAGTATTTTAGGGTGTCTACAACTTAATTGCCTCATTTCCTGAATTCCATTTTTTCAAGTGTGGAATGAATGTTATATAGTGATAAATTTGGGAGAATCTAGACGACGGCATGACAACTCGTGATGTAGTCAACCTGAAAAATATGTTCTTCTATTAATAAGCACGGGAATATGTATTAAGAGCTATCTCGCTTTTAATTTTCCTCGGTTTACTTTGCTACGTAACATGCTGTTGAATAGTTGCATCACAGTTCCTATAGAATTGAATTGAGTCGTTGCATGCGCTGAAATGTATACAACGTATTAATGGCGAAGCAAAGCTTAGGATATTTGCTATTAGATAATATTATTTTCGTCAAGAAATAAGCAATAAACTCTCATACCACACACGAGATTGTACTGCAGTTTTTTTAAAATTATTTATTTATTATTTATAGAACTGTTAGACTCGGTTAACTTTCGGCATTCAAAAAACCCGATAAAGAAAGAATTAAGCTAATTTATTTATGAATTGGAATTACATAATCATAAATAATTCTATTCCGTATACTAACATTGAAATTATCTTGGTATATTTTTTTCTTATCTCTTAATATTTCCTGGCAAGTAAACGGATCTATTAATGATAATTTTAAACATTGAATAAGCCCGGTGGCGTAGTGGTTAATAGCGTCAAGCTGCCACGCCACAGGTCCCGGGTTCGACCTTCCGACTGGGCAAGGTCGACTCAGTCTTTTATCCCTTGAGTGGGTCGATAAAATGAGGACCAAGCATGCTTGGGAACTAAACTCTGGGGGTTCAACGTCAAGTTGACCACCTGACTGAGACATATGCTGTACAGCACCCCAAACCCACTGTCAAGAAAACGGAGATGGGTACCTCCGGCCTTTGTCCACAGCGGACTGTTGCGCCACGAGTTTAGTTTAGTTTTAGTTTGTTTTTATTAGAAGGCATCGCAGCCGCAGATGACTCTAATTATAAAGATTTCTGTATAACTGAGATGAAATTACTTTTATTTTTATTTATCTTGGATGCTAATTTTAAGGGGCAGGGGAGGCCAACTCTGTTTACTGTAGTGTTTGACGTTTATGGGCTTAAGAATCTTTGCAATCGACCAAAGAAAAATTAAATCCATTTTTATTTTAAACTTTTGCTCTATAATTGATGAAAATGTTAGCCGTTGAATTTGCAGTAAAATAATCAATAATCAGTAATAAAGTATTAACATCTCTTGCCGACGTGCTGTTGAATTTTCCTAGCTAGTATGTTAAAATTCCAAATAAAATGTTAAATTGCTATCTTATTTTTGAACGTTTTCAATCAGAAAGGAAGTTTATCCAATAAATCTTTTTTTTTTCTTGCTAAGGCTAACAATTTTCTTTTTCCCTCAACTGTTCTGAATTTCATATTTAGACCACTCAGTTACATAAAACTATTCTAACCTGTTTCCCCAAAATATTGTGTAAAAACGAAAAAAATACGAAAGGGTAAAATAAAGTTTCTTTAAATTGTATCCAAATTTTAGATTAAGATATCGTGTTGCTAAATAAAAAGCTTTTAAAATCGTGTGATAAATTAGATCAGTCGGTGTTATTAATTGAAGGGGAAACCAAAAATTCTAAAGTTCATGAGTTAGATCCTCGTGCCGTAGAGAAAGTATTCGCTGGACAACCTTGCTATCATAAAAACTCCGAATTTTCTAAACCCAGTTCATATAGCCAACCGTTTTTGATTGAAAGTGAAGTGAATTTTGAAAATTTCGTTTTGCTGCCCGATTGCGAAATTTAAAAGCACGGCTGTCTAGAGCTCTATAACATTGGTATTTGCAAGTTAAAATTTCGGTAAGTGCAGCAGACATTTAAAGAAGTTATAAATTAAGGAAATCCGATACATCTCATCTCAGGTAGATAACGGGGGAGTATTTTATGATGTATTACCTGTCATGCATTGGCTCAGCTAAATGGTGCTTCCATAATAAAGTAATAAGCAAAAAAACTTCGTGGGTCTTCATCGGCCAATGTCGGAGACAAGTGCTTGTCGCATGGGGGGGGGGGGGAAGAAACCCTTTCATGCATTATTGCAATAACTTAACTAATGACAGCCCCTGTGTTTTGGGGGAAAATATTGGTCTTCCCTCTGTAGTTTCTCTCCCTTTCTTTTGTGTGTATGTATGCTTGTCTGGTTCATGGCTTCCCTCAACAGATTACTCGTTAACTGCTCTTCTCGTAAGCATAAGGGAACTCGTGTAAACTCAATTACATGTCGTTTGAACTTGTATAATTGGTCTTAAATGTTTTGAATCAACCTGTCCATTTTCCCACCAACTGTACAATAGAATATACAAAACGAGAAATAGTATAAATACGAATAATACTCCGAAAATAGAAACATAAAATATATAATATGAAACGATGGCCAACATACGTACTGAAATCGTTTTAAAGATTAAAACAAGTTTGCTTTAAATTTTTCTGTTACAATTTGGAAAATAAAATGTGATTTGTAAACTGGTACTACTAATCTTAGATTTAAAAATTCTCTAGACGAGACTAAATGCGTAGTTGTCTATAAAGGAATACTTGGGTCTCTAAGACTTGTATGTTTCTGAGAATTCTATTTAGCCTTGTATTTTTGTAAAATCATTTATCTAAAGAATTTTAATTGGAGGATGTATATGATGCACTTTTTCTCCTCTGATCAGTTTTATGTAAACTACCAAACGTCCATAGGCAAAAATTATTTAAACTATCAGTTTCAGTTATCGGATGATATCAAAAACTACTACATAAAATTGATGTTATCGTTGAGCATTATTTTAGGCTTTAAATGGCTCTCAATTCAGCTTTCATTAAGTGTTTGCAATAAAATAATTTGCATGCTTATCTCATTGCAATGTTTCAATGGCTGGTGAATCCAATTGTTGAGCTGTAAAAGAGCAGACCTATTTTTCCCTTTTCTGGAAAATAATTCATAAAAACATTTAAATAACTTCATTGTAAAATTCCAGCTTTTGAAGAAAAGCTCACGTGTATTGAATGACATAACTAACAGATATTCCGATTGAAACAAACATCTTTTGTAGAAAAGTGGAAGCTTTAGAATATTTTTCCAGTTTGTTTCTTTCTCCCTTTATCAATGCGATTGCTCGCAGATAAATAATTAAAAGATAAAAATTCAAGTATCTTTTAATAAAGTAAAATATATATACACGGTGTTACGGCCATTTAAGCTTTAAAATGTGTTAAGTAGTTATAACGTTGATTAATTGATCCTTTTAAATCGGAAAAATGTGCAAATAAATCAACTTTTTTGTCGTATTGAATGGCATGAAAAGGTTTTTTTTCCTCACTGCCTGATTTATACTTAGGTGAATGATAAACATTAATATTTACTATAAAAAAGTTTTAATAAATATTCTTTGTTGTGAAATTAGAAATCTGATAACAAATACTATAAAAGTTTGAAGTACAGTACATTAAATCTGTATTTAATATATAGTACGATTTTGGATATAAAATTAACTTGATCATTACGGATTTAATATTGGGCACCTGATAAAATAGACACCTATGGGGGAAATGTTTAGAATTCCTTAATCTAGATATTCACCTTTTCCTGACCAACAATAGTTTTCGCTCGAACAGTGAGGCATTTACTGTTGAATAGAAACATTATGAAGTGCTGGGTTATTCCTTTCGCACAAAAATGTCGAATGATTTGATATTCGAAATGGATGTGTTGTGGAAGAATTTTCTAAATTACTCTTTTCTTTTCTGTTGAAATGGGTGAGAGAGACCAAAATTTCAATCAGAACAACGTTAATTCCTTATTTAACATTGTATATACCGAACATATTTCGGTTAACTTGAGTCTAATTCTTAAAAGTTTTCATACACAGCATTTAAATGATAACAGTAAATAATATTCTTCGAAACTCGGAACGCTTCGGCAGTTTCAAGACTCTTTCCTTACATGAATAAATAAAATAATCATGTATCCGTTTTAGCATTGCTTGAACTCCAAAATTCTGTAACACAGGATATGCAAATTGGAGAAAATAATGTCCAGTCGATGACAGGGCGTGTTATAAATCAATGACTCGAAAAAACGCCGTTCGCATGTAGCCACTTTCATCTGCCGTGTATTTTTCTAACAGTTTAGCCCGGAGAGCGAGCGTGACGCCCAAACCATATCTCAACGATGTTTTGCTGACGTTTCCGGGACGCGGAGCCTGTTTCGAACGTTAAGAAGATTAAAGAGTTTAGGGCTTCGAACCGTGACGCATGAAAGCTTAGTCTTTGTGTATGTAATACCATTATCAATTCGAACAATTTCGTGGGAGAGAATCGTTATAACCATTGATTGAATCTTTGCCCGTAATATTCAGATTTGATACAAGACACATACGTTATTTTTTTTTATCTGGATAAAATCAAGCCATTCAAACATGTTGACATGCTCACGTTCATCCCCGGAAGTAGCTTTATGTGCATTAAATTATCTATCAATTAATCTACTTCATGTTTATTTGATTTTAACACATGTAATAAATTTTTAAACGTAAAGCCTAGTATTTTTAATGCCAATTATTTTGTTAGTTAAAAAAAAGTTTTATCTCCTGAAATTGACAGCAAAATATTTTTTTCAATCTGAAACTGTTGATTACCGATGTCCCATATTTTATATTTATAAATCTCCTTCAATTAATTTGTCTATACCAGCCATGACCTTGCGTTCTTAATTTCGACATTTCTCTTCAGATGTGAAAATGGTGATTTCTCTATAAATTGTACGTTAACTAATATTGGTAGTTAGCAGAGTGTAAAACTAATATTAGTAGAATGTAATGTATGAAATAAAGAATAGCTTTTCTCTCATTTTTCCATTATTCTTGCCCGAAGTAAAATGCAGACAAATTGATTTTTAAAAAAATAATATCGCGTTAAAACTAAGTTTAGTGTTTTACACGTTTCATTTAATAATTTTTGTTTATGATCATAATTATACGCAAAAAAACCGCATCGTGCTATGAAGATCGCGCTTCTTTGATTATGCATTATAGGTCAATATTTCAAACTCATTCATGTGTGAGTGGTTTAGTTGTAAGCCAAATTTCTATTTTAAAAATAATTCTACTTGTCAAAAAGCTAGCTTTTAGAGAAAGTTTTTGCTACCTTAAAACTAATAAAACTGTAACCCCTTATGACATGAACCTTTTTTTTCTTTCATTTTTAAAAGGATTAATTCCTTATATTTGATCTGTAGGATATCGTTTAAAATGCTTATTATAAATGCTATTAATGACCTAAAATTCAGAAATTTTAATATTCACAATTTCACATTTCAGTTATATTTAAGTATACAAATGTGTGTTAAGCTTATGAATTTTAATCTCTGTCTAGTTGATTCACAGAACAATAAGTGTCCCACCAGTAAGGCATCAACTATGAATGAACTGAAGACTAGTCCCTGCAGTAATTCCTGCTTACGCAGTCGAGGGTCCGCCTATTCCTTAAATTATTATGGATCTGGGCGCCGGACGGACAGTACAGATCTGCCGACCAATTCAGGCAACCCCGGACCCCTATTAAAATTTGAAAGCTCTAATTAATTTTTTTTATTTACTGTAAAAAATAGAGATAAGATGGTGTATATTTATAGACGAGAGAAAAATATTCTCGTAAGATTTTAAAAACTTGAAATTTGTATTATTTTTTTTCGCAAAGTTAATGCTAATTTCAGCTTACAAGTATTTTGCATCGCAGGCTAATGTTTAATGCAATTCGAATTCCATGCTTAAATTGTCTTTGTATCCACACTCAGATAAGTCGAGTGTTTGTTTATGCTTATCGTATTGATTAGTAATCATCCGGATTTGTGCTAGTTTGTTGAGGTACAGAAGTCTAACTTGGGTTGTGCTTGTTCTGATAGGATTTTTTTCTTTAGAAATTGTGGGGTTTTGTTATTGGAACTCTTTCCAATAATATTCTTTTTCTGTAAATGCTAATTAACACGTTATATAAACATTACTACCTTTTGAGTTCCATATTGTTAACACCAATTTCTCGTATCGTAAATGTATTTGTTTGTATCGTTAATGTTGTTTCAAACAATTGTCTCAATTGGTGTGTCTTGCAATTGAGGCTGATTCTGACAATTCTTCTGAATCAAATTAAAATTGAGTTCATCCAGTCAGTATTAAAACGAGCTCATCTGAAAATTGCATTCATCTCTTGGTATATTTCCTGTAAAATCAACTGAAATGACCTGTATGAAAGAAGGGAACCTTCAGTTTAAATCCCTTTTCATTCAACAACAAGCATGCCTTGACAGCAGGACTCTAACCCGCGGTTGCAAAAAGGTTAGTTTTAAAGGTGGTAAATGTTTTTTTAAACAATATCATTTTCTGAAACTCAAGTAATACATTCGAGAAATTTTCAAAAGGTGTGAGTTCCAAAATATGTATAAGCAACATTCATCCTTCATTCAAGGGGCCAGTAGAGTGGGTCATTGTTGGTCATTTTTCTACCACAGTATACTTTGCTGCTACATAAAATACAAAAATATTGGTGCGATCGCTCCCAAATGACTTGAAAAGGTGCATACACATGTGAACTGTTCTCGCCAGTGGCAACATTGGTTACATTCGCCTCACAGTCTGTTTGGATTAACCTCTCGTAAAATATCTCGCCGTAGAAAATATTGCTTCCCCTCTCCATCAATTAAAAACCTAATCAAAATTAATTTTATTTGAGTAAAATCATATTTAAAACAGTTGTAACTTTTAAATCCTTATAAATTTAATATTTTCCTGTGTAAACCATTTATGGGTTATCCGTGTTTTTCGATTAAACGCGCATTTCAGTAGATTAATTAGCACGAGTAATCGATAGGAAGTTCATTTTGACGTGACTATTTCCTAATGTGTGTGAACAATCGCACACATATGCAAGTATAAACTTTTCAGTCATTCAACGTTATTCAAATATTTTACGTAATTCAATTTTGTAAGAAAAAATTCCATCCACGAAGAATGAATTAGAGGAACAGCAAAAAATATAGCTTCATTTCCTGAAAACTTTCAACCAAGGAAATTAATTTGTTATTAACGTTATTTTCATTGGAAATAAGCTATTTCAATCTGGAATCAAAAATAGATTTTTTGATTAGGAATGCCTTTAATGGTCTCAAGCGAATGGAAGCATCTTTGGCAAAATGAGTCGCTGCAATAAACTGGGATGCTTCCGTCTTGTTACAGTTTGCAAAGCGGAAACTATAGAAGGGAGTGGCCCGCGAAATATCAGCAAATTTACTTGAGAATTGATTCCTTTCGTTTAATTTTAGGCTCGCGTTTATTAGTCTAAAGCATGTCGTTATTTATAGCTGTAAGTAGTGATCGATTCCTGAGTTCTTGTTTGGGCGGGCAGTTTACGAAGAGACAAGTCTGTCTTTAGGTGCTTCGGCTAGAGAGGTGCCTTTCTCCTCATTAGGAGAGGGTAGTTATAGGGAAATATTTGACTCGTATTCGTGGGATAAATCCCGCTTTTTTGTAGGCCAGTTTAGCGTAACTGGTTGGACAACCGATAATTAGTGAATAAGCAAAAGGAGCAGCCATTTATTAAACAAAAATTAAAGATTAAAACTTTTCACGTTTGAAAAATATTTCAGCAAAAATTTAATTTTTCTTTTTACGCCAGCTCATATGGCTCGATTTGAGGCGGAACACTTATGAAAAAGAAAATACGATAGTTAAAAACATTTATTTAATCACATAATTACTCTGTTATTAGTGAGTGGGTCTGGCCTATTACACACACACACACACACACACACACACACACACACACACACACACACACACACACACACACACACACACACATACATATATATATATATATATATATATATATATATATATATATATAATTTGGAATACCCCCCCACACACACACACACACCGGAAGGTTACAGTTCCAGCACCTCTATTTCTAGAAATCGAGCACTGTATGTGTGTGTGTATATATATATATAATATATATATATATATATATATATATATATATATATATATATATATATATATATATATATATATATATATATATGTCTTGAAAGGGGGGGAAATCTCTTAAATAGTCCTAGAAAGTGTTCTCTTGCATCATAGTTTTCAAAACAATTGCTTTTTGAATTATTGGGGAGGGGGTTGCTCATAATTTCAATAATACTTCACATATATCGTTACCTAGAGGCATAAAAATATACTTTACAGTTATGTGAGGCTGTTCGCATTGCGTCCGTCAGCGTTACTCGTATTGAAATATATAAAACCAATTACAAACCTCCAAACGATTAGCCACGAAATTAAGGTCTGTGATTGATTTAAAATGGCAATACGAGTAACGCTGACGGATGTAGTGTGATCAGGCCCTATGACCAAAAGCTTGCCTTAATGCTTTTGGATTTTATGTGTAAACTTCTACGCATTAAGAGAGAGAGAGAGAGAGAGAGAGAGAGAGAAGCGATGAAAAACCATTCATATTTTTTAACGACCGTTTGCCAGGATAGGGACTGAACCCAGGTTCTTTCAACTCGAGACCGGCACTTATACAACTAAGGTATTCCGGCACTGTGATGACGTCTCATTTCTAATGTCTTTCTTAACAAACTTTAAATAAAATCTGAAATCAAGGCCAATAAACTAGTCATAAATTAAAATATGAAATTGGTGTTTCCATTGGTCTTGAAAACAGGTTAAAAATGTCTAATACCAACTTTTTACCCCCCTCCCCTTTAAGATTTTTTTTTCCAGTGAGGCAGACACTTGTCTCTTGTCGTAGGTACTTCTTCTCTGACTATCTCCCATGATCGCTGGCTACTTTATTATGGGAACACCATTTAGGGGAGCCTGCATTGCTCCCTACGACACGGAAACGGCCAAGCTCTATTCTGGATTTAAATCCAAGCTCACAGAGTGCAGCTCAAAACGCTAACCACTATACTATGTGGGTGGCTTTTTTAGATAATTAGGCAATACACTATCACTGGCCAGAATTAATCATACTATATATAGCATTAACATAACACAACTATCAAATATTAACCTTCAGTTTCGTTAAAGATTGTAAACTAAAAGCTGAAAGAGAACCAAACATGCGCGGGAAAGCATTGTCAACAAAATTTTACTATGTAAAGCAAGAGGTACAAGCATAGTCTAAAGATTTTTTTTTTTTTTATAACTGGGGGAACCTCAAGACATTAACATAATCGCAAGCGTTTTGAATTTTTCAATCAAATTCTTACACATGTACATACTTTATTAGTGCATACTTTATCAAACTTTATCTTAGTACATACTTTATCTAGTTTGTGATGAAAAAAAAAAAGTATTAAATACTTCCTAGAGTGTTCAATTTGCAAAATGCATGTTTTTGAGTTTGATAATTTTTCTCAAGCGCCAGGCAAGTGTCTTTTCGACATTCGCCCTTTCCACACCACCTCTACTGTGAAGAGCGTTATAGACGCGAATCAATATCATACCGTTGAGGGGACAGTAAGAGAACGTCCATGCCTTAGTTGGGATTCGAACCCTAGTCAAATTCGCCGAAGTAACCACTCTACGATGTGGGCGGCATATAAATTAGCACATGATTTCGTTTATTTTCCCGATGTTAGCAATCTTTTGAATTATAAGAGACTATGAGTTTTGTTCTAGCCTAATGGTATTTGAATTGTTCGAATCCCTAAAAGAACGAATCCATTTTTTTCTGTTAATTCGTATAAATTGACGTCAATTCTGTCATGCTAAAAGACTACTCGCTTTGACAGCGAATCCTAAGTCAATGTTTTTGGCTTCCGAAATTACGATCTTCGTTTTTGTACATGAGAATAGTGGACTGTAATGTAGTGAAAATGTAATTTTCGGTAATTTCAGAACTAGCACACGTTTTGTGAAAGCGGTCTGCTCTGTGGTTATCAATAATATATTGCAATAAGCATGAGTTCGGCCAATATCCATTCAATATCAAATATGTCAATACTAGGCAAATGCTAATGGTGTCCCATTACCCTAGTATAAAGAACGAATTCCAAAATATTCTTTGTCTTCTGGACGTGATTGGATGATAAAGTGAATTGCTTTGTAAGGTATTTGACTAAATGAGAAATTTCGTCAGAGAAAGGAATTTCCATTAATGGAATATCACTTTTTCGGGAGCTAATCGGTTTCTGTGATATTAACGCTGTCCTCAATAAATTAAGTAATTTAAAGTATTTTAAGTTAGAATAATCCTTTTATTTTTGCAATGCAATATGTGAGGAGAGATGAGCATTCTTGCCATAGTTTAGGAAATTTTGCGTTTCACACTTCTACAGTATAACTTATTAAATGTTTCCTTCTGATTAACATGGCTATTAAATGTTTCTAGGCAGAACAGTTAAAGGACATTTGAAAGACCGATTTTACAAATGTTTCCTTTTTATAAAACTCGAGAGACTCTGACCTTTAATATGCCAGGTACTGGAATAGTACTGCGAAAATCAGGACAGGTAAAAACAGGCATTGATACAAAAGCATCACAATGTTGATTTCCTCAGTTTCGGTAAAGTAAACGAATTGCATGCTAAATTTCGTAAATAATGATTCATGAATAAATATTTAACTCATTTTGTAAATTTGCGGTGCCCGAAATATCTACTATGCGTCAGGTCTTGCGATTAGCAATTGCCTGTTGTTCGATTACGGTTTATCAATTTGATCGATTCCCATTTCAGAGTATGCAAAACTGCACGTGGCCCATGATGCGCATGTCCGGATTTTACTATAAAAAAACTAAGCCAGGCAATAATATCGCGCAGGTTTTTTTCACATCGGTTTTACATTGCCCGCTATATACATCTAAATTATATTTTCGTAGTTACGGCTCGAGTTAATTCTCTGAATGTTGTGTTGATTGTTTTGTTTAAAACTGCATATTAAGTTTGCGTGTTTAAAGTGCCAGTGGTTTCTTTAATTTCGACACCTCACCGTAGTACCAGCACTCGTCACCAAAAATTTTGAAGAAAAGAATTGCATACTTATTTAAGTAACACTAGCTGAATACCCGTGCATCGTTACGGAGTACATTTTAGGATAATTTCACTGCTGGCCACCCAAATTGCAACACCAAGAAAGACAAGAGATATCACAACAAAATTTATTTTGTAGATAGCATATTGACCAAGTATCAAATGATTAAATTTATAGACTTCTGTGAAGTGTGGTTCCAGCCAAAATCAGTAGCCAGAGTAGCCGCCATTGTTGGAGATCACCGCTGCCACACGCCTCGGCATTGATTCAAAGAGACTTTGGATGCGTTCTTGGGGTACAGCAGACCAAGCAGCTTCCACACGTTGCCAAAGTTGATCTGCTGTGGCAGATGGGGATGGAATCTGGGTCAATCGTAGAGCAACCATGGACCACATGTTTTCTATCGGTGAAAGATCCGGAGAGCGAGGCGGCCAGGGAAGCAATTCAATCTGGCGATTGACGAAGAACCGTTGGACAATGCGTGCCACGTGTGGTCGCGCATTATCCTGTTGAAATATGGCTGTGGGCAAGCCCTGAAGGTAAGGAAGGACAACTGGCTCCAACAGCTCGGAGATTTAGCGCTGGCTGTTTAAAGTACCGGCAATGCGTACTAGAGGTGTGCGAGAGTGATATCCAATACCGCCCCATACCATAATACCCGGTGCAGGACCAGTGTGGCGGTGCATAACGCAGCTGTTCAGCATCCTCTCTTCACGGTGTCTCCAGACTCGAATGCGACCATCGTGGTGTTGCAGACAGAAGCGTGACTCGTCAGTAAAGACAATTTCATTCCATTCTGCCGTCCACATCCTTCTGTCATCGCACCATTGGCGGCGGGGACGCCTGTGGTAGACAAAGTAATGGACGTCTTGCGGACAGACCACTCTGCTGTAAACGGCGTCGAATGGTACGCGCAGACACTGGATGATGCGTTAGAGACTGCATGTGCTCTGCTTTGGTTCGTGATGTGACTGAGCGATCCGTCACTGCCATGCGCACAATTTGCCTGCCATCACGTGAAGTGGTGCGCTGAGGTGGATGAGATCGAACACGCCGGTCCGTCGTACCTTCCTGCATCCAACGATCACATATCCGCATTTCAGTTGTTTCGTTTCGTCCAACACTACTACCGATTTCCCTGAAAGATAATCCACAATCTCGGTAGGCCACTATCCTTCCTCTGTCGAACTCGGATACTTGATCAGAAGATGATCGCTGTTTTCGACGAGGCATAATTGATCGTTTTTTTTTTAAAAACCACAAGAAAAACACAATTGCCGAACTTGAAATCGTCGAAATGTCCAAGCCTTAAATAGTGCTTTGAAGTGGCGCCACAGGCGCGCTTGATGTGCGTCTGCGCTGAAATTCTAATCATTTGCATATCTCACCTCCGGTAATGCATGTTGTAAATTTCATGTTATTTGCATGTTTCCTTCAGGGTGTTGCATTTACAGTGGCCAGCAGTGTACAATGAAAAAATAATGAAATTTCTCTTTAGAGGATTTCCTTATAAACAGTACTTTTTGTTTCTTCATTGGGCGGAACTAATATTGCCAGGCTCGTCCGCGAACTTATGCGTGAGTAAGCTACGTAAAACTGATCGTGGGCGAAACAATTTTCTCTTAAATTTACGCCAGCGTATTTTAAAGGTTGGCCTGAAGACATATCGTCATGGCGAAGCATACTTTAAGGGGAAATTGCAGTCTCTCAAAGTGAAAGGGGAGGGCATTGGGTATTAGAGGAATGCGTGGCACGAACACTTTTTCTCCTTGAGCACAACCGGTTAAAATAATGGTTTCGATTAAATTTTTATGCAGCGCTTTGACATGTAGTCTAGTGCCATTACGCAATTTCGGTGGTTTTAAATTCCGAAGGAGCATTACGGGTGCGCCCTTCAGCAAAGGGAGCTTATGATATGGAAGACCCGGTAGTTTAAGGGAATTTAAAACTGTACTGTATAGTTAACGGCATCATCTGAATTATAGACAGTGTCTATCGACTGCCGACCTGTCAGCCCTTTAGGTCCAGCGGTTTGGTCTGTGCGTTACCTGTCAGTCAGTCACGGAATTGTTTTATATATATATATATATATATATATATATATATATATATATATATATATGTATGTAGATTATCAAACTTAATTCTAAAATATATATGCATTATAAAATAAATACAAAATTTCACGCATATGTACACACGCACACACTAACGAACGGACCAACTAAAAGCTAGCTGAAAGTTTATATCTGGATATACTATGACCTTTTTATTACAAATAATTTTATTTTGCTTGGGAACCCTGCTTAGTACGCTCATGATTTTCCATGCATCTTAAAACAAAAGGTTACAAGTTTAAAAAAAAAATCAAATGGCTCTGACTAACAACACGACTCTTAAACAAAGATGCATAAACTTTTCCCTAAAGAAAAAGCAAAAATTTTTGTAGATTTAATTTAAATCCCATTTTAATTTCGACGGGTTTATCATTTAAATGGCTCCTTTCTCATGATACAGAGAACCAATTTGAAATGAGCCGTATTCTCAAGGTACCTGTGTATTTATTAGCGTGGAAATTAGGAAGATCAGTAACTCGAAAACCTGGATGTTTTCCATGAGCTGACGAATATTAATCAGATGAATTCTAGATTCCGAAAATTCATTGAGTAGACATCAATGTTTAGCCACCGTCTGAAATATTTAGAGTGTATTGGGAGATGAAAATACCCGATAGTTTGCGGTTTTGTGTGAATGTAGATTCAGAATTATCGTTGCTTTTAGCACTGTTTATATGACTAGACCCAGACGAAGTATACCAAAATGCTTTCAACAGTCTAAATGCATACGATTCTGTTAAATCAAATTTTAAAATAAATAAAATAACGTAATTTAATGGGTCACAACTTGATAGCCAAGATATGAAATCTAATGCGTGATTTTTCTGAAAAAAACTTTATTCGAGGTGTTTGAAGAAAGATTGTATTTCTAGGGCAGGTTTGGTTTGGACAACTTTAGACAACTTTTGCTACATGCTAACTACAGACAAGCTTTTGCTACACGCGGACTAATTATACCGGGCCTATAGCTTAAAGCCGATTCCGAACGGCTACAAACGTCCATGCCAAGATTGGGGATTAAAACCCACAGACTCTGGTACAGAATGCCAGCGCCCTGGACTTTCGGCCATCGTCCGCATTTTCTAGGACAGTGGAATTCTTCTTGGTGCAGTAATTCATCATTTGCCATTCAGAAAGAAATACGCTTTTATCTTAAATAATTGTGTGTTTTGGTGGAGGTAGAAAACGGCATTTACTTACACAACATTGTAAGGTATTATTTAATGATGAAACACGTGTTAATGAAAGCTTCAGGTTGAAGTAATACGCTTAACAATATGTATTAGGATCTGTTCAATTTTGAACTATGTTGCTGTTTGGAAAATTAGCTATTATCTGTGCCCTCTACCTGGTTTTAGTTAACAATGAAATATCAGTTATCGTTATAGTGTGGACGCATTCTACAACAAAAAAAATTAATAAAATACCTTTCATTCATCCGAATTCATTAATATATCCGAATGTCAGGTATTTTGAAATCTTACTTCGGTACAGAGGATCTGAAACAGTTTTTCATCTTATTTTTCTCATTTTTCTATTCATTTGTCGATATATATCGAAATTTGAAGTGAAAATTCATGAGAAAGAAGTGTGTAGCACATGAATACGATCCGAGGATGTTCAAAATAGTAGGGAAGGTGTCATCCTCCAGTAATGAATCATTCCATTTAACTGACATTGCATATCAAACTTTTGTTGCGTCCTCACTTGGAGCTTTAGCCCAGAATTTACAAGGTCTAGGAAAGGGCTAAAAGGGATCGTAATTTTCAAAATTGTTTTAGTGCTCTTAAAAGGCCTTTCAAGCCCTTAATAAAAAGGTCGGAAATTTGTTAAACGCAGGGAATATATATAAGAATTAAAGTTTTGTGCTAAAAGCCTTTGGATTTGTTATAAACATGTAAAAACAAGCCACATATGTGGTTCCTAATGTCGGTTAATTTTTTTACTATTCCTCGCAATCTAAATTATCTGTCGGTTGCTGTAGTGGTTTTTGGTTTTCCAATGGAAGGTATTTAAAATTTGAAAGCCACAAATCTGCATTTTATAATCCATTCCTTTAATTTTATGTTTGGGAGGATTTTTTTTTACTAAGCATTTCAAATAGCAATTTTAATTGCACAAGTTTATTAGCAAAATTTATAAATATAACTTATTTCTGTAGATTGAACGAAAGAGTGTTAATCCAAATTAAGTAAATTTCAAATACTTATTTCATTTGTACTTTTTGATTACTTACTGAATATGAACTCGTACTATTTTGTAATCCGGTAGAGTCGAAAATACTATGAAATCGATCACTGAAATAAGGGGCAAAAAACCGTAAAATGCGTGCGAGTTTGTTTAAATGGTCAATTGAGCAAATTTTTCAGAATGTCGTCAGCGATATAGCCCAAAAGTTAGAATAAGCCGTAAGTTTTTAAAAAGGTCTTAATTGATCTGTTAAGATCTGAGTTGGAGCCCTGATTATCACTATCCTCTGATAATCTTTCTCTGTCTAGTAAAAAGAGAAATAGCTTCATAAGTATCAATATTAACAACTTTCCTATAGTAAATCCTCTAAATTAGCTATTTAGTCGGAGAATACCCTTTCAACCTCTTCCCTTAAATAACTTGTATCTTGAAATTGTTTCTTATTTTCTGCTGGCCTCTTCCTTTTGCCATCTCAATTGTTGGTTTCCATCTGAGGTTTATTATTTTTTTTTCCTTGGAGAGGAGTTGGGGGAAGGGACTCGTAAATGTTTTCAACAGCCTAAACGAGTTTCTTGACGTTTTAGCAGAACAAATGAAAAATGATAAATAGTAAATCATTAATATAAGAGTTAGCTTATCATTGCTTTTAGTCACCATTCTCATATTTGACGATAAGGGCCTACTCCATGTTTTCAGGTTGTAACGAGTGAGCTTGCAATTTTTCGGTTGATTAATGGCTTTCGAACTGATGAATGATTTGGACACAGTGGTAAGGTAATCGCTTAAATGCTGCCGATAACTTTCAATGTAACCAATTAGTTTCAACACTCGCACACTTGCTTGAAAAAAATAAAGGGTTGGCTCCCGTGCACTTTTCATTATTTAAAATAAAAGGTTTTTTTTCCTTTTTAAACATAAACCTCGCAGATAATTTTAACGGAGGAATTTAAATGGCATAAATGCGACAGAATTTAACTTTGAATTTTTGCATATTGCTGTAATTCGTAAACAACTTTCCCACTTCTAAATATTATATACTTTCTATTGCTGGGTTGTTTTCGGCTCTCTTCGCCGTTTATTGACTTTAGGCAATTTATTTTAAACGAATTTATCATGATTACTATTAAGTCTTCTTATCCGCAATAGATTTACCCAGGTTTACCCAGCACGCAAAGTTACTACTCAGTAGGAAAAAGACACAACTAATAATTTAAATGACGAGAGAGAATTAAGGTTAAATAATTTGAAATTTATTTACATATAAGCTTTCACTAAAATTTACACAAACATATTTGATATACTTTATAGATATACATTAAACAATTTTACCAACAATGAATAATAAAAACACTTTGAGTCCCTATCCTCTTAAAAGGAAAATTAAATAAAAAAATTTGTCACTCAAGGCATGTCATAAGCGGACTTACCCCATTTCAGCTGGGCTGATGTGCAGTGGTTTCCCATCTCTAAGGAAAGACCTGTACTAAGTGAAATCGTACTCTAAAAAAAAAACTGAGTACCAGAATATATCTTCTCTCTGTCGCATAACTTTTTATAACCTTCTCTTTTCTATACCACATTTCTATTTTCCAATAAAATCATTTTCCCCTCCTTCTGAGTCTAATATCAGACCGCCCTTTTTCAAACCTTGATCGCCAAATGGTCTAGAATTATTTCCATTATTAAATGTATCATTCTCATTGGATTTTCTTTATTCGATTAAAGTAGCGGACCCCACGCAAATGGCGGCAAAGGCGACAAAGCATGTTCCCCTTTTTCTACCCTAAAAGATTTTGCTACAATACTCCTTTGAAAACTTCCGCCCTTCCTAACGCTTACTAACTTTCGACTTCACAATGCCCCTTTCTTACCAAACACTCTTTCACTTTAACCGCACAATTCGTGATCCTTTAAAACATATTTTTTTCTGACTCCGTCTTTCCATAGCTATATATTTTATTACCCTTTTCTTCATTGTAAAATTGTTATTCTCTCTTTCGTTTCTATACTTATTCTTATTAAACTGCCCTTGTACGATTTTAGGCTATACATGAATTCACCTTCCTAAAATATTACTTGCTAAAATTCTTAACATTCATACAAACTCTTAGGTGTGCTTTTATACCTTCTTACACAAACCTTGTATTTTGCCTATACGAACCCCACCTGCATTTTATCTGAAGGCAAGGTGTACCCCACCTGCATTTTATTTGAAAGCAAGTTTTAGGAGTAAACAGCCTCAAAATTCCAAACGAATATCACTTTAGTTTGGTAGACTGAAAGGTCTAGCACTATATCGGTTTTGTAGTAATTTTTCTTAAAGAAAAGTAGGGTACTGTATTATATTCTTTTACAACAAAACAAAATATTATCATGTATGGTATTATTCTTCTTTTATAGTCTTATTCAGCCTAGATAGAATAAAATTTTTTTTGGTCTGAAGTTGAATATTTTACTCGTAGTCAGTGGTTTTGATTTTCAGTACAGTACATGACATTAAGCCCAACAGAGTGTGTATATAAAGTATTAATTCTCCTTAAAATGGCCCTTACCATTTTATACTGATCTATCATAATCTCTACCACTATAAAACTCGGCGCATTTCAGTAATGCGTTTTCTGCTGTAATCGTGAGGATTATGGAGTGGTAGGTATAAAAACATGCGACTAAATCACGTTTTACGTTTGAATTCTTATTATCAATCAGCGAAATGAAGTATTTTGGCATTACATTTTGTAGAGTATCCGCATTCGACGGTATAGAGATATTCCCCGGACCCTGACATAAATGAGAGATATCTGCAAGAGCACATCAATCAAAACAATCCTCCGCGTCTTTATTCTGTATTGGCATTATCGAACTTTTCGCTCTGTACCTGGTAGTCTTGCTGTATAAAGTGCTAGGAATACACATCTCTGTCGTGAAATCTTCCGAGGCGTTTAATCTTACATATATGTTTTTAATTTAATTTGTATATCCGTAGATTTTTCACAGCTAACACTATACGATTCTGACTGTGTATATCGAATCCAAATTTAAAAGTACAAAATACTTAAATGCTTGATAAATTCTCAAAATCGTAGCTTAATAGTATATCAATTATTAAATCTGAGTAGCACCCTAAATTTAGTTGAACAACCTTATCGACAAAATTTAGAATCGGGTAACGACACGTCAGCTGTGAGTGACAACCTATTATGTATATATCCCTTTTCACCCTGAATAACTGTCCCTGATCACCAAAAAGAGCTCTCTTGGTTTTTTGGAGAATATTATAAGAGCATTATTTCTTAGGTGTTTAGATCCAGAAAGGAAGTTTGGTCTGTTTGTTTTTTTAAGGCGAAATCTAATTACAGAGACATAGAAAGTATACGTGCTAAATCTATTGAAATTCTGAAAGGATCCCTATTAATCCTAAAGAAACAGTATGCATTACAAGTTTTTTGGGAGAAAGAGACGGGGTTCATATAGGGAACTCTTATAAATTTAAGAGTTGTAAAACAGTAATGGAAATCAAATGGGAAAAGAGGTTAAATAGAAAAAAATGTGCAAAGGAAAATGGATTAAAAAAGAATTTGAATGGAATTTAAAACTGTATACCATTAGCGTATACATGATATTTGAAAATGCGTACTTTTTAAAATCTCTATTTCAAGTTATGTCTATTCTACAGCCCCATTTATTAGCCCCCCCCCCCAAAAAAAAAAAAAAAAAAAAAAATTAACGGGAGCTTTGTCGAGGAAACAATTTTTCCTCTTATGATAAATATGCTGCAATATTTGATTAATTTTCCCCCAATGCTGTTGCAGATTTTATTGGGGAATCTATTAAAATTGATTCCGTTAATGATCAAACTGAATTTCAAAAGCACCAAGAAGTAAATGACCTATTTAATTCTCCGTGTATCTTTCCCTTTTCACTTATAGTTCAAGGAAATGGTAAAATTTAGAACTAATACAGAAAGGCTAAGGCGATGTAGTTAATTACTTGGCTATATATTCAATTAATTTTTATACTGTATGCATGCTACACGAGGGTACTTTTGTAACTATTTTGAAACTACCCCTACGATGCATTTTTTCGTATCACAATGAATTTTTTTACGTAGGATTACGTTCCTCCATAACGGTCCTCCGGAAAACAAAATTTAGGCGCTAAAACCGTCCGTCCGTACCTCACGAGTTATAATTTTGGCAGCGCGCCAAATCCAGTCTGTATCGCTTGGACAAGCAGTAAACAGTTAAACAGAAAAGTACCAAAATGCGTCAAAATTGACATATGTATATATACACATACTTACATATGTAGATACATATCACATACATATATACATACAAAAGAGGTAAGCAACGATAAGTAATTCTACTTTAATAACCCGAAGTAGTTTCGTTAGAAGAGACTACCTGAATATTTTTTCTTTAATCTTGACAATTTAATTACCCTAAATTTCTCTGAATTAAGGGTTTGAAATCTGAAGCTTAACTTGAAAATTTATGAAGACGTTCAGTAAGTAGTAAGTTGGGGATTGACTGCTGTGAATTTTGTTACTCATCACCCTTGTATTATTATATACTGAATTTAGTTAAGATAAAAAATTAACTAATCGCATCCTGTATAAATGCTAGTACACTGTTACGAGATGGTCCGATGACTCTCATCTTGGGTCAGTTCTGTAGAATGGGCAACAATTTTCTTTTGATAACCCATCTAAGTAATTAATGAAGTCGTAGCAGCCTTAATTATATTATTCCATACCTCTAGCGAATATTGAAACGCACATTCTTTTATTTCTGATGATTTCCTAATGGTTTTCTGATGTTTTCGTTGAAACTGGACTTTTTCCCCCATCTTTTTTCGGCGCATATTGATCGGCTAATGTCAAGCATATGGTTATGTATCTGTACAGATTTAATAATGTCAAATGAAAGAAAAAAAAATATTATTTCTGATCAAGCATTTCCTATGTTTGGTTACTCTTTTGCCGAATCTTATTTCTTAATGAATCTTTGGTTGTTGCTAATAAATGTTGACCTAGCACTCTTGCATTTTCTGGATTTCTGTTCCCGTTCAACATTTTTTTACATTTCATCTGATGTGAGCTAAATGCAAGCTATTTCTTTCTCATACCATTAGTTGAATTTACTGTGTTGCATATTTCTCATATTTAATATATTTTAGTTGTCATTTATGTTAGTAATGATTATTCTCTTTATAAGTTTCGTTAACTACATTAAACTTGTTTGTTTTTCGGCTTGTTATTACTTGTAAATATTTAAGTCTTAAAAAAGTTAAATGTTATCTTTCATTACTCTTATTACGTAGTAAAAAAAACATGCGATTTTTCTTCCATATATTTCACTATAGGGTGGTTTAAGTATCTTGAATGAAATCACTTTTGAGAAATTTTTAAAATGTCTTATCATAGTGAAGAAATCTGAAAAGAAACCAGTGGGGTATAAGGATTTTTTTTTTCGCGCACATATATTCATCATATGATTTAGGCTTCATTTTTCACTCCCTGCATTTCTGTTTATCTTCCTGGCATCTCAGATGACCTTTTACGTTTTAAGGAATGTGACATTTCAGTTGTAGTATATATTCGTGTGTCTTCATTAGTCACCACTGATTGAACAAATGAAACGAAAATCACGTTGTTTTTGAAATACTTTGAAATGTATACAGTTGTGGTTAAGAATTACGAGAGATAATGGAAAAACTTGTTTGAATATGTGTAAATGTTCTTTTGTGGAATTCTGCCAATGTAATTCATAGGTGAGAAAGGAATAGTTTATACTTAAATGTAAATATGAGAAAATTGTTAAATCTCTTGTAGGAAAATAGGAAATAGAAAAGGAGTTATGCAGCTAAAATTTAGAGGAAAATAAATGTCTTCATTTTTTCTAGTATATTAATTTTTTGGAATAAATATATTCTTTGAAAGTAGTTTAAGTTGAAAAATACAAATTAAAGGGAAGAACACAACACTACTAATTTTATGGCAACAGGGAAACCTGAATATTGTACTATAAATAACAGTATAAAAAGCCTGAGTCTAATTTCTAAAGCAAAAACTGCTTTCGCTTCCTTTTAGGTGGTTTAACCAATTCTTAGCATGAACGTTCTTCTCTATTCAATTTCGTTGTGTATGAATCTATAGGTTAAGCTTATGTTGAGAATAATGTTGAGTAAATATTTATAAGTAAATACCTGTAATTCATGCACTTCAGTAAACCTAGTTATATGTTGCTCGTAAAATATTTTGGATATAATTATTTACCCTGCAGTTGTTTTCCCTAATTCTCTTTCCCCATCGTTGTATATAATAAGTTTGCTTTTCTGTAATTCTGAGAACTGTCAGTACTGGAAAATTGCTGTTTGGGTATTTTATTCCCATGTTACAAACAAGCAAAATTGTTTGGAACTTTGGAAGGTGAAATATACGACGAAGATAGACTTCATTATTCTATGCTCTCCCCTCTAATTGTAAGGTCATTTGCTAGTGAATATTCATGATGCGACGCTGATCTAAATAAGGAAAACTGAAGTCAATTGCGGTGCAACGGGAATCGTTATTGCTTTAGAAAATTCTAGAAATATTTTTTTTTTTTGTGATAGTCAATTTCTCTCGCGGTTAAGGGAAAATTTCGTCCATTTTCCCGTACGAAAACCTAATCAAGGAGATATATTAAGTTCTGAAAATTAAAATTGTAAACTTTAGGGCAGCTCTCAGTTTTTTATATATACCTGAACGATATTTTTGAATTTAGGTAATCGAAAGAATTTTATCTGCGGTTAGACGTCTCGGAAACAATTATCGTAATCATGCTGTATGTATCAGATAATTTCATTGGAGCTAATTTTTTTAGGGTTTCGAAAAGGATTTAGGAAAGTTCTTCTGAATTTTTAAATGAACTACTTCTTTTCCTAGTTCGTAAAAAATGTAAGGTTATATTTCAACTATAGGTTCGCTTTTATTCTCCAGGCATTTTTTTCTCTCTCGCTGAAATTAAGTTGCTCTTAAGTTATTATTAAGGATGATATTAACTCCAGAGACATAAAAGCAAGTGAATTATCACGTCCTGTCATTATAATAAATAATTAGAATAGAGTTTAGAACGAGCAAGTAGTTACTCAAATATATTTAAAAATGCTACGATATAGCAGTGAGTCTCGTATGGCATTTTCAAAAACGCTATCGCAGTGTCAATTATTTCTTTCTATGGCACAAAGTTGTATTTTTCTATTGTACATTTTCACATGTTTAATTATTAATACAGGTTTCCTGAGTTTTCGAACCGTAACGCTTGGTTTCCATAATTTATAGAGTGACACGTACCTACATATTTCGACTCAAAAGTTTGGAAATATTCCGAAATTACTAGAGGATTTCCATGTCTGAATACCTGCAAAATGCCATATCTTAAAAGACCGAGTAGATTTGTGGGGGGAGAATTTTTTTACAACCGCGAGCGTTCCAGACACTGTTGTTAAAAAAAAACTCATTCTTGCGCAAACTACTGCTCTCTGATTGGAGGAAAGCAAGACATGGAGGAAAAATAGGTCGTTGATTTTTCGAAATATAGGCATTTTTTCAAAAATAAAATACTTGCTATAAGGCTTCAATACATTACCTGTGCCACTTTGACTGATAGATCACTTTTATAATACGTCCGATGTTTAAAAACCTTTTTCTTTCTAACCTCCACGAGATATTTTGCTTTTTATCCTTTGTTTGCCAGTAAAAGGTAATCAAATCCAGAAAAAATGTAATTCTTCTAATGACTTTAAAAAATTGAGCAGTTGTTTACATAATTTAATTTAATCTGTACTTTTGGTTTCTGTCTTTCGACAGTTAAGTTGCTTAAATATCATGTGCAAGTTTTAAACCAGGAGTGCGTAATGCAGCCCCACAAGATCGTAAACTTTTAACATTGTTTTTTTTTTAAAGGAACATTTTTTCCTAAAAAAAAAATCAAGGTTAAATATCCAGTTTCACATTTATATTGCTTTTTTTATTTTATAACCAAAAAATAATGGAAGCTTTGTTACTTCTATTCATTTATTATATTAAAAAGTTATATGCGGCCCAAGACAGTCTCTACTCATTGCGGCCCAGTGAAGTCAAAAGGTTTTATACGATGTGAATTACTAGCTTCATTAATTTTCTAATAACATATAACACAAATAGTGTGCTTAGGATCTGTTGCATTACACTTATACGTCTTATAGAACAAACAAAAAATATTGAAGCAGTCAGTTAAAAATAGAAGAAATGCTATTAAGATTTTTATTGAAAATAAACCACAATAAAAACTACTCTATAGACTGGTTATAAACTCTGTTTTATGACTCCAAGCTGCTTGAAATATTTTAAATCTGTTTTTCTTTTATATTTTTAAGGGAATAAAGATGTGACGTATTTAGACATGAACTCAGCCTTTGTTACAATAAACGAAGCAAAACAGGTTAATCACTTTTTCCGCAGAATTTGAATTTGTATTTCAAAATTAATACTGAATTATTCAAGGAAATAAAAGGTCAAATTACTATCCAAAATTAAATGTTAAAGCTCAGTGCCTTGCGTGTCTTGATAATTGCTTTCTTTTAATTATTCACTTTTCTGCGCATTCCCCACAATCATCCCTAACTTAACCGGCTGTGCTGGTCGGAGTCATGATATAAATGCATTAGCATTTGCCACAAAGGAAACTAGCCTTTTGATTATTTTGAAGCCGAATAGATTGCGAAAGAACCATTTGGACGTAATGAAATTTCGCTTTTTTTCTTTTTTAGCTGTCCGTGATAGATTGTACCAGGAGACTGCTCACTATCTGTATAAGAGAGAAAGTTGATCAACTTTGAGTATGGTTAAATGAATAGAGAATATATGTGGAGCGTTGTCAGTAAGTTTAGATTAAAGGGAAAATATGTAATTGAGAATGTATCTGCCGTATTCTAGGGGACATATTTTATCTCTGATATCGTAGCTTCGTATTAGTAGGTGGATAATCCACATAAGGTTACTCGATGCGTCTTTGATCAGCATTTTCATGTCCCAAATTTACTTAGTGGGGATAACGTGTACGCTTGTAGTATACAGATACATAAACTAGATACACAGAAAAATAACAAATATTCTCCGATACGATGTTCTTCTGAATAGTGAATGCTTGTTCTCTCTGAACATTTCTTTGTATTCCTCTGACCATGCTGAGCAATGACTTTAATAGGTTATTTTTACTTCCTCTGTTAATCCGTTATGTTCAAGATGATGGATTTTAAATTTTACAATAGAGTTTGGTTCTCGTTTTATCAGATGCACACTTGCAAAAGGAAAAGACCCGAATTTTTCATCTTTTTGTCTAAAAGGCTTTTTCTTTTACAGCAGCTTCCGAGTAAAAACCAGTTTTGAGTCTTGCCTGCTCCTAAAAGTTGAGTAAACATTTCATTATAAATCTAGTTTTACGGGATTGCAGATTTTATGCATATTTAATAAAGATGTCACTTGCTTACTCATGTAGATATCTTAAGTTTTGTATTTATATGCATATAAACTCGTGCACGTGTAATAGAGGAAAATACCATCTGCTCGGAAATTTCAGCTATATATATATTAAATCTTGCCCTTAGTATACCGTAAATCTTGGAACAAATAATTTTATCGACAGCATGGTTATATTTAGTCAAAAGTTACGGCTTTTTAAATTTTTTCCCTTTTTTTTAACACTAGAACCGCGGAGAGGGTCAATTTGACCCAAAACGATGTTTAATTTATCACCACGCGAAAAGTATCGATTGTATAAAAAATTCCTTTTATGACTTTTAATATTTTAAGGTGAACAACAATTTACCAAATTTAAAAATTCGTAGCATAAATAATTTTCCGATTATTAACACTTATACCTAGAACCGCGGAGCGGGTCATTTTGACCCGTAAGAAATATTAAGGGGATGGTGGACTTTCAAATTACCAAAAATCGAGCAAAAATTGGAATTTTTTTGGGGGGTGTATTAATATTTTAAAAACATGTAAATATTGGAATGAAATGCATTTAAAATGTGTAGTGAAAAGAAAAATGAAAAATTGGTGGCTTTAGAGTAGTAAGTATTAAAGGTAGATAAAAAATTATCTTTTAAATGACTTTTTCTCAAAATGAGAAATTTCCAGATTTGCAAGTCTTTAAAATGCTCCTCGCGTCATAATTTTTGACAAAATTTTATGAAATTTATAATAAAGATTCCTGTAATACATCAAAATAAATTTATGTATCCATTTTAGGATTCGAGGTCATTTAGGTTATAAAAGTTTAACTTTAGTGTAGAAGAGTACAAAAATTTCGCGAAAATTCAGAGTACAAGCATAAAAATATTTTCTAAAAATTAACTATTCAACGAAAGTACAAAAAAATACATAACTTTGTTCAGAGAGTATTTATAAGCAATATAAATGCAAAATTAAGGGGAATAGTTTAAAATTGAGTCGCAAGGAGCATTTTAAAGAAGGGTAATTTAATTTAAATTTTTTAATTATAAAATATTTTTTTTTAAATATTTATAAAATTTTATAAGGTGTTTAATATTGTTATACTTTAATGAATATATATACAAAATTTCATATCTCTGTGGTAAAAATTTCAAAAATCGTTTTGAAAGGTCCACCATCCCCTTAATGCACAAATAACGAAAAACAGGTGCATTTTCTCGAACTGTAACTGTAAAATACTTCTACCCCACCCTAGAATTCCTTAAGTGGACTGTACCAGAAGGGGTAATAGTGAAGGTTTTTCATTCAAGGTCATTATATTAGGTTTGAAGCACGAACTACGTTCGAATGCAGTAAAAAGTTACTGCGAATATTTAGACTTTTTGAAGTTGCTTTTATTCTGTAATTAGTATATGTATAAAAACTATGTCACGACGCCATAATCTTGCTGTTCAGGAAGCTTTAGAATATTTAAACAATTATCTGAAAACGATTCAGAAGTTTCGAAAAAAGGTTTCTCAAAATTCGATTTTGAGTAGTGAGGATGAATACCTGCCTGCTAATGAAGAAAATTTGGATTCGGATGAAGAAAATGAAAGTGAAGATGACTCTGGCAATGCTCTAAAAATCGCTGGTCCTTCTTATCGCAATACCGATGATAATTTATCTGATAAAAAATAAAAATCAAGCATTCCAAGAAAAGATACACACATGCAAAGAAATTCGAAAAAACAAATCGACAATAGCATTCAAAGTTGGAAATAATGAAGATGACAAAGATGGGATAATTTGGAATGTCGCTCAATTAGGAACAAACGATAGAGGAAGAAAATCAAAGTGTAATATTTTGAAAGAAGTTGGGGGACCCAACACCACATGCTAAACGCAATGTTATCGACAACAGTCCTTCAAGTGCTTGGAGACTTTTTATAGATGAATGGATATTGAAACACATAAAGAAATGTAATGAAGATGAAGCTCACCGGCAGATTCATGAAGGAGAATGGAATATAACATTAGAAGAAATAGATGCTTTAATATAAATTTTATATGCACATGGTATATATTGTGCAAAAGGACTTGAACTGGATAGCTTGTGGTCAAAGGACTGAGGACCACCATTTTTCCAAAATACAATGTCAAGAGACCAATTTCATGAAATAATGGGATTTTTACGCTTCGACGTAAAATCAACAAGATCAAAGCGTCTAGAAAAAGACAAATTTGCCCTTATTTCGGATATCTGGAATCGTTTCATGGAAAATTACAAGACTAACTATACACCAGGTCCTAATATACATAACTGCAGATGAACAGTTATTTCCTACAAAAGCTAGGTGTAGGTTTATCCAATACATGCCAAACAAACCAGATAAGTGTGGAATCAAGTTCTGGTTGGCTGCAGATGTTGACTCAAAATATCTGATAAATGGATTCCCGTATTTTGGAAAATATAACCAAAGTCCATCCTATGTTTCTATATCTGAACATGTATTGCTGCGACTAATAAGTCCATATGAGAACAAAGGAAGAAATGTCACTACGAACAACTTTTTCGCAACACTGAAGCTTGCAGAGGCATTGAAATCCAAAAACACCAGCCTTGTAGGAACTGTAAAACGCTCAAGAAGGGAAATACTAGTCTCTGTAAAAATGTTAAAATCCACATTGTATTCGACTACGGTACTAACCCACAAAGACATGAGTCTAACTGTTTATCGAGGTAAAAACGATAAAAACGTTTTGTTGCTAAGTATTCTCCATCCAAACGTAGAAATTGCAGATAACCAAAAAAAAAACTACCTGATACAATCGCTTTCTACAACGTAACTAAATACGGTGTGGACGTGATTGAACAGATGGCAAGGAAATATACAGTCAAGTCTGCTTCATGTAGGTGGCCGGTGCAGGTTTTTTTTGTAATATTTTGGACCTGTTACAATCAATGCCTGGGTTTTATATAAAGTTGTAACTGGAAAATCTATTAGTAGACGGAAATTCATTCAAGACTTGGTTGGAGAAATGCGAGAAAAGTTTGTTCTCTTCCGACATAAAAAGGCGGCAAAAAGAGCATGTGAAGCAACCAATGAAAACGACGTACAACCACAAATTAAGCGTAAACGAGTCCGATGCCATATTTCGAAATGTGAAAATAAAACTTTAGATATCTGTTCAAAATGTAAAGCACCCATCTGTGGAAAGTGTACCAAACTTATTACTCAGTTTTGTACAAAATGCATACAGTAAATTGGATTTTAAAATCTGTAAAACTAAGTACTGATAAAATTTTTAGTAACTGAAAAAAATTTTAATTTTTAATTTTTTAAAATTATTTCTAAACATATTGAAAAGAGATACTCGGTTTTTCCATTGAATTTAGGAAATTTATGTTATATTTTGTTAAAGAGACATGTTATTATACTCAAGGACATAAAATTTTAAATAATGCGATTTTCTAAAAATTAAGTTAATTTATCTTGATTTATATAAATTATTTAATGTAAATTCTGAGAAATATTGATTATTATTTAAAAAATAAAATGTTTTAGTTATAAAATATGCACAAGCGCTTAATTTACTTAAGTTTACAATCTAGGGTCAAAATGACCGGCTCCGCGGTTCTAGGTATATCGAAAGTCCCGCGGTTCTAGTGTTAAAGCACTTGCTTTCTTGCATTCATTCTTTTGTTAATGTTCACTTGCATTGTTTGCAATCATAGACGTTTATCTCATAAAAATTAACAGTATATGTTTATTAGAATAAGACTGTCTTCGGAAATTTTTCTTTATGTGGATTCAAACTCTGTATTTCAACATTTATAAGCGTAATACTTATTAACATTACGTTATTTTGTCTCTGAACTTACGCGTCTCTACTAAAAAACTAGGAATAGGAGAATATTTGTTAAATATGTAAATCTGAATTCATACAGAGTATTCGAAAGCCATAGTTTTTACCTAAATGTTTTATGACATACTCTTGAAACTTTTGTGGTTCTTACGAACGAAAGTTCTTAATTAACATCCTGGAAGCAATCTTGCGTTTAAACTCCAAAACATAATTAAAACTACCGTTGCGACCAATGTATCACTTCCTACTCATGTAAGCTTTGTGTACTTAAAGATAAATGAGCGAAGATATAGCCTTTCATAAATTTCTAAAATTTATTACAAACTTTATTTTAAATAGCCTAATTTTTTGCTCTGTATTTGAATTTTAAGCAAAAGCAGTGTCGGTTATGTTGTTCTCTTCGCAGTTCACTGAGAATTTTTCTGTTCTGTGTGCAAATTGCTTAATATACCATCAGTGCGGTATTGTTTTCGTAACAGTTAAACAAAAATTAATTAGAGTAACAAAATTATCAATTAAATGAGTTACATGAATTTACTTTTTTAGGCTTTCAAAAATAAAATTTTAATATAGTGGATAAGAGAAAAGGTTTCTCTCCTATCTCTATTTGGCGCTCCGTGTGTGTACGCGCACGTTTCATTGTTTGGTTTGTAGTGCCAAATATGTGTATCGCTAATTTTATGCACAGTTAAATACTCTTTTTGCAGAGAATCATCTATTTCAGCAGATTTATTGCAAGTTAAAATTATTAATACTGAAGTATCTCCTTCTCTTTCGATTGGTGTGAATATGCATAATTTTAATGAAAATTTCATAATTTTATGTAACCTTTTATCTCGTATTTTTTTTTAAATAGTTGTGTAAAATAGTCTCCATTTTTTTAAAAATAAAAAAAAAACTTTTGAACCTCCACTTTCTTCGATATGTTCTTCCAAATTAATCTCCCCATCACGATGAAAAATCTATGTAACGAAATTTTTTAGAAAGAATTCAGTATTTATTTGACTAGGATTATTTTTTAAAAAATTACCGATAAAGTTGTTTTATCTATAAAAATAATTGCAAATTTTTATGTATGCAAAAGAGAATTTACACGAATCTCGTGTAGAGAAGAATTAGGAATTTTAACACTGTGGTAAGGTACATGGATAATGAAAAGCATAGTAATCGGTGCTGCTTTAATTTGAAATTCCAGAAACCTTTTTATCACTGCATGAAGCTCAGTGTATGGTATTTATTTGTACATAATGAAGCAAAAAAAAATTTTATATTTTCAGGAAATTTATGCAATGTATTTTACTAGATTTCTTTGTAGTGATATTTGCTGTTTTATCATTTCTTTCTTGTTAGAGATAAATGTATTTTTACGTACTGGAAATGATCTTATTTGGATAACTGAGTATCACAAAATTATTAAAAGTAGTTTAGTTTCACGTATAATACTTATTTTATTAGATTGTTTATACTGCTTAATTAAATTTCTATACATCGAATTTTCTTTATCAAGCTTTTAAAGTGAAATTACTGGACATCTTTTAAACATAAGCTCAAATATTGTTTACTGTCTAAATTTTTCCTATAAAAATTTGTTTCTAAAAATGTGCTCAATGTGTATATAAAATAATTCGTAGCAATTTTCTTTTATGATTTCCTTTTATTTGCCACGTATCTTGGTTTATATGCAAGAATGGTGCATTGTTATGTCATAGTTTTAAGTTCCGAAAATTTGGTTAGATGCTATGATTTATCGTAAGATTAATATGAAAACGACTATTTAGTTTTTTACAATTTTCTAAGGTTTATTTCACTTTTGCGGTCTTTCCTGAATTTAACTCTTGTGATAAAATGACACCAAGGAAATCGATAAGTTAGAAATTTTGGGCGCGAAGATAGTTATTTGAAGATGATGGTTAGAATCTGTTTTATAAATGGAACTATTTTTTTAAATTTTTATTTTTTTTAATTCTGTTGCATTTTCCAAAGTATGTGATGTGAAAAAAAGAAAAAACTTGGATATTTCCTGCAAGCGAATCGCACTCATGCATCCTCATAATGAATCAGATCTAGTCGTTAAATGTTTCTCTTTCCATACTAAGAACTATTATAGTAGAGGTATCTGGTAGATTGGATTTGTAGAATCAAAATAGGCCTTAAAAAAAGGAAAGAATGCTGTGATGCTTAACTCTGAAATTAAACATCACAGCCTCTAGCATAAAAAAATGCCTATTAAAAAAACGTGGGGATAGTCAAATGCCCAATGCAGTGCGCTGATAATGCGCAAAATTCACACCTCCCTTTGAGACATCACATAATTAAAAAATAGCGTCTGGTTGACTGACTGACACTCAGTGGTGGATTTAGGGCTAGACCAACTAGGCTGCGGAAGGAAAAAAAATTTCACCCTATGATTTTCTTATCTAAAATATTTATAAACCCCAAAAAAGTTAGACTAGTTTTAAAAATAAAAATATTGAAAATTGTTTTAATAAATAATAATACTCCCTATGTCCGAAAATATACCATTGTAGCGTACTGGAAATAGGGTCTTATTTTTTCCCGAGACCCCACAAGGGCTTGAAACACAGCTGCGTGTTTTTCAAGGAATGTGTTGTTTGGTTCCACCAGTTCGGAACACGTGGGCGGATTAAAAACCGTTTTCCTTACAGATGCAGCCACTAAAGCTGTCATCTTGACGTTCTGCAATGTAGTAATGTTCGGCGTCTAAGAAGAGCTGTCAGCCGATAAGCTACCGGCCCCTCCACCCTTTCTGAAAAATCCAGACTTTGGGGAGAGACGCTTGAGAACGTGTTTCAGCTCCGTACGTTATGAATATGCACGGGTTTGTTAAATTGAATATGTTGCACTGTTTTAAATGTTAATTATTTTTGTTAATAAATTGTTAAGTTTTGTTTTAAAAATTTGGCCTTCGTTTGTAAATTAGAACTCTTTCAATGGTATGGATCAATAGTTGTGAAATTTCTTCAAAATGCCTCAGGGAGAATCGCCTTGCCTACTTACAGTGACGCCACACCATCAAACAAAAAGAAATCAAACCAAAGGAAACCAGTCAAGGGTTTTAATCAGGTTTCTTTCTTGGAAAATACATCCCTCCGCACATCCGATGTCAATCCATTTTGCTGTCAAAATTATTGATAATTTTCTGGCGATGACTTCGTTTCAACTAATCACATTTGCGGAAAAAAGTTATGAAAAGATTGTTCATTTTACTGTCTAATTAGTTAGATCGGTAATTAATTTAATGTTTTACTCATGTCAAAAAAGGGAAACAATGTAAAATATGGTGCTGATCTTTTAGTTTTTATTATACATGCAGGGCCCGATTATGAACGCTGGGGGCCCCTGGACAGATGCTATTTGCCCCCCCCCCCCCCTCATACGAACATTTATAAAAATAAGAACTATCTATGGGCTATTTATACTATTAGAAGTACTAAGTGCACACACCAAGGAGGCTTTGGGGCCCCCTAGCATCAGGGGGCCCTGGGCAAAGTCCCGATTTGCCCATGCGATAAAAAGGCCCTATATACATGCATTAATCGTTTCACTTGACTTAATACTTGATGATCAAAGTCATTACTCATCTTATTCTTTTCTTCACCGAAAAAAGTACTATAAATATTTTTCTTTGTGAAGGAGGATTATCAAAGCCCCAGACTTAACTTTATCGTAGTAAAGCGTCATCATTTTCTTCGTTTAGACCAGTTAAGTTAGAGACCAAGAGATCAATAGAGAGAACATCATGATAATCTGTGTCTAAGAATTTTCATTCCTAAATAAAAAGTGGCGATTCTTATGAGAAATCTTTGCATTTCTGCTATTCAAACCCTGATCAAAATTTCAAAACTTTTCGTGTTGGTGGTGTTGTTGTTGAGTGAGTTAGTTAGCTACATTTTTCATGGTGAACTAGTTAGCAAATTGCATTATGAAACTAAATATACACTCGTGTAAGAAATTAAGAGAATTTGCAGACTTGATCGATTATTTCTAGAACTACTGTACCGATTTTAATGAAATTTGATATGTACATACATTGATACAATACAAAACATATAACCATTCAATAATTGTAATACACACGCATGATCGTGCGTAACACTCGTTGGAGTCGGAAGGTATGAAACAGCGGTTGCAGAATAAACAAAAAAAATGGGTTAATAGATGGGTTAATAGGGCGTATGGTCCCCTCTTACAGATATACAGGTCTCGCAGAGTGATTTCATACTTGAAATAAGGCAGTTTATCATTTCCAGTGGCAATTGGTCCCACTCGTTCAGCAACGCTATTTTCATTCCCTGGATGGTTCTCGGAGGGGGGTTGCGAGTTGCAATTGCCCTCCTCAGAGCGTCCCAGACATGCTCTATAGGATTAAGGTCTGGAGATCAGGGTGGCCATTCCATCCGGCGAATATCCTCACTCTCTAGAAATTCGTCGACCAGAAGAGCTCTATGGGGTCTCGCGTTATCGTCCATTAAAATGAACTCGGGGCCAACTGCACCCCTGAAAAGGCGAACATAGGGCTCCAAGACCTCATCTTTATACCTCACACCAGTCACAGTGCCTCTTTCAAAGACATGGAGAGGTGTGCGGCCATCCAACATGCCTGCCCAGACCATTAAACCTCCTCCGCCATAATGGTTGATTTCGTGGACATTGGAGGGTAGGTAGCGGGTCCCTGGTTCTCTCCATATGAACGTACGGTGAGAATCGGTGTTTAGGCTGAACCGGGACTCATCAGTGAAGAGAACGGTCGCCCATTGATCCATACTCCAATCTCTATGCTCTCTGCACCATGATAAACTGATTCTCCTGTTCGTAGAAGTGAGCGGGACGCAAACAGCAGGTCTTCTTGCAAACAACCCTCTCTCATGAAGTCTTTTGGAAACAGTCACCCTTGATACACGGGTTCATGTGGCTGCATACAAGTCACTAGAGAGCTGAGAAGCTGTAACACTCCTGTTACGCCTCGCTATAATCGACAAATGGAGATCTTCTCTGGCCGTCGTGGATCTTGGACGACCTTGCCCAAGCTTTCTCTCGATGGATCCGGTATCCTGGAACTGTTTCCATAAGTTACACACGACGCTGGGCGTTAAATTGAACTCTCTACAAATTTGGACTTATGTGTCCAATTGTTGTCAACGTTCCCCAACTGTTATTTTACACGTTCACCCAAATCAGTATGCAATAGAAAATGCTTCAAGACTATTGAAATTGTTTTTTTATGATTCAATTTTAAGTTTCAGCCCTTAACCTTCCCCAAAATTTCAGCTTCGTAAATAAATCTATGAGTTTCAAAGGATCATCTGAAGGAGGTACTTTATTAAAATTTGAAATATTATTGCTGCAATATTTTTCCCCTCAAGGGGTTATTTTTTTTATCCGTAAGTGTTTTCAACGGTATTTAATTGGATTAACTTATCTCTTAGTTCATTAATATTCATTTGGCGTGATCAATTTACTTCAGCTTAGATTATATATAAAAAGGTTTGACCGTACAATAATTCTAACAAGGTGAATGTGAAAATTAAATTTCACTTTGCTTTATTCGTACTATAATGGAAAAGTAAATGAAATTTGATACCAGTAGTTTGAAAGAGATCTAAAAAAAATCCGAGCTAGTCACATTATTGGCGTAATTCACATAGTCTAAGTGAGGAAATCCCAAGTAGATCCTTAGTCGAGGACAGAAGTTTGCGTGTAATAGAATTCTTAAAACTCTGATAATTTTTTACGTAGCATAAATACCAGTACATATAAGTCATTATCTGAAAGGTCTATCGCAGTCCTTTAGTTCAAAACTTGTAAGAAAGGAATTTTTTGAAACTTTTCGTATCCCTGTGCAAGTGAGGAACGGGCATGTGAGAAATATTAGTTCCCGAATATGAATGTATTTTTGAGTGATAAAATTCTAAGCTCATTGGATAAAATAATCGGATAATTATCTTTTTATAAAGGCAATGATTATTAGTGTAAGCTTTGAAATTGAATGGCTGTGTGTGCATGTATATAAAAAAATACATTGTAAAGAATTCTAAAATTGCGAAAAGCTGATTCACCTATTTATAAAATTTGTTTTGACAACTGCAGATTCTATGAATTCTTTTAAATAAAAATTTTCTTATCTTTTTGTCTCGAAGTCTAACGGGGCGCAGTTTATTGTTAACTAATAAAACAATTATTTCAAAATGTTTTTACACTAATGTAAACTATTTAATTTACATTTTTTTAAATAATATTCATAATACTTATCAAAAGTTTAATGATTTAAGTTTTTTTTTGTTTTTTTTGTTAAGTAACCTCCTAATATAAAAGCTTCACTTTTTAAAATAACACGAAAAAAGACAGCTTCCAAATCTTCATTACAGTGTGATGTCACATAAGCATTATACTGTTTGAAGTGTTGTAAGGTAAGATGCTTTAAAGTGAATTTGAACATGAACCAAAACTGGTTAGAATGTCATTTTTCTCTTTGACATGATGCTTTGATTGAAGATTAAGTATGATTTTCTGAGTATTTGTCTCTGTGAATGGAGTGTTACGTATTCTAGCTTTAGTAATTATTTTTTCGTTTCAGATTTTGTTTTATTTATTTTGGAGTTTACACCTTCCTACTCATATGAAAGACAATGACAAAATCGTCATGCAGGCAGCAATGAATATCGAGATTTGAGTTTAGGGGAAATATTCCAGGTAAGCAGTTATTTCACTTTACTCCTCTTAAATATTTCTTTGCTGCAATAAGATGTTATGGTTGAATCAGAGTCCTATTGACTAGACTATCATGCATACTCATGAATCACGGCGGTTTTTTCATTTAAAAAAAATTAAATTCTTTAAGCACACATGCCAAAATATTTTCAAGAGTTCTTAATTTTATATTTTAGACATTGACTCTCTCTTTAATTGGTTACAACTTTTCCAAAAGTTCGGTTGGAAATAAATATTTAAAGCACAGTTTTTGATACCAGGATGAAGGACTGATTTCACTGAAGTAGAATAAAATTTCTCTCTAAATCTTGAAGCAGAAGCTGCTCTGAATGCTATTGAATTTTCGACTTCGTTAAATAAGTATCTAGTGGCAAATCTCTTATCAGACGTCTTTTAAAACTACATATCGCTGTAAAAGCTTCATTTAATAAATTTGTACAATTTATGAGTGTCTAATTTCCATCTATAATAAACCTATCTTTATTTAAAAACACATCGCACTTACTATTGAGCTATGTGAAACTGTTTGAAGTGGAGTTAAAGTATACTGCATATTCATGCAGTCGATATTCAGAAATTTACTCTAAGTGTTTCATTGCGGGTTGTTATGGATGAGAAATGTTGGAAATAAGGTATATAATGTTATATTTGATACATTTTGAACATTTTCCCTTGATAGTTGTTAGAACTGTCCTCTAAGAATGCCTATCGGGTAAATTATTTTACAGTCATAAATTGCCTCTAAATTACGTTTGACGTTTATAATTTAAAATTCCCATTTTTACTTCCCTTGTCTTTATGTAACATCTTTTGATTTTACCCTTTCCCCTCATTTTCCATTTATTTTCCTAAGCATTTCGATTTTTACCTAGTTAATACCAATTCTTTCCCACAATCTGTAATGCTTGCTGCTTTCTTTCTCATGGTGGGATTTCAGCCTAACTGTCAGATGTGAATACCCCCATAGTTTCTCATTAACATTAGCCTTAGCGTGTGTTAAACATATGAACAAGACTTATTTTTCACCCTGACTTTTAATATCCTGTCATATGCAAGTTATAAAGTGTTCAGGGGTTGTTATTCTAGGTGAAAAGATTAGATGCATTATTGGTTGTCAGCCGCCAAAGCTGTCATATATCTGCTTTTATTTTTATTGGAGAAATAGATTTTTTTACGATTCTTTTGAGTTTTAATGTAGTTGTAAATTTATAACGCAACTTCAGTAAATTTATGCGTTGAGTACTCTTTAAGAGTTCATTAGTGTTGTGCCTAAAGTGTTTGGTCTATGTATATGAAGGATAAAAATTTATCAGAACGTTACCTTATTAATTTCTTGCATACAAGAACCTACTTTCGAAAAAAGAAATAAAGTGAGACCTCAATAACAGCTGTATAATTTTAATAACAGTTTTGATTATGGAAATGCAGTATTCATATGTTACATACTCATTCTTGTAATACATACTATTTACATCTAAATACCCGTATAAGTTATCAATAAACCAGCTGATGCACCAGAGGGATTGTGTTAATCACTCTGGTCTCAGCACGATGAAAACCCGTTTACGATCTTCTGTCAATGACAGTAGTATCCATCGTTACATAAATTAAATATTTATAGGCTGAACGTTTAAAATACACTTATATCACAATACTAGATGAAAACGCGTACTTCGCTACGGAGTACATTCAAATTAAATACAACGGTGTGTGTGTGTGTGACACACACACACAGACAGTTCCGTATCTGACTCACTGACATACAACGCACAGACCAAACCGCTGGACCTAAAGGGCTGAAATTTTGCATGGCGATTCTTCTTATGGTGTAGGGGTGCAATAAGATTTTTGAGAAATTCTTCTTAGTTTTTTTTAAAATTAAATTTTTAAGCTGTTTTTGTAACTTTTTTTAAGTTTGCCTTTAAAATAATAATTTGAGGGTTATAAAATTTATATCACGAGAAAGATCATAAAACTTCCTTTAAAATGAAATATTTTTCAAATCTTTACCTCGATTTTCTGATTTTTGGTGAATTTTTAAAGATTAATTTTTAGAATTTAATTTATTAAATGCTGATCACAGGATTTCTTTTTCTGGTACTTTAAATAAATTTATTTTCTTTCTAATGCAGCAGACGATTGGATAGTATCCCAAAAAAATAAATATCCCTTACGATTTTTTTATAAATAAATATATATATATATATATATATATATATATATATATATATATATATATATATTTATATATATATATATATATTTATATATACAGTCGAACCTCCATATATCGAAGTAGCAAAATGCCGGAAAAAATTCGATATATAGAAATTTCGATATATAGAATTGATCTTAGTTTTATCATAATTCTCCTAAAACATTAAAATTAAAGCTAATTTTCATATACAAATCTCCATTTCCAATTTATATGCGAATCACATTAAATGAAAGTTAACTAAAAAATTAATTAATGTGAAAGATTTATTGAGTACTATATACCTTTTAAAAAAAATCAATAATCCAGACAGTGGTTACAGTGATCAGTTACATTCTTTCAAAAAAAATACTACGAATATCTTGCTGAACAGCCAGTTTTGTTGAAAGTTCATCAAAGAAATGCTCGCATTTATTCAGTCCATTTAAAAACTATCAGGGGTCCACGAAGTATTGTTTCGAACGCCAAAAATTGGGAGATTTTATTCTAAAGTGGAATAAAATCTCCCAATATGTCGTGAAAAAATTTTCGATATATAGAGATTTTTTCGATATATAGAAAAAGTTTTTCTATGTAATGAACATGGAGATTTGCTAAGAGTTCGATATATAGAAAATTTCGATATAGGGAAGTTCGATATATGGAGGTTCGACTGTATATATATATATATATATATATATATATATATATATATATATATATATATATATATATATATATATTTATATTTATTTTACATCAATTGTATACATTGATCGTCGTATTTATTATAAATATATACAGTGGAATCTCGATCTATCGTTTTCGAAGGGACCGATAGAAATGAAGGATAAATGCGGGAAAATGATAGACACGGGAATATAACAAAGCAATATGATTGTTGGGACTGGATAAAATGAACGACATATACGGAAAAAGGATAGATCCGAAAACGATCGATCGAGATTCCACTGTATATATATTTTTGGCATTAATTGCATACATTGACCGTTGTATTTAATTTGAATGTACTCCGTAGCGAAGTGTGGGTTTTCGGGTAGTGTGTGTGTGTGTGTGTGTGTATATATATATATATATATATATATATGTGTGTGTGTGTGTGTGTGTGTGTCGTGTGTGTGTCGTGTGTGTGTGTCGTGTGTGTGTGTGTGTGTCGTGTGTGTGTGTGTGTGTCGTGTGTGTGTGTGTGTGTCGTGTGTGTGCGCGCCGTGTGTCGTGTGTGTGTGCGCCGTGTGTCGTGTGTGTGTGTGCGCGCCGTGTGTCATGTGTGTGTGTGTGTGCGCCGTGTGTCGTGTGTGTGTGTGCGCGCCGTGTGTCATGTGTGTGTGTGTGTGCGCCGTGTGTCGTGTGTGTGTGTGCGCGCCGTGTGTCATGTGTGTGTGTGTGCGCCGTGTGTCATGTGTGTGTGTGCGCCGTGTGTCATGTGTGTGTGTGTGTGCGCCGTGTGTCATGTGTGTGTGTGTGCCGTGTGTGTGTGTGTGCCATATGTGTGTGTGTCATGTGTGTGTGTGCGCCGTGTGTCATGTGTGTGTGTGTGTGTGCGCCGTGTGTCATGTGTGTGTGTGTGTGTGCGCCGTGTGTCATGTGTGTGTGTGTGCCATGTGTGTGTGTGTGCCATATGTGTGTGTGTGTCATGTGTGTGTGTGCGCCGTGTGTCATGTGTGTGTGTATATATATGTGTGTATATATATGTGTGTGTGTGTGTGCGCGCGCGCGCGCCATATGTGTGTCATATATGTGTGTGTGTGCGCGCGCCATATGTGTGTCATATATGTGTGTGTGTGTGCGCGCGCGCCATATGTGTGTGTCATATATGTGTGTGCGTGTGTGTGCGCGCCATATGTGTGTGTCATATATATATATGTGTGTGTGTGTGTGTGTGTGTGTGTGTGCGCGCGCCATATGTGTGTGTGTCATATATATATATATATGTGTGTGTGCCATATATGTGTCATATGTGTGTGTGTGCGCGCGCGCTCCATATATGTGTGTGTGTGTGTGTGTGTGTGTGCGCGCTCGCCATATATATGTGTGTGTGCCATATCTATATGTGTGTGTGTGCGCCATATATGTGTGTGTGTGTGTGTGCGTGCCATATATATATATGTGTGTGTGTGTGTCACATATGTGTGTGTGCCATATGTGTGTGCCAGCCATATATGTGTGTGTGTGTGTGTCACATATGTGTGTGTGCCATATGTGTGTGCCAGCCATATATGTGTGTGTGTTTGTGTGTCATATATATACATACAGTTGGCTCTCTGTTTAACGACTTTCAAGGGAGCGTGAAAAATCGTCCTTAAGTAGAGATCGCCCATAAACAGAATTTGTGAAAAGATAACATTTCCCATAACGTCGGAGGGGCCGGGACTTGGAAATATCGTCTTTAAATAGAGATCGTCGTTAAGTAGAGCGTCGTTAAACAGAGAGCCAACTATATATATATATATATATATATATATATATATATATATATATATATATATAAATATATATATATAAAAATGCAATGATCAATGTATACAATTGATGTAAAAAAACAAAAAAGATTATTTTTATAAAAAAATCGTAAGGTATTTTTATAGACAAAATAATGTAAAAGAAAATATTCAAATTAAATGTGATAGGAAATATTAAAGAATATAGTACAGTTTAAGGAACATAATATCTTTTACTGTATTTTAATATTTTTTTGGATAATGTCCAATCGTCTGCCGCATTAGCAAGAAAAAAATCTTTTTTTTGTCTATTTAGTTATGCACGTGACGATAAATTTATTTAAGTACCAGAAAAATTAATCACGTGATCAGCATTTAATAAAATAAATTCTAAAAATTAATCTTTAAAAATTCACTAAAAATCAGAAAACCGAGGTAAAGATTCGAAAAAATCTCATTTTAAAAGGAATTTTTACGATCTTTCTCGTGATATAAATTTTATAACCCCCAAACTATTATTTTAAATGCACACTTAAAAAAAGTTACTAAAACAGATTAAAAGTTAATGTTAAAAAAATCTAAGAATTATTTTTGAAAAATCTTTCTTAGTGCACCCCTACACTATAAGAAGAATCGCCATGCAAAATTTCAGCCGTTTGGGTCCAGCGGTTTGGTCTGTGCGTTGTATGTCAGTGAGTCAGTCAGTTACGGAACAGTTTTATATATAATAAGAGTCGAACTGTGGAAATCTCCTTATTTTTGAATATCATGAAGCAGAATGGCTGGTGATGACTTTGTGACCAAATTTGTTTTATAATTTTTGTTAAAAATTGCAAAATTTTTTCCCTGATTTTACATTTTTTTACTATCCCCTTTCTCCTGATCCTAGTTCTTTGATTTAATCCTCGCTAGCATTTTTTTAAATGAAATATAAACTGCGGGAGCCTATTGCTCCTCCCTCCTCCTTGTAGGCCATGCTGATAAGTAAGCATTAATATTTAAAACAATATGTTTTTACCAAGAATTTTAGATGCTACATTTTTTAGCTAAGTAAATTTTTTATTGACTTAACGCCTATGAAGGTGCATCTTTTTTTATGTTTATAAAATCTTTGTTGTGATCACCAGATATAGGAATTAACGTCGTAAAACTTTCCTGCATTATTATCCTGTATCCCATATTTAATGTCCAATTTTTTTTAGTGTTATGCTCTGAATAAGTTATAATTACAAAGCGAAACATCTTAGTCCATCTTCTATCAATTTCCATGACTCGACAAGGCTTTGGGATGGCTTATCACCCCACAGTGAAGCTCTTATCAGCTGGGGGGATTAAATGGCGTCGAAGTTCAGATATCGCAGCTTAATTGGCTTGGTTTCAGTCACCTGAAAAGCAGCTGAATATCTAAGGAACTCCTGATCAGGTAAAATCCGGTATTGTCACAAGGTTGTAGCATATGTAGGGGTTCATCGATGTTCTTAAAGGTGCTAAAAAACTAGAATGATTTTTTTTCTCAGTTTTCATATTGCGATTACATTGCAGCGGAGAGACATAAAAGAATATTTTGTGTTTAAAAACTGTCAAGTTTTTAAAATTCACGTATCGAAAATTCGTACCTGCTTTTTCTTTAATGCAAAGGATTTGCAATAAGATTTAAATTCTAGCGAAAATATGTGCACGCATATGTACTTTTGTATGAATTCTCTAAGCATATAAAACGTTCTAACTTAAAAAATAACTAGTTGATACCCGTCAAAACATGACGGCTAGATAGTAAATAAATGTACTAATACACAAACTATACTCGTCATTGTCAGATGTTGAAAATCATAATAATGCGCAGAAATAAATTAATGTGTTTAAGTGGACTCGTGCTGAGTATCTAAAGCCAGATTTAAACATACCACTGAGCATGCGCAGAAATCAATATTTAATTGTAAATTATCGCTCATTAATAGAAATTGCGGTTACAAAAACCAAATTTGACAAATCTACATATTGCAATCTTTCGTTTCAGACCAAAATGAAGTAAATTGATTCAGTAGTTTTCTCTCACGGACTGCCCAAAAAGTCGACTTAGCAACTTAAATATATAAATGCAGTAACTGAATTAAGGATAGCATAAGGTTCTCAGCATTTTATGAAATGACAAACTAAGAGACATTTGCCCTTCTACGAGTACTAAGATTTTGACTTAAATTCTTTATGCTTTTAATTATTCTTGCTGTTTAATCACAATGGCTTAAGTCCCTTGTTCTAGTTTTACAGAGCAGACCCATAATTCATTAACATTTTCCTCATTATTCTATTATTAGAGCTATTTTTTATATCTCTGCCTAGCATCTTTTATGGTTCCTGTCGGATAATATCCTCGTTTAAAAAAATCCTCGTTTTAAACTCATTTTCAATTGAAGACTCAATAAACTATCTTAGCACTTGGAATGGTTGATTGAAAGCGCTGCGATCGTCTTTTGCTACTCATGTGCTTGGCTAAAGCCGATTCTGAGTATCAAAAAACATCCATGCTATCCGCTGAACTCGAACCCTTAGACTTGTAGTTCCCAAACCGTAGAAGTTTGCGGACCACTAAGCCAGAAATTGAACTATGTGCGGACCATCACCCCCACTCCCACCGACTTGACGGCTGGAACCTTCCGGAGGTATGAAAATTATTTTCTATCATATTCTAATAATAAAATAATGTTACACTTTTAAGAAATTTTAATTTAACTCCTGATAGTCATCGGATATACAGCCCATCTAATTGAATGAACATTGCTTTCAAAATCCCCATTTATTTGGCAACTTTTTTATATGTGGTGCCGGACCACTCCCGAGTCTTTCGCGGACCACCGGTTGGGAACCACTGCCTTAGACTATGGTACTGAAGGCCAGCGCCAATTTTTAGCGCGTTATTTTTAGCTTTGACAGACAGACAAAGAATTTTTGTTTTCCTTCGAAATTGATAATTATATGCATACGAACACTTTCTTAGGTAACGTATAATATAAGAATAAATATGAAATATTACAAAAAAAAATTAATTCATTTCAAAGAATGAAGGAATTATTAAGTGTGTAAGAGCATGTATATATGCGACTTGCATTTCAAATCAATCGAGTCTAAATAAACAGAAAAATCGCAGAGCGGAATTCGATGGGTCATTTCTGAAATGTCTTTAAAGCAAAGTTCTGTCAACTTTGTAGCAAATTTTATCAGTGGAAACAATGCTTCTAAGCTAAGATTTTTCTGCCTCTCAAAGTTTTCCATTCATCTTAAGTCGGTTCGACGTGAGACGTATCATCAATCTTCCTTGTTTATCCAAACATTTCAAAGGCTGCTTATTTTTGCAAACTAACCTTTGTGTCACTCCGAACAATATTTGGAATATCGATCTGGAGACGTGAAAAGGTGACAGATTTTTCTAATTAATAATTATGGGTCTATATTTAAGGACTTCTGTTTTTTATACAAGAACGCTAATGTTTTACGGTTTTATTTCTCAAAGATTTTCTAGTTTGCTGTGCTCCAGTGACTGTGTCGAACAAGATTCGATTGACTGATTTTCGTATTTCTTATATCTTCATGTAGATTCGCGTTTCCAGATCAATTTTCATCGACGACAGGGATCTTGCATGTAATTTTATTACAACTTTTGCTTTTAAGAAGTTTAGGTTGCTGCAGCATTGAGTGCTAAAAAACACCTATTCATAATCCTGCTAGTTTAAATTTTGTACACTTTTATAATAACGTTTTAATAATTAAATATTGTCGATAAAACTATCGAAATTTTATGCGCGAGTCTAGTCTATTTGCAAAGGTATTAATAATGGGGCAATATTCTGTGATCACTGAATAGCTTGTGCTTAATTCAGGAAAGCGATCTGTTTCATCCCGATGGCTGAGCTTATCCAATACAGATGTTTAACGTACTTCAAAGTTTCGTGACTATAACGCTAGACTAGTGCATTTTAAGTATTTACTTCGTGTTTTTTTTTTTAAGTTTACTCACACCTGACTGCTTCAGCTTCATGATGGTTGAGATATCTCATCACTATAAAGTACTTGGGAGAACTGGAATCTGAAAAATGAGAAGTACTCATATCACCAAAACATCTCCGGCCCCGAGGTTAGGAAAAACGGATTTACAGCTTCTGATCCTTGCTGGTGGATGCTAGTGTCGAGAGATAAAATGTATGTAACGGTAATGAACCGTTTTCAAGAATGTGACATTAATGGTTTGAAAAAAAATTCAAACTCCAAAAATTAGTAAATAAAATAAGAAAAAAAACATAGAGGCATCCTCTTGTGTCTATTTAAAAAAAGGGGAGAATTGAAACTCGCAAAAAGAGGGTTCGTCACATCCCAAGGGTCGTTTCGTAGAATACGGGGCTCGAGGAGTGTTCGATCTCTGGTCCTTGTAAATGCCCGTAACAGGATTCTTGCATCTATCGGAAAACTGTCCTTTAACTATATTGTATGAATGACTGTCTTTTCTCTTTTGAGTAAAAATGTTTTCAAGTTGGAAATAATAATGGCCTACTAGGAAAGTGCAAGCTTTCAGTGGTATTGATAATTTCTGAAACATATACGGGCTAATTTATTATGACCACCTACTCGGTACAACGTTACGCCCCATTTTGATCTCAATACTGCTGCGATTCATTTTGGCATGGACTCTGAGATGTTGGTAGGTGGATTTAGGATTTTGAGACCATATCCGATGAACTGAACTTTCCAATTCTCTAAGATTTGATGGATAGGGATCCAGCTGCTTGATGCACCTTTCGATCCCCTTTCCCACAAATGCTCAATTGCATTGGGATCTCATGAATTGTGGAGGCCAACTAAGAAAAGCGAAGTCTCTGTCAAGCTCTTCTGGAGACAACGTGAGTTCTGTGTCATGGATCATTGTCCTGCTGGACATATGCATCTCCACAATGGATAAATAATTAACATAACTTAATGTACTTGGTTAGCGACAATATTTAAATACCTTTTGGCATTTAGACTTTGTTCATAAGAATTAAAGGGTCCAAACAGTGTCAGGTGTTCTGCACTTTTGGCCCATGTTTTCTTACTGTTTTGTCATAATTCGCACCCTGCACTCTGCATGGTTTATTAGGAAGCACGATTCAGCAGATCACATTACCCTTTTCCATTAATTTGCTATCCTTATATAGTGATCCTATGCGAACTGGAGACGTTGAATCTTGTTAGCTGTAGACAACTTAGACTTGGCCGGACCATACTCAATACTGTTAATGTGCGGTGCATAGTACATACTTGTCCTGGATTAAGATTACTTTTTGTTTTTTTTGTTTGTTTTGTGTGTGTTTGTGTTTGTGTTTGTTTCGTTGCCCACGCTTTGTAAATTATCACCATCTGCTCTGGAACACTTCATAAGCTTAACAGTTTCGCTGATAGTCGCTGCACTACTTCTAGCACCCGCAGTTATTCCACGTTCAAAATCCGTTATATTGCCTTTTTTACCCACTCTTTTACTTCGCAAGCAATAAACTTGGAACTGTCTTTCCAATCATCCAGCAATCCCTTTTCATACCGATCTCACCCTCTAGCAGCAACAGCGTGATTTGCATGAAATTGCCAGGTGGTCATAATAAATTGGTCCCTCAGTGTATGTACGAGACACTTTTCTCTTCCCGAAGAAAGCATTCCTCCTGTTGATAGATAAACCGTGTATGGCAAAAGATCGATAACTGATGGTTTTCTGGTGGACCGCATCAACTCGAGGATTTTTGAGTGTGGTCAGCGATCGATCGTGCGGAAAAATCAAAATTGCAACGGGCCCATTTTTGTGACATAACATTCGACTGAAACACTTCAAATGTTTATTAAATGTGAATTTTGATAATATTTTTGGATGTTACTTAGACGTACAAAGTTTAGTCTCCGCTTATAACAAACGTCTAGATTTTTCGTTTCGATTAAATATTTTTTGGATCTTACTTTGACAGCTTTCAAGCAATCGAGGAATTTTAAAATGAGAACTAACTACACTGAGAATCGGTACTATAGTTGACTCTATGTGGGTTTGTAAAGTTGTTTTTATAGTTTCATCAGATTACTTCAAAATTCTAAAAAATGTAGATTTTCCTGTTTTAGCAAGCTTCGATAAAAATTAGAAACTAAAATATTTTATTTAAAAATTTGAATTTGTAACAGTAGAATCTAATTTTTACAAAACATATTGAAGATTTAGTCCTATTATAGAAGAAATGTAAAAAGGATTTTTAAAAAATGTGACCTTGTTTTCCTTTGGTTGATCACAAAGGTGTTTTTAAATCATGAAAGTCGAATGCTACGGAAGACAAGTTAACCACACCCGCTTGATTGTACTTTATATTCATTTTTAACCTCCATGCTCAGTAAACTGTTTCAACACGTGACAATTCTATATTCCGTCCCTCACAGATATGGAAAAGAATGGATCCCCATCACAACCACGTGCAGTTCTTTCTTTTTGCAATTCTATAAAAATCACATGAACGTAACGACTCATTGCATTTCGGTTTTCTCTCCTAATAGACCGAAGCTTCTGTAAGGCGGCCAGTCATGTTTCCGAAAAAAGTGGCCGTTTTGAGGGTTTGCCGGGTAGAGAAGTTCCACTGTACTTACTTTTAGCGTAACTAATTATTTATAGTCAGATTTTGTCTCTTCGTTTTTTAAAATTATTATAGTGACAAACTGCTTTTGAATTGGCCGATAGAATTGATAAGAATAAACTTTTACCGCTCTGTATAAGTTATAGTACTAATCCAATTGATATCGTTTCCGGAGCGTCAAAAATAACGGCAGGGCCTGAGGTAACAGTGATAACGCGTCGGCTTTCGTTGCCGAGAGTGCTCGGTTTGGATCCCAACAAGCGCCATTAAATACCTTTGTGTAGACTAGATATGGGCACGTTAAATCCGTAGACTGGAAAGTCCGACGAGGTTAGAGTGAGTGGGAAAAGGTACGATCCCCAGATGTCGCTCCTGGGGTTGGGGGGTGCTCGGTCAAAATTGAGGTGGCAGCTAGTCAAGTTAGACACCGACCCTTGTTGTGCTATTTGTAGAATCGGACCCGCAATTCTCAGCCCGCAGAGCCTATATGGACCCGGTCTGGAGCTTCTAGCCACGAAGCATTAGCAACAACAAAAATAACTGCTGGTAGTGCGAAAGAAAACATCTATTAAATATTTTCTTCTTCCGGAAGTCATCAAGTGTTGCCCAGGAAATAAAGTATTACGTTAAAAGTCATATTTCCCCATCAGTTTTGCTTGTCTTTGTAACTTGGCCACTGCACATAAATGGATTACGACCATACCAAACAAATGTTAAGTGTAGTGTTGCTAAAGCTGACATCGCCGATCTTCCATCGCAATTTTAATCAATGGGGAATTTTTCTCTCGCATTATTCTAATCCCTGATTATCAAATGCATATTTTTAAATTGTTTTTTTTACATACGAATTTAAACGTTTCATTAAAGAGCGCGTAGTTTTTAAAATCTTAGATTTTCCTGTAATTAATTTTTCCAGAGATTTTCTAAAAACACACGCTCACTAGCTTTAATGGTCTTAGAAAGTGAATTCAAAAATCTATTCTCTGATGAGAAAAATTCCCCACAGCTTAACATTCTAACTGATCTTCAGTGTCACCTAATATCCGTGATTAGGGGTGACCTTAAGTCCCTTAGTTTCGCAGTTTTATCGTGGCATACTGTAATTGTGAGCCCGAAAGCCCTTTAGTGTACCTATGGAGTCTTAGGGAAAGCCATATAGGGGCTCTGCTCCTGGCGGAAAAGTCAGATCTGCTATACAATATTCCTGTTGCATTAAGGATAAACTCAATCATATTAAACGTTACGAAAAATATGTAACGAGGCTCTATGCAATACTTTTGAATTCTCGGGCGTTCGAAGTCGAACTTTTACCAAAAGGATCCCGTAGAAAAAAAATGGTTTGTGTTCTGATATTTCGCTTCAATGGTATTTTTTGTGATTTTAATTCTGCGTCGATTGTCTTAATTTATTTTTGCTCCTAAGTTGCTGCCGGGCAATGTCCGAATGGCTAGGGCGCTGACATCGGTACCTGTCTCGGAGTCTGTGGGTTCGAGTCCTACTATTGGGATGGATGTTTGTAGCCGTTCGGAATCGGCTTTAAAATGTAGGTCCCGGTCTAATTAGCCCTCGTTTAGCAAAAAATGACCGTAGCGCTACAAACCAACCAACTGACCCTAAGCTGCTCTTATCTTAGAATTTGTTCTACAGGATCGTCGTTTTTGGACTATGTGCATTTTCTTTCAGTAAAAATTGGCATTATTTACATGCTTCTCTGTCAAATTGCGTTCGACGTTATTATCTGTACGAACGTGTTAATTGTTGTAGAATGTATGTGTACATAACGTGCTACACATTGCCACTCATTTAATATTCAGTTGCACAATTATTCTTTTGAATATTTATATCAACGGAAAAAGCAAACAGGTGTTGTAAAAACTCTCTAGATGAATTGTTCCAAGATTCGTCATTAAAAGGCACCTTGTAGAATTCGTAAGGTTCTTCAATGAATCAAATTGCTAGTATGTTACAGAAATTAAATGTTTATTAAATGTTGTCAATAACTAATTGTAGGCCATTTGTTTAGCTGCTCCCAAGGCATGTTCGTCTTCTTCAAAGAAGCATTTGCTTGCAGCCGGTGGCGATAACATCATTGCTAGTATTTGAACGTTATTGATAATTTTACGTCTACGTTTCTGTTATCATTATTATTGTAGTGATAACTTCATTTGCAGTGGTGGGAAGAATTGACAAGAATCAGCTTTTACCCCTCTGAATGTTGTCATACAAATCCAATGAGTGCAAATGTCAAAAAATAACCGCTGCCAAAACGATCGAAAATAATTGTAAAATGTTTTGTTTTTTTCATTGCTTTTTGGGTGTCCTTAAACTTGACCAACATAAGATGTAATACTACTCGTTTAACGATGAATATTTTTACATATGAGGATGGGATGAGGGAGATATGGGGAAGGAGACACTCCATTCGTACCTTTCTATTGATTAGGTCTCTAATTGTTATTTTCTCGTCTTCTGTGATGAACATTAATTTACATACAGCAGAATCTATTCCTTATCTCGGGATCAAATAATGAGGGAAAGCAAATTCTGGTGTGTTCACGCTATCTATTAGGCGTAACTCCATCGCTTATTACAGAAGTACATATTCGAAGAGCTATAATTTCTTGCCACTGATTAGCCGCACTCCGTACTTTGGAACTGTGATGTGTTGATTTAATGTTTCAACAACACTTTGAATTGACCGGTTTAACTTTCATATTAATAAATAATCGAACATCTGTTCACAAGAAACGCGAAAAAGATTTTTGGTTGAAGTGTTAGACCGAGAGTAAATTTTATTAAAATATATTCTCTAAGATAAAGCCTTCTGTATATTGAATTATCGATTTCCATTGGCTAGATGTGTGTGGACTCTTAATTTACTTCGCCCTCACCCCATTAACATGACAAAAAACAAAAAAAAATTGTGTATTTATTGATGTCAGTCTACGATATAAGCTTTTAGAAGCCTTAAAGTATAGATGTTGTGCGTTGATAAACATTTTATGGATTTTAAAACCGTGTAAATTATGAATCTAGCATGCATTTAGACCAGTGGTTCCCAACCCGTAGAAGTCTGCGGACCACTAAGCCAGAAATTGAACCATGTTCGGATCCCCCCCCCCCCCTTCCACACACACTGACTTGAGGGGGAAACCTTCCGGGGGTATGAAAATTATTTTGTATCATATTCTAATAAAATAATGTTAAAATTTTAAGAAATTTTAATTTAACACCTGATATTCATCGGATATATTCGGCCCATCTAGTTTAATGATCATTGCTTTCAAAATCCCCATTTATTTGGCAACTTTTTAAAATGTGGTGCCGGACCACTCCCGAGACTCTCGCGGACCACCGATTGGGAACCCCTGATTATTTAGACAGAGTTCTACTAGCAGACTTATATATATATAAGAAACAGACTCCAAAACTTAGGTACTGACCTTCGGTACCAGTATCTGTGTTCGGATTCCGCAGTTTCCAAGGGTGTTTGAAGTCATTTAGGATTGTCTTTAATCTGTAGGTTCCAGTCTCTGTGTAGCAGAAATATGACCGCAAGCATCCCAAAAATTATCTGTGTAATGAATGAGATTAATATCAGAAAAATATTTTGGACTACGGGTTTAATATTAAACTGATGTTGAATGCAACATTTTTTTAATTCTAAAGCAACGGCATAACTTACTTTAGAAGTGAATTCCTTTAAGAACTTTAAAGAATACAACTTTAAGAAGAAAAAATGATTTTTCTTAGAAATTTGCCTTTTCCTGTCGACTACAGTTTGTGCATCGAATTCCTCACTCGGAATGGCATTTCAGCCGCTTCTGTTGGAGGTTATATTTTTGAAGTGCCTTTTTTCTTTCTTACTTTAAATAAAACTCATCATCTCTTTTTTGTTTCTTCATCTCGAACCAGTTACATCGACTTACAATTTCCCGGTATAAATATCAATCACCTGGTTTATAAGAGTCCCATCTTAAAATCGAATTTCATGCATCATCAGAGCATCACTGTCTGCGATAGCTTCATTTTGCCGTGATTAAATGCAATCATTTTATGATATGCTGATTGAAAATGGATCCTCAACAGAAAGAGAACATTAAATTGCTTTAATTTTTTTCCATTCAATGTTAAACAACTTTAAAGTACTAATTTTTTTTCTCTTAATGTATTCCGCCTTTCCCTTAAATTACGTTTATTTCTGTAAATTTCCAATTTTTTCTTTACTTAGCGCGTGAAGGAGGAAAATCTCCTCGGAATCTAAAATCTTGTACCACAAATTTATTTTTCATATGTTCCACGAGGAGTACATTAAAGTATTAAAAGAAAAAACTATGAACTTCAATTTTCCCCCCATCTTATGCATTTTAATTTGCTTTTGATTTATTTGTGAATGCTTTTACGATTCTTTGCGGAATCAAAACTTTAAATCTGCAATAAGTTTTCATTGAAATATAAGTAACTATTTATGATCTTTTTTCGAAATTCTGTATAGGGATACAAATTAAGAACCGTAATTGTGTAAGTGAATGCTGTTCTTAAATTTCTAAAGATGTTGAGAAAACTGAATACAAAGGTGCTTGTTTTGTAAGGATTTTGGAAACTAAAAAAAATCTGGCACGTTTTGCTATTTTAATATTTCTTTTGGAATATTGAACCCGAATTTCACTGAATTTTATAAAGATCCCCAAAGTCTTACAAAATATGGATTGAACCATATTCTAACATTTTTTTCTATATTTATTTTGTAGCATTTTATATAATGCTATTCACTTCTGGAAATGAGTGAATAGGCCATTAGTGAGAGCTCTTGAAACTTACAAGCCGGATAGCAAGGCTACATCTTGAATTTTAAGTCCAAGGAAAAATCTACATTTCATTGGTATATTTAGGGAAATGTAGAGAAATGTTACGCTGAATTTCTGCGAAAGATTTCGCTGGTATTTAGACATATGTATTACTTTTTAAATGTATGGGGATGCGAGTATAATTTCCATATGATTACAGTAAAAATTGTAGGGCTTGTTGGGAAATATTTCAGCAAAATATCGCTAGAATGACATAAATAGAAAAAGTTAGAAACCGTTCATGTTAAACGAACTTGAACAACCGTGTGAGACTCAAGGCCCCAAATGAATTTTTAGATTTTGATCCAATTGACTGTCGTAATAATAGAAATGTAGAAAAGTGAAGAGTACTGCACTCAAATATTAAAAATTTGAAATTTGCGGTGACATTTAATACCTTACCCAATAAATGTATTAGCATCCACTAGTAAACTTAGAGCCGTCAAGCTAGTTCTCTGTGGACTCAAATCTCAAACATTTTAAAGTGTAAAAAAAAATATATACTTAAAAAATTAATGCATTTCCAGTCTTTGCTACTTACGGAATATGGGATGAAATATAACTGATATTCCGCAAGTAAAGCAATTCGATAAGTTAAACGGACCAACACATAGCTGAAGAATCGATATTATTTACTTGCATATTTACAAAGTCCACCTTTTTCATATCTGTTGTTTGGGAGTCTAAACATCGAGTTCAAAGGGGTGTCGATCTACAGTGTTGTTGAACATTACGTATTTTAGGATTTATGAATGCACTAAAAAGGAATATCTTAGAGGAGTATGAAAGAGAATTGTTGACCCACTTCTACCCGTTCTTATTCATTTCACCCTTAACATAAGCAAGCCTCTTGTCACTTTTGTCAAGAATCGGTCAAAACTGCAATTGTTGTCAAGGGACGAAATGAACTTTCTCTGGCCTTTGTGTTCCACCAGACATATTTTTTCTTTCGATTCGTATTACTGCCCTCTGGCTATGCAATCTTTTCATGCCTGGTTACTTTTGTTCAAACGTCCTGACCTCAGCAACGCATAATCAAAAGCTGAGCTGTCAAACTCCTTCGAAGGATGCAGGGGGACGATCAGGTGTTTGGGAATACGCATTACTTCGCTAAATGTTTCAGGATTTCCCCAGAAACGGAAAAACCTTGAAGCCTCTCGGAACTGAATTGATAGCCATTATATCCAATAGTATCAACTGAATGCAAAAAATTCTTAAACTGCGTGTGATTAAAAATTTTCCGTGTTTCCACTGAATAGCATGACCATATAGCTCTGATTCTGTAGCATTGCGCCTCCGTCAGCAGGCTGAAAACATTAAAGTTGAAATTAAACCTTGATTGTATGCTTCAAAGAACGAAATATAAAGAGCGATTTAATAATTGTAAGAAAAAGGGGTTAAATGATTAAAAATATATTTTTTTTATTATGTGAGTAAGTTGTGCGAAGTCTTATGTGTGTAATATCAACTCGTAATCAGGTATCGACAAAAATTTAAAATGTATTTAATAATTATGTATTTATAACATATTTTATTTACAAGTTACATCGGAAAGGGGTCTTATTATTTTAAACCTTGATTTACAAGATTTTTTCTTTTCCTCCTATTTTTTCTACCATCACGTGTTTATGTGGTTACGCAGTAATGCTTAATTTTCGAAATGATATAGTGTGTACCCCCTTCATTTCTATGCAGCGTCTCACGCTTGAAGCTTTAATTGGTGTTTTCATTATCAATTATCGTCCTTATTAGTTTACCCCCATTCAGAGTGGCACTAGATGTAGTCCAGAGTTTAGCCCTCAAAAATGATCCTTTGATGAGGTGTCCGTGAGTCTTGTAACAGGACATACGAAAGCAAATCTGCGTTTAGAAAAGCATAAATTATTAAAATATGCGCTTCACATAATAAGCACCCTTGTTAGATAAAAGACATGAAGAATGGCTTACGCTTTCATTAAATTCGCTATTTCCTTTCGGAAATGTAGTTTTTCTAGGTTGAGTTCTTCAGCACTTCGGGATGAATGTTATATTCTGAGAGTAGTGTACACTTTGATTTCAAATGGTTTGAGTCAGTATCAGTTCTATTATCCATATCTAAACAGGACCATAGCGCTCGGAAGCAGCTAGCCAAATCGAAAAACCTAGGTAGGTATCTGGATAATTTTCGATCCTTTATCTCTGTCGAAGGTGTGCGGGCTCCTTTAACGGGCTTGTCATTGGTCGCGTATGTCCATTATTAGGTTCCCATCGCGCGGACTAGAGCCTAAATTCGTCGCCAAGTTGCCTTTCCATCCAGTCGAGACCTCCGGGCACTGATTAACGGCAGGCTGAACCGGTTTTCTTTTGGCAGGCAAACGACCTCGGCCGCCGGCTCGGGAATGAACCGTCTGCTGCTGGGAAGGTACAGAGGGGGGACTGAGGGGGTCGAACTTCTCTCATTTTGAAAGCGGGCTGCCCAAAGTCGTGTGTTGAGGGAAATATTTCCTGAATGAAATAGAACTCCGTAAAGAACATTTCCTACCGATCTACTTAACGAGATTTGCAAAAGAGATTACTCTTCTCGTAGGACAGTATTTCATTCGGCCGTAGTGTATATATTATGCAGCCAAGATTCCTTTTAATTTATATGACAGGCAAAGGTACTGTTTTTGTTGAAAAAGTTGGTGGCCACGTGTTTCTTCTCTGATCTTTCATGATGACTAGAATGGAGGGTAAGAGACTAGTTAAACATTTCCTTATTTTCATTCAATATTTACTGAATGTTTATGCACGTTATCTTGGTGGTTATGTTTTTAGAAAAATTCATTGTTCTTGATAAAATGTCAATCAGTGATAACAGTACTCAGTAGGAGTAAAAATTTGATTTATTACGGTCGTTGTTTTCTTTTTTATAACTCTATAAAGGGAACATTTAATTGTTAATTTAGTTACATGTCATGAAATTATGATATTCGATAGTTAATGCAGATCTTAACTTTCCAGATGACTGGAATTGAGAGGTAAAAGCACATTAAAATTATGTAAGACAATTTCTTCCCCTCATTTAGCAGTTTAGAACTAAGTTAGTGATTATATAGTTAGGCATGAATTAAGTGTTTTTTCGCGAATGAAGCGTAAATCAAAATACTGATGCTTGCGTTACAGTATTTCTTAGGTATAATTTCCTCGTTATATATTTAAATTTGTTCCTCTCAGCTTATGAAAAATATGATTGACGTAGGAAATATATTTATGTACGCGTGGAATATAATGTATGCGCTTTACTTTGTTAGTACACCGTAATACCTAACGCTGCAGTACTAACCTCTGAGATTGCATGAAATCATATTTATAAAGAAATTAAAAATATTTTTCCGCTGTTATCGCTTAGTAAATTAATGAGCAGTATAATTTAAATGAAAGCATAAGAGAATATTTGTTGCATGCCCTCGTTACATTCATAAATTCATTTGGGTTGAAAGATGCATATAATTTAAATATAGATACGGAATTACGGCTCTGCTTTTCATTGTTTTGCATTTAGAAATGAAATTTAATCCTATGATAGAGAAAGTGTTGAAAATTTAGTAAAATATTTTGGGAATCAACATTTAATGTACGTCTTTAATTTGACTAGTTTCTTAAATAGAAGTAGATTTCAAATATACTTCTATTATTTTTTGATAGAATATTTATTCATTTTCTCATTAACGGTTTGAAGCTCGTGAATGAACTTATACTGATAGAACATACGATGGTTATCAGTTGCCCGCAGTACAGATTAGAGCTAAATTTTAATAATAAAATTTTGAGCATTAATTTGAAATGCAAGCTGTGTCAATATATTTTGCCATTAAATGCGTTTTAAATTTATAAATATTTTATTTCCCGTAAAAAGGATATATATTTGTATATAATCGATCACACCATTGTCCATGAAGTGGTATTTTTGGAGAATTAAGTTTGTTCACATGCTATGTAAAACATCTCATCCAGCGCGTTCTGTGTCATAAGTTGTTGCGTAGTATAACTTTGCATTAACTTCTAGAGCAATACTAAACAAGCTTTGAAAAAATAATAGAGCACAGTAATTGAACAATATACAGTGGAATCTCAATCGATCGTTCCACGAATCATCGTTTTCTCGTATGTGTCGTTTATTTCGCCCAGTCCCGACGATCATATTGCTTTATGTTCCCGCATCTATCTTTTTTCCGCATTTATATAGTTAGTTCAGTCGGTTCCTTGAAAAACGATTGATCGAGATTCCACTTTGTGAGTATGTGTATATATATATTATGCAGAGGTACTTAAATTCGGATTCTGTGCGTGTTTTTAATCTTTTACTAACATTAGTAACATTAAATTGATTATAGATTTTCAGTCATTAACAATTTTTTTTTCAAATGCAGTCCTCTGTAAAACGGATAAATTACTGATCAAGGTTTGAGCTTGTTTCAGTATTCCATTTTTCTAAATTTTATTTTCTGCGCACATCACCATAACAGTTTAATTTCTATTTTCTGAGTATTAAAGTATGTACCCTCCTTTTCAGCTGGATTTTTGATATTTGCATCTTCTAGAGAAATAATGTTTTCCTAAATTTTAATCATTCTTTTCTAACAATATAGCCTCCATAGATGAAAATGGTTAAAGCGGACATTTTATATTACTGTATTTTACCTTTCGGTGGTATTAAAACACATATTGGAAAACAGCATCTCCTGTCAAAACATATGTTATTAATGGGCAAATGATGTGAACTTTTGGAAGCACAGAAATAATATAAAATTCGTAGCATGAAAACTTTTAGTGTGTCCACTACTCTTAATGGGGTTAGCTAGGTTCTTAATAGGTTCTGTGGCGATGATTCCCTATCTAGGGAGATAAAGAGAAAATTGTCAAAATGACAATATCAAACATGATGGGATTTTTTTTTCTCTGTGATTAGTTGATAAACTAACTAAACTTTTTTATATTACCTTTGAAGGCCGCGTCTTATTTTTACAAGTATTCAATATATTTCTTAGAATTAATTTCAATCGGTTCTTACTATTAATTTTTTAAGCTTGCTAGAACAGTCTGGTCTGGATGTACACGATCATTTTCTATTTCTTCATCTTCTTCTGAATGTTTTCATAAATATTGAATACATAATTTTAATGCATAAGAAAACTACTTATATGGTTTGTTCAAAATAAATAACCTGTGATTAGAAAATATTTTAATAGAAGGTGATACATTAGCGTTTCAGTCATGACCAAGGTGTGCAATTTAAAGTTTGAGAGCCACTATTATGCACTAAAGTAATCGGATTACTTGTCTCTACATTTACTGTTGTTGTCATGAGAAATATCTGTGCTATGTCAATGATCATAGCGTAAGTTGATTTGTAGGAAATGATTATTAAGAATAATTTTCATTTAAGTTTGTCAAGTAAGATAATGAGGTATTTACGAGCCTGCTCCTTTAGAAATAGTTATTGGAACTATAATCTCCATTTTCATCTTCATGAGAAATGAGCTTATACCTTTTTATAAAACATGAAGATTCTTGTTTATGTTTAAACTAGAAAGAAGCATATTTAAAATCAGTGAGACCGAGGAAAACATATCTCGAAAATATTAAATAATAAATTTGGATTTCCGTTATTTCAACGGGTTTTTTTTTTCAAATGAATTTTGCTTTATTCGAAAGTCGAGTATAATAATCTACTAACTGCTAACAAATTAGTATTAATTTTTTTCTATATGCTGGAATTTGGAAAAAAAAGCGTTTTGAATTTGAAAAACAGCTATAGATATATTTTATAAAGGGGATTGTTCACTTTTCTGAATATAATATTATATATGATGGTTTAAAGGTAATAGGCATTCAACTGGAAAATAAAACAATATAAAAAGAGGAACGTTTAATCTAAACATACGTACGCATCCGTAAAAAATATTGTTTTTAATGGAATGATTAAAGGTGAAAAATTAATCAGTTCATCTATAAAGACTATAGGATAATTTACGTTGTCTCACCTCATTAAGGAAGACAGTCATTTAAAGGAGAGACTAATGTGTATCCATCGTCCTCGTCGAACCAGAAAATCTTCCTTTAACTTTGCCGTTGACTGTAAAATGTCTCGTTTTGTTCCCTTTAAAAAAATTTTCATTCTTTAGTTTCCGAGTTTTTAAATTTCGGAACCGGTTGGAAAAACTGGATCACCTTTCGGATCAAACATTAATACTTCCATATCATATCCGGAGGCGGATTACAGGCACGCACTTAGGGTATCCACCAAGCTTACTTACAACCGAGAAGTTAAGAAAAAAGTGTATTTACGGGTACGTCAAACTTAGTGAATGGCTATCCAATGTATGATAAAAGAAAACATCAAAAAGAGCGATTTATATACGGATTCGCGTAGCGCGCTTGAGGCCCTAAAATCTTTAAAAGACAAGGGTGAGATAATCGGAGAGATAAAACAGAATATAAAAAATAACAAATTAAAAATAAAATTTCATTGGGTTAAAGCCCATATTGGAATAATATAAAATGAAGAGGCTGATAAAACCGCAAAGGAAGCAGCGGAAAAGACTAATATTGATTATAACTATAAATGGTTAAAATAGAAAATTGTTGAATGAGGAAGAATTGAGAATATGGCAGAAGATCTGGGACAACAGTACGAAGGGTAGAAGAACTTAAGAAATATATTAAGATATTAAAAGTGAAAGACTAATGTCAAATTTCTATTTGAATCAAGCCATCACGGGCCATGGTGCCTTTGGTGATTATGAAAACAGATTTCATGGTAAAGATAATGCCTGCTCCTGTCGAGCAATTCAAACAGTAGACCACTGTCTTTTCGACTGTCCTGATTTTTCAAATTATAGAAAAAACTTATCACCTGGGATTCGTACCTGGGGGGGGGGGGGGAAACAAATTTTATAATGATTTTTACTGTAAAAAATTTATTTGTAAAATAGTTTCTTTACTCGTGGATCAACACTGTCTTTCCCCAATCTAATGGCTTTCTTCATCTTTTGATTTTGTTTACCTGTTTTCGGTCCATTTGGACTGTTATTGGTTCTGTTTTCGTCAATTACTTCTTTTCTGTGTTTTGCTCAGTCTCAGGTACTTATTTGTGTTGTGGCTTAATGATAATAAGTTAAAAACTCGAGTTTGGTTATAAAATAACTTTTTATTTTATTCAACTCTCCTTAGGGGTTGGCTATACTTACCTTTGTAATGTAGACTTTGTAGCTTGGTATTCTATTGGTTACACTTGGTCTTGCATGTCTTTGATAGCGGTTCCGGGCTCGGACCCAGCTGTTGCTTAATCGATTAATTGCCTAGCTGGGAATATGCTGCTGGCTTCTGTTGGAAAAAAAAGGGGGGAAAATTAAATTAATTAGATATAGCTTGGATTTAATTACTCTTTATAATCCTATTAAGTAGTTTGTCTTAATACTATTTCTACTTTCCTTTTGTGGGGTCTGACCGTGGGTACGGGTCGCTATTGAGGGCATGCTTTATTTAACTACTCTTAGTTTGTTCACTTTTGCCGTATACAATCAATATAAATAAACTAAACAATTTGTATACTTCAACTTTTGGGTATTAGTGAGCTTGTAAATTACGCACATTACTTAATTAATTACTCCCTTACTCAGTGTAAATAAACTAATTACCCTGTAATATGTTATTTATTGTATTGGAACTTATGTAAGCCATGAACCATACGCCTTGTAATTATTTATGCTTCTTACACATTGTAAATAAACTAAATGCTTTGCAAACTGTACTTAATATATTGAACATACATAATTTTATGTTATGTATGAACTGTGGCAGGATCTGCTTCATTTGTTTCGCAATCGATATACACTATATATATATCGTAAATAAATCAGTTGATATGTAATTTGTAAATTAGTGTATTTGAATATATTAAATATGTAAGCTATGAATCATACGTTTCGCGATTCTTTTCGCCCTTTACACAATGTATATAAACTAAATGCTTTGTAAAATGTACTTTTAGGTATTTGAACTGTGATAAAATTCGACATTATGTTATGCATTTGATACAATTTCTATATTTAATGTAAATAAACTAGATGATATGCAATTTGTAAATAGTGTATTTGAATATTTGTAAGTTATGCACCTTAAGGTATACAATTAATATATACCTTATTTTAATTGTAAACAATTTAAAAGTATAGCGATGAGTATATATTTGTATTTGAACTTATGTATGATACGCACCTTATATTAGGTTGTCACGGGCAGATACTGACCTGTTTTTAGTAAGGTAATGGGTAATATGTAACCTTAAAAAAAAAAAAAAAAAAAAAAAAAAGTTTGGATCTTGCAACTAATTAATTTTATAGCTAAGATAAATGTTTTATACTTTGCATATTCAGTTACATTAAATTACATATAGCTAAGTTAGTACATTGTGTTATGTGGTGAACTATACTACACTGCTGGCCACTGTAAATACAACACCTTGAAGGAAACATGCAAATAACATGAAATTTACAACATGCATTAGCGGAGGTGAGATGTGCGTCTGCGCTGAAATTCTAATCATTTGCATATCACGCGCGCCTGTGGCGCCACTTCAAAGCGCTATTTAAGGCTTGGAGATTTCGACGATTTCAAGTTCGGCAATTGTGTTTTTCTTGTGGTTTTTTCATAAAAAAGATCAATTATGCCTCGTCGAAAACAGCGATCATCTTTTGATCAAGTATCCGAGTTCGACAGAGGAAGGATAGTGGCCTACCGAGATTGTGGATTATCTTTCAGGGAAATCGGTAGTCGTGTTGGACGAAACCAAACAATTGTAATGCGGATATGTGATCGTTGGATGCAGGAGGGTACGACGGACCGGCGTGTTCGATCGCATCCACCTAAGCGCACCATTTCACGTGATGACAGGCAAATTGTGCGCGAGGCAGTGACGGATCGCTCAGTCACATCACGAACCATAGCACAGCACATGCAGTCTGTAACGCATCATCCAGTGTCTGCGCGTACCATTCGACGACGTTTACAGCAGAGTGGTCTGTCCGCAAGACGTCCATTGCTTTGTCTACCCTTGACGCAGAACCACAGACGTCTCCGCCGCCAATGGTGCGATGACAGAAGGATGAGGACGGCAGAATGGAATGAAATTGTCTTTACTGACGAGTCACGCTTCTGTCTGCAACACCACGATGGTCGCATTCGAGTCTGGAGACACCGTGAAGAGAGGATGCTGAACAGCTGCGTTATGCACCGTCACACTGGTTCTGCACCGGGTATTATGGTATGGGGCGGTATTGGATATCACTTTCGCACACCTCTAGTACGCATTGCCGGTACTTTAAACAGCCAGCGCTACATCTCCGAGGTGTTGGAGCCAGTTGTCCTTCCTTACCTTCAGGGCTTGCCCACAGCCATATTTCAACAGGATAATGCGCGACCACACGTGGCACGCATTGTCCAACGGTTCTTCGTCAATCGCCAGATTCAATTGCTTCCCTGGCCGCCTCGCTCTCCGGATCTTTCGCCGATAGAAAACATGTGGTCCATGGTTGCTCTACGATTGACCCAGATTCCATTCCCAGTTGCCACAACAGATGAACTTTGGCAACGTGTGGAAGCTGCTTGGTCTGCTGTACCCCAAGAACTCATCCAAAGTCTCTTTGAATCAATGCCGAGGCTTGTGGCAGCGGTGATCTCCAACAATGGTGGCTACTCTGGCTACTGATTTTGGCAGGAACCACACTTCACAGAAGTCTATAAATTTAATCATTTGATACTTGGTCAACATGTTATCTACAAAATAAATTTTGTTGTGATATCTCTTGTCTTTCTTGGTGTTGCAATTTGGATGGCCAGCAGTGTATCTACGCATTCGATTTTATACTGAATTTAATAATACGATCTAAAATTTAGAACTTGTTATGGGTTACATATTTTGTGGCGATTATGTTTTGTGGCTTAATATCTGTATTATAATTTTTGTATACTTAATGTTTGCTACGTAGTATGTGTTTTCTTTTTGTGTTTAGTTATGTTTATAACTTGCATTGTAAAATATAGTAAATACTTTGAATATTATATATCTTGTAATATACAGTACTTGTTTACTTGTAGATAGTGTACTATGAGTTAAGCAATCCCATTGTTGGTTATGAGTTAATAACAATCTATTTTTAAATATTGGATTTGCATTATGCATTATGTCAAGTACTTATTATAACTAAATATTGCCGATAGCCTGCTGGCTCATTAGTAGCATGTAAATAGCTGTTTACAAACAATTGTAACGTAATGTAGGTTTACTGTGGTGGTACTTAGATTAAGTATACAGTGACTTATCCTAATACAACAATCAAACTATGCGATAATATAATGTACTAAACTCTTACCTTTTGAATTGTGAAGGTTGCTGGGGACTTGTGGTTGACTTAATACTTCTTTCCGCTTCGGTGGTACACTTGTTATACGTGTTGACATTTAAATTTCTTTGTAAACAACCAATGAAGCGTATGTTATTGTGCGGACCTGACGCCACACTCACAGTTTTGTCTTCGTGTTAATATTAATATTATTTGTTCTTTTATTTATTGTTTGCTTAATTGGTAATATTTATTTATTATCTGTGGCTTTTGATGCTTAAAGTGGCTCCTATTGCGTATTTGTTATGATTTTTGTCTTTATGCGTTATCTTTTGCGTTGTCATTTTGTTGTTGCCACCCTATGGGAGGTTTCTGTTAAACTTAAATTATTTTATTCCGACTTGGAGATGGTTGTTTAGTGACCATGTTCGTCCTGCGGGTCCTTTTGGGCCAGTGGGAATGCGTCGAGCGACTAGTCATCAGTTTATTTTGCCGATACGCGAAAGCGTGGGGGGCTGTGTTGTTGTTCAAATTTGCCTTCTTAACAAACTTAACATTTCTCAGCAGGGTCCTAGCACAAAATTTTCTACACTGAGAAACAAAATGAATGCTTTCAAAAAGAAGCTGGTTCTTTGGGATAGTCCCTTATAAGAGGGGTATATAGAAATGGTTCCACTTTTGGGAGAATTTGATTGCTGATAACAACCAGAAAGTCATTTTAGCGTAAGATGTTACCATTTAAGGGCGTTAGCTGAAAAAATTTATAATTATTTCCCTGGAAATGAAGACCCCCTTATAGATAACCTCTGGATTAATCATCTCTTGTTGGAAGATATAAAATCATGCGCACTTGCTCCTCGTGAAAAAGAAAAGTAGATAGTTTTCTTCTGATATTATTATAGTGTCCAGACATAAAATCCAATTACTGTCTCAATTTCGGATATCACTCATAAAAGAATATTCATATCTGACTTATAAAGCTATCAAATTGTTGGTCGTTTTTCGACGTCCTATTCGTCCTAAGACTTTTAACCATTTCAGTAATAAAAACCAAAAGGAGAAATCGTATGAATTTTAATACAGCTTTTCGTCTATAAAAAAACAACGCTGCAGCCACTCTGCATATCAAATAATTTAAGAAAGAAGCAGCAGCGTATGTCGCACTAACCGAAAATTGTAATTTTATAGCATAAGATTTAATGAATAAAATATTATCTACATTGGTTTTAATTTCTATCTAAGCAACCATCCAGTACGTGAAATGTTTCTCCTATTTTCGCTAGTCCAGGTATCAAAAGGTTGAACGTTGGTCTAAGGATCAGAATGTTCTAATACATACGTAACATACAAGGTGACCTGAACAGTTTTGTCAGACAACAACCTTGGTGTATACCCATTACAATCTGAAGATTTAGGCGGGTTTGGGCAGTAGTAAACGATTCATTTAAATATTACGCGTAGTAAAATTTCCTATCCATTGCAATTCAAACTTCCCGCGAGTCAATGCTGCCGTTTGTGGGAGCGAGCCAAACTGTTAGAAAACTATCGTGCAATTAAACTCGCGTAAGAGAAGTATATGATCAGAAGTAGAAAATTAAATAAAGTAAATGTAAAATAAGCATATATATACAACGTATGCGTGCGGGAATACTTTTTAAAAGTATTAATTATAGCTAATTTCTACACGCACGAAACATTTCTGTAAAGGTTAACGTAACGTACCAGCAAACCACTGACACTAAAGCGAAAATGAATGTTAAAGCTATAGAGGTTAAGAGTTAAAGGGACAAGGCAAGCTTCTTTCAAGAGGGAAAAGAAAATATAAGAAATTATTAGTGAGCTATAAAATATAGATTATAATAATTTACCTTTACTAACGATAATGTTTTGACTTTAATAATTTGCACTGCATTTATTTCGATGTTAATCAACCATTTTATAACTCATTTAATTAAATGGATCTATTAATTTTATCTATGTTCAGAGTAACTCCCAAAACATGGAATCCCAAGAGTATTCAGTCTTCTCTAAATATAGATCTCGATTTCGCGAAAGCATCAATAAGTGAATTAAAGATTTCAAACTTCAATGAAAGTTTCAGAATTTGATTTAAAAAATTCTTAGTAGTTTCCATGACGCTTGAAACTTTTAACGAAATTCTAAAAGTTTTTGAAGAACTCGTACCAGTCTTTTCAGGGGTTGTGAATATTGTATAAGCTAAATTTTCCCAACATTGAAAAGATGGAGGAAATAATTATTCATGGGTCTGTTTGTATATGTATTTGGTTCATTGTATTTACTTGATTGAAAGAGAAGTGGATGTAGCTAGAACGTAACTTCTCTCAAATTTTATTTTTTATCTCCGATATTTCGATGAAAGGAGATGCAAGGTTGTTTTGTGACTGATTTTGCCTCCGAAACGATATTTGAAATAAATAAATCTTTGTATCGTCTCCGGGAGCAGTCAATGCAAAGCTACCAGTTTAAAAAAATCTTTTTAAATTTATTGCTATCAATGAGTTTAATTTGAATTTACGCAAGTAAAAAAAAAAAATTTAATTATATCTTAAGGGATCTTTAAACAATCTTTTTATTTTCAAAAAGACATAGAATTATTTAGATAAATTATTTTCTTGTAATATATAGTTAACATTAAAATATTTGCAAATGTAATAAAAGTACCTTATACTCTAACTGATAATAACGACTGTAATATAAAAAGCTTTTAATTTTTAAATAAGGTTACTTATTGACTCTGTAAATTTCAGGAATAATTTTAAAGTGTTCCTGCAAAGTTAAAGAGGTTAAAAAAATCTTTTTACAGATTACGATTTTGTAATTTTTTCTTCTGTCACGAAAAGGAATTTCACAATATAGGCTTTGATGTAAAAGACTTGCCTGCTCTATAAAAAAAAATCTACCGATAAGCACTCAAGGGAGGTTTATTAATTAATGAATGAGGAGGCATGGTCACATCTGGAAATCTAGTTAATAATCTGAAAAAGCATGTTTTTAAAATTCTCTACCCACCCCTTAAAATCTTAACCTTTTTTCTCCATGTCTTCGGTCTCTGCTTTACCTATCTTCAGTAAACAAACAAGGATGTGTTTAATTTTATAATTCGTAATTTTTCTGTTCAGAAAATTTACACATATGCGTAGTTACGAAATATTACATAAAAAGATAGTTTGCACTAAAATTTAACAATTTTCTATCATGATTTGATGCAAAAAAGGACTTTTTTTAATAGTGTTAATTCGCTATCTTTTAATTAATTTATTTTCAGAATGTCGCGTGTAAAAAAATTTCTCAGTACTTTAATGGAAATAATGACAAAACTAACAATAAGTTATAGTGGATGTTGCAAATTAGTCAACAAGCTTCGGCAGTACTTATGCTAACAGTACAGAGAAGAATACCGCTAGGATAGCAAATCTTAGAGAGTTCCACATTTTTCTCACCGGCAGGGACTTATCTCCCGCAGGCTTTGTTGCTAAGTCGGCCGCATGGAGAGTTATATCGTCTAATGTTTATTATAGTTGGCATTCGAAAACAATAACTTAAGTGATTTGATTGCTGGATCAACTTGCTTTTTTTTTTTTTTGCGATTTTGAACTGTTTTGATATTACTAGTTCTTCAATTTGGCATCTCTGAATTTAATGGTCACAACACGGAATTCTCGTTGATTTTAGTAGTGACCGAATATGTCCCCGTCATTCAACCAATCTGCGCATTCAACCAATCTACAAAATTGTTACTACTTTGAATTTCGGATACTAAGTTGCTAAAATTCAGAACCAACTATAAATAGGACAATCCACGAAATCCACCAAGAGAGACGTCAAGCTTCAGCATGTAAGGGCGATGCCTATTAATTTTCAGCCTCTTAGCATCTATTATATTTGCATCGCCGGTTGCGAAATATTTTGCACTCTTATTTGGTTACGGAATCAATTCACGTTACATTAGTTTTAAAGCAATTTTCCAAGCATAGAATTATGCGCAGTTCTACCCTCAGTCTCCTAATAAGAACGAAACTTTTGTTTAACATACTGGAGAGGCACTTCAATCGTACATTTGTTCATATTATAAATCTGAGCCTGTAAAATTCTTGCAAAAAAGACTGAGCTACAACAATTTCCTCTTAATAGCCTTCTCACATTATTCTGCTATTATAATTTGTATGTCGGTAATTATTAAGGAGTTTTGCGATGACTTTATGGTTTGAAGATTTCATTTTGATTTTATCTTATATAATATCACTGTTTTTGAAGATCATAGGCTAATGTTTTAAGGAACTTGTGGATACTATACAGCAACAAGCGTGTAGAGTATCTTATATTGAGAGTTCAGAGAAAAAATATCACTAACAATTCTTAAATAATTTTTTTTAAATTAATGAATTTATCGCAATGTTTTACAAATTTGGTGCAGTAATTCAATATGGTTCTCATTCATTAGAATAACATTCTCTTCATGAATGTCTTCCGTTTTCATTTTTTATATATATATACTTGTTTAAGCCTTACATAATCTTTCGTAACCAAGAAAGAAGAGCCTATTTTATGCCATAACTCAGCATATGTATTTTAAATTCCAGTACTGAATATGCTTATTTTGTCCATATTTTCATTCCATATATTGTTTTAGTAATTTTTTAAATTACCAAAACAGTTTAAATTTTATTCTATTATGTGCAAATATTTACGGGACTCGTACTTAAAATCGCACAGAAATGATTAAAAAAAGAAACTGTCAAGTTCACCTCCAACTAAAACATCTATTTAAACTTTACCCATATAATCTGTTCGAAAAGTTTTTTTGGGGAATTCTCTTTGGAGTGTAGTGGAATTTATAGCCATATATTCAGGAAACATAAACTCCCTTAGAAGCACCATTTAAGGATTAATGATGATTATGAGCTATCGTTAATTTGAAGGCTTTGCTGCTGAAAATTGATCAAGATCACCTTGGAAGTAAATTCTAATTTGCTTAATTGGCTGCAAAGTTAATTTGATAATTTAAATCATTTAATAGAGGAAAAGAATTTGGCCACTCATAAACGCTGTAAGAAAATAGATTTGATTCTAAAATTTGTGCCTACTCGTGATAAAATATAAGTATTTAAAAAAATGAAAGTTTGAAAATAGACTGGTTGAATTGTATTTTAGATAATTTTGTTAAACTTCGAGCATTTACACATTCCAACACTGTACATGTTGAAAATAAAACGGAGTTTCTCTTTCTGTTAGATTCTGTTCTCTTCAAGTTAACACTATTCTTTGACGAAGAAAGGAAACTTAAATGAAAATATCATTTATTTTCCTCCAATTTACTTTTAAAATACCTGATTTTTTTTCCCCTTAAAAGATTGTTCAGCAAGCAAATAGGCATTTTACGATACATACACAGAACAGTTTTTAACATACGAGGATTGGTCATTAACATCTTAAAAATGAAAATAAAAGAGCGTGCTCCTGTATTACTTTTCCTGTATTACTTTATTACTTTAATTACTTATAATATATTATATTACTTATAATATATTATAAGTTTTAAGCTCCTGTATTACTTTAATTATTTAATTTTATTTCTGAAAAAGTTTATCCATCCAAACAGAAAAGGAGAAGTTACACGCTGTTTTATTTATACGCACTTTTACTAATGCATCTTATCTTCCGATACGTTGAAATCCAGTTATGTTCAGAAACTGACATACTTTTTCTGCTTTCTTCAAACCTATTCACCGGTTAATTAAAATAAGCGCAAAAAATCAATTTAGTAATTACATTTAAGAATGGCGTTAAAGAAAATATTCCCAATGATGATGCATAATCTTTCACACTCCTGGTCTAAAAAACTATTATAGTTATCTCCTAACTCAAGTTATGAAAAGAAACTGATTTCACTTATTAGTGAATCAAAAACAAAGAAACCATCGAGGAGCAGATAGGACGAAAACTATCTACGATATCAGAAACTATTAGTCAAGTCAAATTTTTTTTTTCTTTCTCCTTACAATTATTTTCTCTACTGTAGCATAATACTTCCTGTATTTTTGTACTTTTGTTTAAACAAAACATATGTTTCCCAAAGATACAATCGTTATTTCTGAGTTATTTCTCTTATTTTGTTCTTAAACATGTTTTTCTGCCCATGTTTCTGCAACCAAGATCAAAATTTCGTGCTTCATAACTCCTGCTCTTCTGAGCCGCTATTGTTCCTGCTGACATGAAGTGACATAGATTTCCTCCGTGTATTTTTTTTCCCTCTTAATTCGGACCCGCAAATGAGCTTTACTCTTCACAACAAACTAAAAAAATGTCCTTAGATATTTCATTTCTGCTTTTAGAATGAGATTATAAATGTCACAAAGATTTGCCTCATTAAAAATGCTCAGGAAAAATACAGAATTTTATTATGTGGAAGTTATGTTTCAGAACATTTACTATTTTTGAAACTTTCAAATTTTTTTCTAACGTAAATATTAACATTATATATTTTACATTTATTTAGGTAAGAGCTGTTTAATGAAAAGAAACCTGTTTTTAGCCATCTCCCGTTGACTTAAAAACTTGTATGCCAAATGACTTACACTATGCCTCAAGTCTTTCCACCAAGTATTCTTTGATTTAAGTTGGCTGTAAGTTTTGCTTTTATGTTTGATTTTTTATTTAAATTATCTTGTATTGAAATATAACAGACATATTGCTATTTTGTTTGTATTGTTTAAGCATTTATGCCGCACTAAGTTCATTCTATAATGTAGGTTATGTGCCAGATAGTTTTAACTTCTAATATTTAAACGATAACTAAAGGGTGATTCTGGAAGTTCGAAAATGAGAAATATTATAAGTTTTATGTTTCTGAATCATTTTTACCCAAGAGCCTGCTATTATATGCGTTAAAATGCGTTGAGAACATTTCACGAAAGTTTAAAATGCATTCACTTCTGTTAATTTTTGTATCTTGTGAAATATAAAAGGGTATTGTGAGAAATACAGAGCAATTGCCGTGCTAACCCTCTAAATGAGGGATAATTGAATAGTTGTTTTGATTTCGTCTACAATCCAATTTAAATGTCTTAATTTTTATATATTTACTTCAATGCAAGCGTCTGTTTACTGTTTATGCTCCTAAATTGGCATCGCATTTGCTCAGTCATAATTATTCCCTCTGCTTCATTGCAAAAAATTTATACTTTCTGCATTGTATACATTTTCAACAAGTTAATATTATATTGAAGCTAATAAAGGAATTAATATACAGCTGACATCTTTACGTACGCGAAAATCTCATTATGCTTCCCCCTCCCAAAGTTTCCTTTATCGCAAACTATCGTATCATACATCACATTAGGGAAAGTTATTGTGAGTAATTTATTAAAAATTAAAATATAAAATTTTTACTATCTATCAGAACGCATTTAATAATGAAAGAATAGATTTCTCTGTTCTACTTCAGAGGTTTAAAAGGGCGCCGAATTTCAAATCTTTTGAAAAACTGATGTTTTAGGTGTTTTCTCTTGAATTATATATATATATATATATATATGAATATATATATATATATATATATATATAATTCAAGAAGAATTTCACCCTGAAGTATACTATTTCAGAGCATCCTGCTCTACAGGCTTCTGTTAGCACGTTACTTCATTAAGAAGTTATCTTCATATTTCAGATGAGCCCGCTCTATAAGCTTCTCGTTAGCTAGAACTTTCCTTACGAAGTTACTCTATTTTCAGAGCTGTATGCTCTAGAGGCTGTGTACCGACCTTATAGTTTCAGTTGTGACTGTACTTGCCGACATCTTCTTATCGAAATTATTTGGCTATTAAGAAGGCCAGTTCCCTGTATGTCTAGAGGTAGACCAACAAATTTGTGAATAGTTGTAAAAATTTTCAGACTTAAATTTAATAAAATTGTATTTTAATGTAGTAGACTGACTCTGAACATTTTTAGCTACCCGGAGTCTTAAGTTATCACAATATATATATATATATATATATATATATATATATATATATATATATATATATATATATATATATATATATTATTAATTAATGGAATTTCTTTGCATCTTGAATGGCTTTTAACTTGTGCTGTAATAGTAAATTTTATTTTCGTGACAGTTCCTGTCGATTTTTTTTTCTATGTACAATTTTTGTGTTCTCGACGCAGTAAGGTCTTGTCTGAACGACATTCACGAATATATTCCACGAAATTTTGTTGCCTACTTTATTATGAGAACACCACATAGGTGAACCAATAACCTATAGAAATTATAAGTTATTATGAAATTCTATCCTTTTTCAACTTTTTTTTTTTCAAACTCCATGTTTCGAAGGGAAATAAATACTTCCTGAAAAATAAAGATGCACTTGATGAATTGATTTTCTTCATCTGATGATTTTTTCCCTCCTTTCCAAGCTCTTGGACTCAAGAATCGTTATTTTACTTCTGAATTCTCCTAAAAATCAATTGTCATGACCTAAAAAAAAAGAAAAAAAAACCGGGAGTAAAGGAATTTTTTTCCCAGTTTAAAAATATTTTTCTCTTTTTAAAACATATTAGGTAATTTCAACGACTTTTGAATTTAATTTCTCCTTTCCCTAGTAACAATTGCCACATTGATTAGGCCGAATTTCTTTCAATCAGTGTAAAATACTTTAAATGCCTGGAGAGAGAGAAAAAAAAAGTACGTTAAATTATTCTGACTTCTGAATATTCTCCAAGTCGAAGGTGTTATGACTTCTTGTAGTTTTATCTTGACAGCAAGTTTCTAATCGCGTCTTCCACAGTTTCTCAAAAGTGATGCTCAAAACGTTTGATTTTTCTTCATCAGATTGGAGTTTTACAGCAGGAAACTTTTACAAAACTTTAATTTAAAGTTAGTATTCGTCAGAAACTTTAAAAATTTGTAAAATATTTTGGTATTTACGAGTTTATTTTGTATTTAGTTTTATGTGTATCCCATTCATCATCTTTGGTGTATTGAAATAGTCATTTTATTACGTTGTTCACAGTAACTGCAAAACAAATGCAAAAGCAGATTCAAAACTAAAATCTCTTTAGCGGGGACATACCAATTGGTACTTAGAGGCCATTCCCATGTTGAAATGAACTTTGTATACTGGTATTGAACTGTAGCTATTACGCTTAGTTTATAAAAGGGTTAGAATATATAGATGTTTTAAGTATGATTACCGCTTATCTCCGTGGGCTGGATTTATATAGTAAATATTGTACAATAAGTGACGTCCAAAAATAAATAAAAAAAGTGCAAAAATATAGTAGTTTGTCTTGTCAGAAGTATTTCTTTTCATAGTTTCTCCATAATTTCAATGATTTCTCATTTTATTCTTTCTACAGTAATTTTTTTTCATTCATCAAACCAAATTTCTTTTCAGTATAAAGAAACATAAATAAACAGTAACAAAAGTTCAGTTATTCTGAATTTTCAATATTCTTTTAAGCAGGAGATATTTGAATTTATAAAAGTTTTGCCAAGAAAAGTTTATTAAGTTGTGTTTAGAAGAATGTAAATTGTTTATAAGAAACAGTGCTATGAGCGTTGTTGAAAATATTTAATACCTCTATTTCGATATTGGAATTTTTTTCCCCCGATTCGTAACTATTGGAAAGAAGTCGTAATATATCATGACTCTTGCCTTTCAGTCGCAGGTGGGTGCTAAAAGACTTCGCTATTTTTACGACACATTTGTTGTCGGTATTACGTATCAGGATTCTTCTTGATTATACTTGTTCAAAAAAAAAATTAGCGACAAATATGATATGGTTTTAATAGGCGTTTTTGATCGTTCTAAATATCAGGTCGTATAGAAGGATTATATAGATTGATTTTTACTGTCCGCATCCTCTAAAACAACGCATTGTTTAAGTTTTTTTTTTCATTGACTTTACGTCCCTAGATGCTTCCTTTCGATTTGCAACTCAGATATTTTAGAATGTTATTTTTACCATTAAATTTTTACATTCTTAGTAGTTGGCGATATTATAGTTGGCAATAAAAACTGAAATACTTATTACTTCATGAATGCATTTTTTTAGTGGCCAAAACTACAACATTTGGCTACAAACTTTCCTAATATTTTACTTTTTTAGGACAAAAAACCATGTGTGGGGAGTTTTTCTTTAGTTATTCTCATACACTCCTTTATCGTGTAGACTTAGTGAGATGAAAAAAGTTTTCTGTAGCAGACTGACAGTAAGCTGGTTTAACGTCGCGCAACCTACACTTGGTTAATTTTTCTCACCCTCTTTATGCGATCAATTTGCTGCGTGGTTTCAATGGATACGCAACTTGACTTCTCGCGTGAAAGAACGTAATATATCTCTGCACATATAGCCAATAATATATTGGCCGTTTTAAGCTGAAGAGTTCTGGATAAATATATAAGATCAAACAAGACGTGAAAGAGCCCAATCTAACGTGGTCACATTTCTTTCCAATTTTTATATTATGAGCAATATATCAGGCTAACAGTAATTAAAATGATTTAGTTTAACAGAAGTAAGATGCCAAACCTCTGCTAAAAGAGTGTTACATCTCTGAAATTTTAGATTTTGAGAATTGTGCCACAGTGCTCTTTAAGAAGTGCTTCTCATTCTCTAATAATGTTATAGGCCTAGTACCAACACAATCTTCTATATTGCGCTTATTACCTTCTTCCACAAGTAGGAGGAGGAACTTGCTCATGCGTCAACAATGAAAATAAGATTTTTGTCAGTGCCTAATGTTGTCATATTAAAATGTTCCTGTAATAAAAATGTTCATTAAATTTTTTTGGAAAATAAATGTTTTTTTTTCTTAACCTGCTGTTCATGTTATCAAGGTTTTTTCTTTTTATTGTGAAAATTTTAGATTGTGCATTAGTAGAGAAATATGACAGTATTCCCTCAAGCATTTCAGTCCATGTTGACAAAATGAGGTTACTAGAAGAGGGTTATATCTTGTAATTAAAATTCAAAATCATGATTTAAAATTTCAAAACTTCAATAGTACTGTATATAGTTTTGCCTTCTGAAGTTTTCTCAAAAATATCATAGGCATTCATAAAACAAGAAATGAAATTTCGACATAAGAGCTAAAGAAGAGAGCTCAGGAAGAGCCATCTCTTCTTTAGCTCTTCCTGAAAATATGGCTATTTTGAGATATAACACTCTTCTAGCAGAGGTGCGATGTGATGCAGTTTTAAAAAATCAAAATTTTGGAATTTTACGTACTAAGTCCTGATCTGTTACGCCTGCTTAATATTTTTCTGTCATTTCGCAGCTCTTCTTCTACACTTTTTGCTCTATAACTAAGTTTTTCTTTGATCTACAACTCTTCCTTTGTCAGGCATTGAATTTGTACTGCGTAGCAAAGAGTTTAAAGCCGCAGAAAGTATACATAAAGAGTTATCATAGCTTCTTTATCTATAATATTCTTTTGTCACATTAGGTACTTTAGTACAGGTACTTAGCTCGGGATTCACCTCGGGTTAAGTTTTGGGTATGCGTTTAACGGACCCGTCAGCTTCAATACTAAAAGAAAAAAGTCCTCAAATTATGGTTGTATTTTTTTCTCTTTTTTTTTCATCTCCAGCACACATTTTTTTTCTAACTAGTCTTGATTCTGATGGAGGAGGGAACATAGTAATATGACCCGTGATGTCAGTTTTGACAAAAAAAGTTCCTGTTCGCGAAACGCAAAATCTTACGAAATTTGAAGCACACCCTCATCCTAAACGACGGGCAATTGTTACAATAACATGAGTACATGATGAAGATTCATTTCTTTTTCTCTCGTTTCCTATTATATTTTGTTACAAAGAACAGTTGGCGAAAACTCACAAATTTCGGTTTTGCTGGATGTACCTTGTCTCAAATCTTGTTTTTCTAATGTTTCATTATTAAAATTAGTCTTTTTATGCAGCTAGAGCATAACGCTTCGAAAACGGTGCATGTATTAATTCGTGTGCCTTATGTTATCCGATTTTTGTCCCATCGGTATTCCATTGAACGGATTTTATAAGTTAATTTACAGGTTTAATATCTAGAGAATAGTAAGGAGTTTATTACTAAATCCATTTTGTGTAAAATGTGTATTATTTGAAACTAAGATCCACTCAAGGCTTTTAAATCTACTCAAAGTTGAACCATAAATTTTAATTCAATTTCAGCAATGCAGGCATGTTAATTTGGCTTCTGAAGTAGGAAATTTGATACGTTATACACTAGTGTAATATAAATAATGAATATTGTAAAAGAACGATAAAAGATATATATATATATATATGTGTGTGTGTGTGTATATATGTATGTATATGGTATAATACGGTATAAAACAAAGGTATTTTATTGTTCTAAAAGACGTTCTAATTTGGCTCTGATAGCAGCATAATTTATAAACTTGCACGTCTTTAGTTATGTAAATACCGAAAGCGTCCATGTAGATCAAGAAAACTACAATTTTAAAGGTGTAAAGCATTGATTTTAACGAGATTATATTTTTGTTTACCAGAATTATATAAAATAAGCTCTATAAAAAGTTAATGTAAAAGTAACAAAGTTGTAAATATTTACTGGCATTGGCACATTCCTGAGGAGTGACACTTCATTTTTATGAATTAACATCCTTTTTCATGAATTAAAGTTATTTGAATAACTGAATAATTACGTTCAATAAGGGTCACAGAAAGTTCGGAAAAAAATGTAGAATAACTGCTAAATTTAAAAACAGGGCTATTTAAATTTATCACTTTTATTTAACTTTTGTCACCATTTGATTGATATGTTTAAGCGTTTATGTTAATATATATTTGTTTAAAATGGGAAAAGTGCAGCGTTTTAACTAAAAGACTGCAAAAAACAAAAGTCTTGAATACCAAAGCCGTACTGGAATTTAAAGATTTCAAGAAAGAAAAATTCTCTGAATCAGCTTCACGGATAATCATCAATTAACTCTTCAAAATAATCATGTAGAAAAAGCTAATGATTGGGAACTATAGTTACAAGAATCTTTTTTAATTTGTGCTTGATGGGAGGGGAAAAAAAGAATCTTTTTAAGCTTGAAAAATTTTTAAATTATTTACATTTATTTTTTGTGAAGGGCGATCTTTAAACCTTTGGTGTGTTTTGAACTAATATAAACGCTCATTAGTAATTTCATTCAGTGATAGACTATTTTTTCGATTCATCTTGTAACTGTATCTAATATATATACTTATTTTCTAAGTTATGGAGTTTCTTTAACAGGATTTAGATCGGTTTTTTCTGTAAGGATTAATTAAAACATATAGAAAATGTATTACTTCTTCCATCATCATCAGAATTACGCATAAAAAATCTTAACTTCAAATTATATTTAAATGCATGAAAGCTAGATTTTTATATATCTTTCGTTTTTGGTCTATACATGTATAACATAAGAGTGTTTTAAAGTAAGCGACATGTTTTTCACACTCAAATTTAAGAACCATTTATTCAGCTACTAAAGTATTACATTACACAGGAAACACAGACCTTCTTTGTATTGATTTTTATGTAATTGTTTTGAGCATCTATATAAATAAAGTAACAGACGGTGGGTTCGGTCGGGTCACATGACCGTCACGTCTCCGGGTCTCACTCATCCTGAGACTGCGATTTTGGCGGCCATTTTGTTTTCGTCGAAAATCTGTGTATTATTTTTCTCATGAAAGTACATAAATCTTACATATTTGGAAAGAGCTTTGAAAACTGATAACTTTTTCTGCTTACAGTTATTATGTTACTTTAATAGTTTTAAAGATATTTTAATTCTAAAAAAGCACTCCACTCCAAGCAGTATGGTGCAGCCGTCTGTCGGCAGCGACGGGAATGAAATTTGTCGGGAATTTAATACTTTTGTATGGCCCTGAAAAGGGCCTTTTTTTTTTTCTTTTGTGGGGCCCGAGCATAGCCGGGCGAAGCCCTGCTAGTTTGAAATAATTATGTAGTCGTAAGTCAACTTGAATACGAAGTCGGAAGAGCTTGGTTTTTAAGTTCAAACCACGAAATGCGAATGGAATTAGTGTAGTTCGCTTTAGGAAAGATTAACATTAAAAATGATGTTTTTAGTAATTTCAGGATTTTGAAATGAGCCCCACATTCACAGTGATAAGAGCGTGCAAATTCTAATCCATCAAATTTCTAACTTGTGGGAAAAAAGCTTGAGGTGTTCAAATTTGTAGCTTGATTCATCGAGATAACTTTTCCATATGACTTGTTTTCCTGATCAGTTATTTGTAAATGACGGTGTGGTTTGAAAAAGCTGGTGACGTGTGGATTCCGTCGTGGTCAAAAACCTCTTGAGCGATGTTTGGCGATTTTTTTTTTTTTTATGTTAGGAAATTCATTGTTATTTGCTCAGAGTTATGTTACAATTTTATCTTTGTGAAAACGACACCCAAGGGATGAAGCTGTTTTGAAATTTTGACAAATATCTTATCTAGTGCCTCTATCCTTTATGCATAATTAGAATGCTTTTAGTACAATCTAATGCCTTTGTTTTATACCGTGTTATAATCGGGTTTTTTTTTCTGAACATTCTTTTACAATACCGATCATTTGCATTTCGCTGGTGTACATTTGAGATATCGAATTGACGTGTAATTTGCTAAAATTTGTTACATTGTCTCATTTGGTTACTATATCCATTTCACTTATATTTGAAAAATATCATGTAATAGATTAAATGGTTACTGTCAATATTGCTGTATCGAATAGTTTATTTTATTTTCAGTTTTTCTATATCTTACGTAGGAACTGAGTGGCCAATTTATTATGAGCACATGACAATTTTATGCAAATCAGATATGACGTCACGCTGTTGCTACCAAAGGGGAGATCAGTTTCTCTTTTCTTTATTAATTTAACAATGTAATGCTTGTGAAGGAACAGGTTTAAAAAAAGGGATTTAACGGGCTTTGAACGTGGAATGATTGTGGGTGATAGAAGCAGAGTAGCGAGTATTACCGAAATTGATTCACTTGTGAAAAGTTTAACTTAAGAAAATATAATATAAACTTAATCCATAAAACTGGATTTACTTTCAAATAATTTCATTGTGTTTTTATTTATATACCCTGAGTTCATGAATATCCGTGCTTATTAATGCATCGAAAAACATGGATGATCCAAAAATAGCCTTCTATAGCATAAAAAATATACTTTTTGTGATTTTAAGGATCTGATTGTGATTTTAGTATGGTCTAGCGAAGGTGATAAACTTAGTCATTTTTCAGTTTTTCTTGTGGACAAAATTTGTCACATTGGTTTGTTGCTTTGTATACAAACCATAAAGACATTCTTTCAATCAATTTGTATTTTCCCCTTAAATTTTCTTCTTTAAATATTTAGTCTAAATTTTTATTTTTGTCTGCCAGTGAATGTCTCACGACTAGTGCCTCCACATTAGGAAAAAAAAAAATTCCTTTTTCGGTCTGCTGTGATTTTCGGATAATCGGCACTTCACTCTACAGGTATTTTCCAAATTGAGAATGCGGTTTGTTTTAGCTTAGTTATTTCAATTCACGCAATAAAAGTAGATGACTATTTATTAAATTTCCTTTAATCCTCCTTAATTATACTGTATATTTTTCTTGGGGATCCGAAGCGTAAGGAAAGAAGTGTACAAAGCGTTACTACATCTTCGAAGAAAGGGTCCATAGAAAGCAACAGATCTGCTACAGTAGCATTCTGTGGCAACGAAGATTGTGTTATTGGGGTTTATTTTAAACAAAAAAATATTATATTAATTACTGATTAATAAATTAATGAATAGAATGAATCAAACTAATTAAGGTGGGTTTCAGTTAAATTTAAATACAACAATATTTGCCATTTGGCCGTTAGTGGTTAGTACATTTTAAGATAGATGGTAAGTTGCGTTGTGTTATTTTTAAATGCAATAACCCATCATAATTAATAATTAAAATTTACCCTAGGTTCATTACTGTCTGCATCACTGTGGTGATTAATGAGCCAAAAGAAAAATTAAATTAAATCTAATAAAATTACTTAACCTTGGAGAGCACCTAGAAAATAAAATTATTTCACCTAAAAGAAAAAGCTTCAATTCTGCTGAAATAAAAAATAAAACCTAAAGCTGAAATTCAGCAAATTTACTAAAAAGGCAAGGACCGACATGACAAAGATATACTTAACATAACAAATTTATTCCTTCCAATTACATTAACAATATTACCACCAATCTGGCAATCAGTTCTATTCAACATTTTCTTTTTTCGGAAATCTAATATTAAATTATCAATAATGCAATTGCTATAAAAACCAACATCTATATACTCGCAACACAATAAAATATATACAATGACAATTCAAAATGAAATGGCTGGCGAATTAAAAAAAACTAAGTCATTCTAAATGCAATTGCTCATCTTAATTTAAATTTACATTTAAATTTTAATCTTAATGATGTTGCTGCAGCTTTAAAAAAAGTAGAGAGGTTATGGATAGAATTTAAAAAACAGGATAGGAAAGGGAAGGAAAATGCAAATTCACCCGTGGCCCTCATATCATCGTCGGGATCTTAGCGTCGTCCCGGGGCCAGAGCATTCAGCTCCGACCTCTCGGTCTTTCGCCCTCGCCTCCACGTCCAGGATCCAGAAATCTTCTCTTTTCAAACTCCGCGCTCCCTCGTCAGCACCTTGTCACACTTTCCATCAGTCCGGCGAAACCATCCTCCACACCAAATAGTTCCTTGGTGCTCCTGTGAATTCTAATGGCCGAAATGAGGGGGGAAGGCTACAGGTGGCACTCTTGCACTCTGCAATTGTTTATACAATTAATTTTTTTCCACCCCTCATCTCGTTCTTGTTGGTTAATTTAATTTCATGGCGGCCTGGTCATCCACCCGGCGATGTATCCCTGCGCGCCTTGCATCTGACCTTCCAAGATTTCTCCCCTTTCGAAAAAGGGCGCGTAGCCGACGTATTGGGTTACCGATAGTGGGGAAGGCCATCAAAGCTGTTGCTAGGCGCTGGGTCATTTTTTTAAGGATAGAAGAAAAGCAAAGAATATTTCTAAGACCTTTACCATTTAAATTACAAAACGCCAGCCAAAAAAACAATAAAAAAAATATGCCAACCATTCACAAGGTTCATAAATAAAACTTATTAATTTATCAATATTAACAATAAGGTATAACCTGTGATGATCTATTTCAAACTTAATTCTTCTCAATGTCAAAACATTTAGAGAAACTTGCGCACCTTCTCCAAATGCGATGACATTAATCAAATCAATTAATATCTGATCACCACAAGTATAACCCTTACATATATTTAGCAGAGGCTTAATAAATTGATTAAAACAAAGCACAATCGTTACTAAAATTTACTTACTTTACTAATTTATTTATCTGAATACCCGATATTATTAACTTTAATCACTTCCAAAACTATTAATTATCATCACAACAATTCTGCCACAGTTATCCACAAAATCCATCCCATCGAAAAAATCCGAAAGTAATGATCCGTGACTCCCTCTGCGACATATTCCCATGCAGTTTGGGGTCCGCTCCTTTTGGAATAAGGCGCACAGCTGCTTGCAGTCCAATCATACATTATTTCCCTAACTAGTTTCTCTTTATTTTACAAACCGGAACGAGATTATCACCAGATTTTGCTGACATTGACGGTTACTTCAGTTTTGAAGAGTTCTTACGACTCATCAAATAAGTGCAGCAAAAATATATTTTTAGGGTAATGTGAAAAGCAAAAACTCACACAGATTTGTTTTTAATTCATTATGCTACTAGTTTAGGAATGAAAGGATTTAGATTTCATTTCCCTCGGTAGGATGTGGAAAACATTTTGCCGGTTTTCGATATTTCCGTTTTCACTTTGAATACGCTAACATAAGGAGAAAATTAAAGGATTTAAGGGAAGAGTTAATGAAATGTAATGGTTTAATGTTGACCGGTAGACCAGTTATAATCAAGACTTGTTTAATTTATTACACATACAGAAACGTTATCCGTATGAAAAAATATTTGCGGTGGTAGAACATCATCCCGTACTCAAGGTATCTGTAGAAATTATATATTTGTAGTATTAAATCAATGACAGTGCTGTCCTCTTTTTTTTCAAAGCAAAGCAATTGTATACAGTCGAACCTCCATATATCGAAGTAGTAAATTGCCGGAAAATAATTCGATGTATAGAAATTTCGATATATGGAATTGATCTTAGTTTTATCATAATTCACTTAGAACATTAAAATTAAAGCTAATTTTCGTATACAAAACTCCATTTCTAATTTATATGCGAATCACATTAAATGAAAGTTAATAATTAAAAAATGAATTAATATGAAAGATTTATTGAGTATTGCATACCTTTTTAAAAAAATCAATTATCCAAACAGTGGTTACAATGATCACAGTTACATTCTTTTAAAAAAACTACGAATATCTTGCTGAACATCCAGTTTTGCTTGAACAGCCAAAGAAATCTTCACATTTATTCAGTCCACTAAAAACTTCATCAGGGACATTTTTACTGTTTTTCGGACTAAAGTGGAATAAAATCTGTTTTGAAAAAAATTTCGATATATATAGATTATTTCGATAGATAGAAATATTTTTTGTATGTAATGAACATGAAGATTTTCTAAGAGTTCGATATATAGAAAATTTCGATATGAGGAAGTTCGATATATGGAGGTTCGACTGTAGTTACAAGAGTAGGCTTGAAAGTAAGTCAAAGCTGAGATTTGTGTCCCTAAAAATCCGCACACAGCAAAGTAGACTCAAACTTGTTTTGTGCGGTCTTTTTTGTGCGATTTCTTAATGCTATTTTTTTGCGGTATATGTAAAATAATGTCCATGAAAATGCATATGAATAAAAAGTACGAAATTTATTAATGGGAATTTTAAGTTAAGCGATTTTTTTGTGCGTTTTTTTTAATGCGGTCCCTATCCACCGCACAAAAACAGGTTTGAGTGTTTTTAAATGAAATTTGATGGGATTTTACTACTTCCATTTAATTCTGATGTTTACAAATGTTTGAATTTTCTAATTTCTTGTTTGTCATGATGTCTGGATAGGACAGGAAAGATTAAACATGTAGACAGAGTAAAATCTGCATTCCCCTTCACTTAAGGGGGTCTGGGACACATTTTAAAAAAAAATTATTTATTGGGTTAAAATTTTGAATTTTTTTGTGATGGTTAAACATATAATTTGTAAACAAAATCACTTCATAAAACTTCTCAAAATGTTATTAAAATTTTTAAAAAAGTGGGGTCATTTAAAATTGTTATAACTCGAAATATTATTTGTCGAATTTAAATTCTTTTTCATTAAATTAAACAGAAATATATATAAATTTTAATTTTGATTCAGCATTTTTTTAAATATTAATTTTTAAAAAATTTAAAATATTTATACTGAAATTTAAAAAAATAATTATGTAACATTTTTAAAAAATCATATTTTAAAAAGGAAATTTTTTTCAAATTTTCTGAATCACAATTAAAGTAAAATAGTTGAAAAAGACATGTTCCAAGTTTCAACCATTTATCTTTAACGGCTCTTGACTTATAACAATTTAAAGACGAGAAATGGGGAAAAACCCATCATGCAGAAAAACGCACTTACAGGTTTAAACAATCATTGGCTACTATAAAATGTTGCAAAACAAAATTATAATTTAGCCTGTTCTAATTAAGATAGAAACAGGATTTAAACGTCATTTTAAACGTAAAAGAACACAGAATTTTTTAATGCAATAAAACTTTTTTGAAAATTTGAACAATTTTGTGTCCTGGACCCCCTTAAGGAATTTATGAAATGCGCTAAGGGATTTGCACCTGCTGAAAGCAAACACTCATACATTTCAGATTAATCGTCAGGTGAAGGGAAACGTACCACATACATTTAAATTTTAAAAGGGCTTTCTCTTACTCATTTTAAAAGAATTTTTTTCCCCTCTAAGAGGTTTATTTCTACTTAATTTTTAATAAAACTTCAATAAGTATTACCAAACAAATTTTCCATTTTTATGTGTAGATATTTGTATACATGGTTATAGTGGGAGAATCAAAAGGAGATTTCCATCTCTTGATTGTCATAGAAAGTTTCTTTAGAGAATATTAATGAATTATTCGCAGATAGGAGTTCCTAGATTTAATGATTATTTTGTTGGAGTTTATTTTAGCAATACTGTGTGAAACGTCTTTTGAACAAGTGGAACAAAACTCTAACGGGGAATAAAGTTCAAGCCTTTCTAAACATCAGAGTTTAAAGAAAACTGGAGAATCCCATCAAAGCTTTCTTCTGACTGAAATACTTTTTTGTGTATAGATTAAGAATAAGAGAAATAAATAGTTTCTTACTTAAGGTATATTTATTTCTCGTGAGATGGCAACTCTCCTGAGAGCGATTTTGTTGGTTTAGCCATTACAGTGTTGGAAGTTGTACAAGTCCGGAATTTCATTCCATTATCCTATCGGTGACGAATTAAGAGTCATGTAGAAAACTTTTCTATGAAAACCTATTTCTGATTTGAAAAACTATCTCACGAAGGATTTTTTTCCCCCACATACTGAGTTTTTCAATGTTCTTGACCGTAGCAGAAAACTTGAACGCCAACATCAAGTTGAATGTGTTGAAAATAAGCAGATAAGCCATTTATGTTCGAAAGGTTTGAGGTTTTCTTCTTAATCTAATTATACAATTTTGGCCCAGTTGGCATTTTCTTCTTCTTTATTCTTTCTAGAGAAAATTTATGCATAAGCTCAAAAAATGTATTAATCGACAGCGGGATTTTAATGCTACTTGGTAAAGATTGTGAAGTAAAAAACATTTTCTTTTCATGTTAACAGATAAATTTTAATATCCCTTGAATACAAATATTTATCAAATAATTTTTTAAGTGTTTGTTGAATTTATTTCTGGTAGTTTAAAGGTTGATTTTCCATATACTAGTATTTTTAAGAGTAAAAGAAGAAATGCGCTGTAAATTTTTGGTAAAATGATTCAATTCTAACATTAGTTAGGCTTACAGTGTTTTAATATTAGATTTTTGTGATGAGGAATAAAATTCGACCCATCTTCAAATTCTATCAAATGACCCTGCTAATCAACAAACTTTGGGGAGATTTTTTTGTGGAAATTTCAAATAAGGATTCCGATTGCTTTTATGTCCTCGAGCCAAGAAATCCTTGCTCTATGTCAATGGCTAGTAATCCTACTGAATATAACCACTAATAAAACTTCTTTCTTCAGAAGTTCTAGCGTATGAAAATTGCGTGGGACGTTTTGAAAGAGCTTCAAAGCATCCCACGAGCTGTGGAAATTGAAATCAACTTCAGTTTTTTGTGAACTTTTGAAAGACCGATTTTCAGTTTTTCCTCTATTAATTTTTCTTATTATATACTTTAAAACGATGGATTTAGTCTTTAGCCTTTTATTAAAAGCATGGGGAAACTTTCGTTATCTGTTACTTAAATAATTTTCCTCTCTTCTCTACAACCTAATATTAGCATTTGTAGACTTGACTTGAGTTACTGAAATAATTTACTTGTATTAATACTCGCTAACTATTCTATTGGATAGCTTCCCGATAGGAAAATGCAACCCGATCCAGTGATCTGGCAACTGCATTCTATCGATAATGTGTGAGATTCTTGTGTAAGTGTGGTAGAATGAGAAAGGCGTTCGCACTGAATGTTTTTCACTTCTATAAAACATAACGTTATTTAGGGTTGTTATATAAAATTAAAATATTAAATTTTGTGTTCATAAAATCAAAATGCGCTCTTTCCAATTGTAAAACATCGTCAACTGTTTTTGGAGATTCTTTCAGTGTGCAGAGAATGGAATCACATTAATAGTATTAAAATGCCTTCCAAAACTTTGATCCAATATTTACGGTTAAAATAAAATAATTGAGAAATCAAGTCATTGCGGAGACGCATGACTTTTGATTTAAATAAGAAACAAAATGTTCTCCTTTGCAAATGTGTATACAGTCGAAAAAATCCTGACTCAAACCCCCGGTGAAATCCACGCCATTTTTTTGTCTTTCCCGACTTTCTTGGTAAAGAAAGATACGTCGGAAAGTGTACAGAGACAGGGGTGGAAAATTTCGTCAAAGGTCTATGATGAATTTATAGATAAATGTGGAAATTTCCGATATTTTTACACATATCTAAACATCTTTAATAACTAATGCTACACAACTAAAGGTGAGTCGTATTATTGTCGTAAAGGAATTATCACATGTAACATTTTTCTTTGTAACGATTCGCCTTTGCGTTGGTTATGGCATCAATTAAGGATTTTTCGGAAAAAAAAATCAAAATGCACATAATTGTTTAATAGGTATGATACGTACTTATAATTGGCTATGCGAGTTCATGCACTCCTCATTGTTAACTTTGTTTTCTCCCTGCCTCCTCTCCACGACCGTCATAATACGTCAATTAAAATGCAATCATGACTGAGACACAAGTCTTAGGCACACCGACCTAGGAGAGCAATGGCTTTTGGGCACCAAAAAAGTAATAGTAAATAAAGTAATTGGTTTTTTGCTACGATTTTCGAGACTTATTTTTTAAATTTATAGACATAGCTTATACATTTTATTTTTGGCGTTTTGTTTGCAAAATTGTTACATCGTTTATCATTTTTACAAGTCTAATTTTAATTATTTTATTTAAGAATTTTTTTGTTTAGTTTTGTAGGATTTTTTTAATTTTTCTATTATGACATACCCCTTTAGTAAAATTTCTAAAGCTTAAAAATTTAAAATATAAATTTAAAGAAAATGATCGGCCACTAAAAAGCCAACTAGCCTCAGGGCGCTGCATACCCTCGATGTGGCCTTCATTTGACACTAATATCATTGTTATCTGGCAGGAAATCGGATTAATCACTAAGAAAACATATGGAAAAATTAAATTGAAATAATTTGAGAAATTTTGTTAAGTGCTATAATAAAGATTGTCTTGTAGAATATATTCATCCGATAGATTCCCCCAAATGTGTCATGCAGTGCAGAAGTAAGAACTGGCGAGTACTGGTTTATAATACTTTTAAAATATGTACGTTATGGAATGCCTTTGTTGATTTTTAACTGGATCAGTTTTTTGATTACTCTAACTGGCGACGTTCTGATTGGTGACGTCTGGTACTTTGGAATTCCTTTAAGTTTGCCAAACTGCTTCCTATTGTCTCCTTTTTCTCATGGTATGCTCGTGAACAATAAGGACCAGAACTCTGGAGATCGAAATATAATTGAAATTAAAGTCCAGAAAATGATAGTGCTTTACCATATTAGAAGTAATAGAATTTGCGTCTTTATTCTTTATGTTGGCGTTTTCCCAAATGGTCAGTTGACTTTTTATAAGCAGTGTTTCCCATTAACAATGGTTTTCTGAAAACGTCACGATTTTTTTTCTTATAATTATGAAGCATTTTGTGAATTTTAAATTCTAGTAGTTCAGTATCTTTTTATTTAAAATGAAATTTACTACTCGTTATTATAAATCCAATAAATTCACTGTCCCGCCTTTCGGCATACAGAACATCTGAAAACTAATCGCTCGACAGCAAACCTGCTAAAGAGCCCCAATTGGTAGCACTGGACAAGTCAAACATCTCTCCAGGCCAAACACCACAATATAACTCTAAACTGCTTGGAGAAATCCTCAAATAGTTTCAAAATTACTTATATTGCCAAATTAAGTAAATAAGTAGGTATTCAAAAATTAGGTACAATTTTTTACAGTTATACAAAGCCTTTTCAACATTCTCCTGCTGACAAATATCCAAACAGAAGTATCCACGTACACCTACACATTTCAAGACATACTTATAACAACTTAAATATGTTTAAAAATTTACATGCACATTTACAATACAATAAACACTCAAAGACTGACAACTTCATATAGCAGCGTATAAGTATTTACATACATACGTGTATTCATTTGCAAAACGAACTTCATATACTTAACATTAACAATTTTCAGTACAATAACACATACTTAATCACTGCTGTTATAATCCTCTTACAACAAAGGGCGCTTAATATGAATTAAACCCATATGAATTAAACCCTTATGAATTAAAACTTAATATGAATAAACCCTGTTGTAATCAAACCTATGAAATATCATTAGCTTTATCTAGCTAGTCGCAACGTCTCGCTTTCGCGAGGGAGCTCTGAACGGGCAGTTAGTATTGCGTGCTCCTAAACAATTTGCATACTTCGAGTATGCCAACTTTTAATTTTTTTTTAATAAGAAACAGTTATGTTTCAGAAACAATAATGCTTGCCTCTCAATATCCTTTGGAAATTTCTGATGTCTCTATTTACTTCCTCGTTTCACGCTGAATGATGGTTGTTCGCTTCCGTAATCTCTTTCAAAACCTCAACATTGTGGCTCGGTAAATAAATGTATGTGAGCAATATGCTCAACGGTGAAGTAATTCGTATAAAAAAATATGTTCACTATAGTGGCAGTTTTCCGCTCTTTAATTAATGAGAAGAAGAGAAAGAAAAAAACATAGCGCTTGATTTTTGACTGGCTCTTTTCCAGAAACCGCAATTTGGCACAACACTTGCTTAAGCCATGCATTCGAGGAATACGATATCGAAAAGAATGATCAATATATCAGTTTGCTACATTTATGGCACAAAGAATTGAAAAGGAAGTGTCGATATCGTATATTGGTTGTGAAGTACATTATGATAAATGAATGTCTTCGATCTTAGTGAAAACAGCATCGAGAAAAAGTGAAGTATTTTTTCACCTTTAGCAGGTGGAGGACTGTTAAAACAGGTATTTGTTGCGGAGTTCCTATATTATGATCTGCCCAAAATTTCATGCGAACTGATTTTAAGGATTTCAACAACATTATCATCATACTTCAATTCATTTTATTCTTACATGCTGAAGATCCCTCTGAATTATCTAATTCAATACTGTTTATTTCGGGGTATCTTTTCCTACGAAGAGGGCAATCTCGCATCATTTGTGTAAGTTTTCTCATAAACATCTAAAATGTTATATTCTGCAGTTAGTTGGTAGTTTCAGTTTATTTATTGGCTATTTTACCTTTTTAAATGTTAATCTACCAGGAAAAAGCCCATTTATATCTAATTTCAATAACTTCGGGAATTCTACTGACTTTTTATTTTTAAGTGTCTACACTAAGAAGTTGTCATAGAAGTTGCGTTTAGTTCTTTGAAAGTTTCTTATGGTATTTATATTACGTTTGAAAAACGTTATGTACAAGATATTAGTTTAAAAAAAAATTCATGTTATCAGTATATTCGCTATATTTTTTTACGACTTCATGAGCCGGATACGATACCTTCTGGGGAAAATTTTTTTTAACCTCGTGTTTTCTCTTGTTTCTCAGATGCGAAAATCTCTGTTACTGCCGTTATGTGTTTTAACAATTTCCATATTTTGTATCATAAAACATGAAGCCGGGTTTATTCTCTTCTAGTATTTGTATTTCGCTTTACTCTTTCTACTTTTTCAGTCGAGGTTTAACATGTTAGTATTACATGAAAGATTCTTCAAGGTGATTCAAAATGATCACAGTAAAAAATCTTAAATATGAGTTTTATAAAAAAAAAAGGGTCAGTTAATATCAGCAGGGCCTCCGAAGTTAATGTCTTATTGGTTATATTTTATTCCAATTTATTCTTAGCGATTGTCGTTAATTTAGATTTTTAAAATGAGAGTATTCCTATGACAAAATCAATTAATGAATGGAAGTATTTTTATCTCAAATAGTCAAACCAAAAGATTTGTTGGTTTGATTTATCGAGTGAGGATAAGATTGTATATTATTTATGCATGAAAATATCCCCCTTTTTGAATTGATTATCGATATTTACTATGGTTTGTGCTACTCTTAATATGTAAATAATACAAATGGTTATTTTATTATGTATGGGCCATTACAGCTAGGCTTCTAATTACATGAAAAAATTAGAAAAGAAAAATAATAGAAATTCAAACTTTAGGATGTCTACAGTTTAGTTGAGACATATTTTATAAGTTATCACATTATGCATTTTTACATTCGTGTTTTTACCTCTAGTATTTTTTTAAAGTTATTTTAATCAATACTGCGTTTGAGAGAAACTAAAAGTGAACATATTTGACATCATAATAAACATAGGATATTATGTCATTATTTATTTCATCCCTTTAAAAATAACGTATATTAAAACAAAGCGTATATTATCTCAAACGAAAACTAACTTTCATGGATATTATGGATTAAACTGTTCTTATTAACTTGAAGATGAAATTGCGGTATTAATACAAAGATTTGACACATTTACTCAAAATGCGAATAAAATTTGCAATTTATTTAATGGTATATCTAGCTGTTTTCAAAATCATAAAATGTGCCACAAATTGATTTATTTTGTACTGAAATCACGGTAAAAATATAAATAAAATTCTGACAGTAAAATTCAGAACAGTAGAATGGTCTTTCTAAGGTCATTAAAATCCGTATTTCCTACTCCATTTTCCGTTTGCAGAGGTAGTTCTGTGAATAAGAAAAAAAAAATGAAATTCCTCATTTTTAGGTTTATAACGTGGAGTTTATACTTTTGTGCGCCACAGCACGATTAACAATAGTGGTAGAATTTCAGGGAACTAATGTTATTTTCATCTAGTTGCTAACGCTTCATGAGCATGACATCCAAAAACCTATTATAGAAATATGAGTAATAGAAACATTTTCCGCCATTAGTTTTCTTTCCAGATTTCAAAGAAAATATGTAATAAAAATAATTTTTTATTCCTTGATGGAAAAGAAATTAGAAAAAAATTATTTAAAAAATTTGAATTTTTGAGGTTAGTTTCTAAAATATTGGAAATTAATTCTTTAAGATTTCAATAAGTAGTTTAAATTTTGATGATATGAGTTTCGAAAGGTTTTTTTTTTTAGCAATTTTATAAATAGCTTTCTGGATTCTAATCAAGATTTTACAAGAAATGTAAAATATTGGTAATTTAAATGAAGTGATCACACTGTTATTCATTATGGATACTTTCTGAATATTACCTTCAATAACCTATATATTTAAGTTGCTAAGCCGACTTTTTGGACAGTCCGTGAGAGAAAACTACTGCATCCATTTACTTGATTTTGGTCTTAAACGAAAGATTGCTATCCGTAGATTTGTCAAATTTGGTTTCTGTAATCGCAATTTCTATTAAGTGATAATTTACAATTAAAAATTGATTTCTGCACATACTCAGTGGCATGTTTAAATCTGGCTATAAAAACTTGCTGTTTCTGCGTATGCTCAGTGACATGTTTTAACCCTTACGTCGGCTCATCGGTCTAGGAGACCGCTATTGCACCTGTTCTGAAGGGTGGTATGGTAGTGGGGGTGATCAGACTGTTGAGGGTTTGTGAGTTCTACAGTCGGGTCCTGACCTATAAGTACAGCACATCTGAGGTTTTCGCCCGCTCGTATTTTGTCGGTAAATTTAATCTTTGTAAAACATAGTCTGTCTTTTGGACCGATGAGCCTTGAACCTTATTAATTATCTGTCAGTCTGCATGCATTCTGTTTCTAAGATATTTGTTTTATTGTTGTAGCTAGCATGGCTGGAAGAATTCCCCCTGTTTCACAACGAACCAGACATTTTGTCTCTCTCGCACTATCACAGATTGAGGAATCTGATTCTGGATTTTTTGTTGAATAATCTATTTTTTATTTACCCTTTTCAAGAATGAGAGGTGGCAGTAGTTTTGCATTAATGACTTATAACTGCGAAAAACTTATGAAAATGGGAAAATATCCTAATTTTATAGTGTAGTGGTCTGTGAGACCGATGAGCTGGGGAACAGTAAAAAAGACAGATGCGCCGACGTAAGGGTTAATGATAAACACGTTTATTCCGAGGACTCTCTCTAGATCTCTCTCTCTGCCATTATTATTTTTATGATAATTATGTTTGTGAAATATACGATTTAAACCTGATGGAAATTGTTTCTTTCGCGCCGTTTAATTAGCAATAATTGACAGTTAAAAAATTGCTTACAGCGCATGCTCAGTGACATTTTTAAATCTGGCTTTAAATATTCACTAAGCACGATGCCTCTTAAACACATTGTTTCTGCGCATTATTATGATTTTCAACATTTGGCAATGATGTGTTGAGTATAATTTGTGTATTAGTGCATTTATTTACTATCTAGCCGTTATGTTTTGACGGGTACCAACTAGTTTAAAGTTAAAGATCCTACCATATCACACCTACCATATCACCCTTTAAAAAAAAAGAAAAAAAAAAGGTATGTATATGCATAAAGGATTAATCTTTTAAAAGCCTTTTTCAAGAGTTGATGCTTTTAAATATTCTATTAAAATCGCTTCTTAATTCCAAGTCCATCCTCTTAGTTCCTCTTTCTCATTTGCATTTCTACGCTTTCTCTCCAACAAAATATTTGAAATTTCTTTTTTTTTTTTTAATTGTGCTACTAGGGGCAAAAATCTCCATTTTAAAAAGAAAATTCCTAAGTGAACTGGATGGTACAATTGCTTTGTGTGCGCACGTCCTCCTTGGGGAAGGATTTCAACACAGAAGATAGTATGCTATTTACGAACTCTTCATATTTTTTTACGTACTTGACTTTAAGTAATGATCATCTGCATTTTTGTTCTCAAAATAAGACAGGAATTGTTTTCTCCTTATCCGACACCCTCCTCACCGTGATCTTGCCAGCCGACAAATAAAAAATGCATTTAGTACTTTATATTATTCGCTTAAATTCTTATCTTTGTCCTTCACCTGCGAGAAATGATCTTTACGATCGCACATAAATAAAATTAACTTCCCTCAACATCTTGGTACCAGTTAAATACTCTTTAAAAAAATCCAATGTCCACTTTAAATGTGATATTCGTATTTATGAACTGATATTTTACAGGTTCTTAATACTTCTCGGACATGCCAACTTTCCGGATTTACCCCGGCAATGCCGGATTTTTAATGCATCTTCCGGGATTCCGGAATGGACACTTATTACTGGATTTTTAGTTACATAACAAAAATATCTACTCAGTTTAGGTCAAGGGAAACCTTAGAAAATTTGCTAATAGGCAAATTGAACCCACAAGGACACTGTTATGAAGAACAATTTGACAAATTTTTAAAAATAGCAAAATCGGCTACAATAAATGCTACAAAAAAAATTCCGAGATTTTCTGTAATTAAAACAAACATTATAAAGAAATAGTACTCAAAATATAGACTGCTGGGGTCCGTGCTAGTGTAAATATGATGTACATTAAAATGTATGATTAGAAATTCCAAATATATAACTTTTGTTTAACATTTGTTTAACATTATGATTTCAAGATATGCTGAATAGTAAGGAAATATTTTGAATTATGTAATATTATTAAAGAGATCCTATAAACTATAAGTAAGTATACATTATAATTCTTTTAGGATTTTTTACTATACTGTTTTGTGTTATGTCGTTATGACGATTATTTTATGCACGGTAGAATATTGCAGGATTTTGCTCTTACTGAGGTTAGCAGGTCTGACTTCTGAATTTCTGGAATCTAAGTACATCACAACGGTGACAGGTGAAAAAGAAAAATAAAGCTTAAATCAGCCCCAGGACTAAAAAAACACGGATATTTGTAACAGAAAGACAGAAAATTCCGTATGAAGAAACCATTTACACCACACCGACAGCATTACGACCATGCTGAATTTTCCTTAAAGTAACGTTCGTATGTGTCCCAGAAAAGCTAAGTTTAATAACAAAAAAAGAAACATTACAACTATTGAATTGCAAGTAAATAAGAAACTATCCCTCGTTACACCACAGAAGTTTAAATTTCATTTCTGACCTCTTGTTTTGGAGCGGCATGTCTGCTCGAAATAACGATAAAGAAAATGCTCACATTTTTTGGTGTATTAATGATTTGATTAAAGAGGGGAAAATAGTCAGCGTGTGTGCCCACTCTTTGAAATAAGGCGCTGAAACGCCTAATATGACTGCCTTCTGAAGTTGCTGATAGTTAGGTTGGCATCTTGTATTTGGACTTGAGTTTGGAGTAGAGGAGGATAAAGGGGAAATTTTATGTTCATCGAATTAATGAAATATAAAATAATTGAAAATAATATTTCACTGTTTTTTCTCAAAAGGACTTCCCGATTAGCGCATGACACCTCCAATATTAAAATAATCTCTGGCACGCATATATTTTAACTCGTTTTGATCCATTCAATCACATGTGCCGCGAAGAGTCTTAATTTGACATTGTAAAAGAAGATTAAACCTCAGAATTTGTTGAAGCTGAACATTATCAATCGTACTTGTTAAATTCATTTGGCAAGAATGCTTTTGTCTCCTTGTAGCTGTTAAATTTCTGCGCGCGTAGAATAATATTTTAATCCTCCATCTGTGATGTTAAAACATAACTGCAAACTTTCGAATTTTTCGATGTTGAAACTTTTATTTTAGCTGTATTTCAAGCATGTGTAGAAAAACTATTCGGGAAATATCGCATTTCGCTTTTTCTTAAGAGACAGCTGCGTCCTTTTCTGTTGAATATTTAGCAGAAAATCCAGATAGAATGTCTTTAGTTTCTTTGTATTTTCTGGCAGATTTTCACGTATGGGATTTTAATAAGTATTTCAAAAGACTCACTTTTTCGGTCTGTTAAACTGTTTCTTCATAAAAAGAATCGGAATAAACTGTGAAGCTTTTATATATTTTGGCAACTTTTACAAAACGTCTTCAAAAAGAAAAGAAACATGAATAGAATTCTCATAAATGTTCAATACATTTTGAGTGCAATTTTTTGAGTAAAGAAGCGGGGCTTACGACTAGTCTAAGAAGTATTCCAGTGTTCTTGCAACTTAAAATTAGTTTCTCTTTTGAATTGTTTGAATGCTTTAAAATTACTTTGAAATATGATTTTTTTAGACATTTCAGCAACAATAATCAGGATTAAGACCAAAACGTAGATTAAATTTCGTCACCTGAGTGCAAGAACTAGGTAACTCCCAAAAAATTATTTTTGAGATATCTGACTATTTATAGCAAAATTACATAAGAATTGAATGCAATAACTAGACAACTCACTTTGCTGCTAACGTAATACCATATGTTGGCTAGTCTAATAATTAGACAAACAGAACGACGAGTATTTTATCACTGCAAGAAGTAGACGTTTGAGATCTTCAAGAACTTGAAGAATCGAGTTACCTTGTTCTTGCAATCGCGTTACGATTTGTCAAAACAGCCTTAAAATTCTGAATAAAATGTTAAAATAACAGTTAATTTTGGGCTAGTGTGGACAGTTACTTTTGAACAGTTCCTTTTAGTACAGTTAATTTTCATATCATTACTTTTGGACCAATATATATCCACCGCAGAATATTAGGTGGGATGGACTGTGGACGATTCACACGTATATTTTGAAAAGACCATATGTAAATTTTTGGGACCTACAAAGGAACTATACCTATTATTCCGAGACCATCGCATTCTCTGTGTCTAATCCGATACCTATTACCATTTTTACTTACTGATGAAGGTTTTAAGACTATTGTGTGGCGTCACAAGGCTGAAACTCTGAGGCGTTGCTAAAAATTACAACTATGGGATCCATAACAAAGCAAAGACAGAGTCCTAATTAAAAAACGAAGGCCAATTTTTAAAACAAAAACTTAACGAGGAAATTTATTTACAAACAGAAAAACTTAACATTTAAGGTTACAACATATTCAATTTAAATCCCGTGTAGATTTTCAACGTACAGAGCCGAAAACACAGACTTCCACACAGGGCGTGTTCTACCCAGCGACTCTCTCCCAGACAGGGTTCGGCAATCGTTGGTGACAGTTTCTTCGTAACTTTATTGCATTCCAGAATCGTTAGGACGACAACTATACTGGCTGCATCTGTGGGAAAACATTTTTTAATCCCCCACGTGTTCCGAACTGGTGGAAACGAGCAACACTTTCCTTGAAAAACACGCAGCTGTGTTTCAAGCACTTGTGGGGGCTTGGGAAAATAAGACCATTGTCGTGTGGGTTGTGCGTTGTGTTCTTGAAAGATAAAGGTGGAAGGCCGCATAACTATGAAGATTTAAACTTGTCACGCTGAAAAAAAAGCAAAGGGATGTGACAATAAAAAAAAAGTCGAAAAAAAACGTGGTTGATGATAATCTTATGGGTTTTATTTAATTATGACAAATGAAATGCAGGTGGCTTAAGGCCATGACAAAAAAACCATGTTGTCCTTTAAGGATCAGGTGGACGTCTCAGTCTGGGGACGCTAAAAATGGCCGCTGCTGGAACTACCAGGCCGTGATAAACTTGTCTTCTGCTCCTCATCGCTGCGTCCTACACGGGTGCTGGAAAAGGCGCTGTCTGCTTTCGTCGTTAAACTTCACGTGAGACCTCGACATCACGTGATCTTGACGAGCTGACCAGATGTGGAATTCGGCGCCGCCAACCAGCGGAGCTGCGCCCGCCAAGCATTGGAGCGGAGCTTAGGGAAGAAAGATTAGCTTTTTTCTGCGTGTTGCGGGGAAGGGCGATTTATCGTGCCAAATGTAAGTTTGCCTGATTTTTGGGGATTAAAGGATTAAGGAAGAATTTGAGTGCTTCCCGATAACAGTTTTGTTGGTTCGAAAAAGAGATGCATTTTCAGAAAAACCCAAAGTGTCTGGGGGAAAAACTACAAATTAAGGAAGCGTATGGTTACACCCCTTTTTACAAATTGAATCGTTATTACAGTATTTCGATTATTCTTAAGCGCTTATAAGGCGTTGAAAAGCGTTAGGACAACCATATTTCCAGTACGCTACAATTGTCTTTAGAAATTTTTCGTTATCTATTTATTTAACTTCATGTAGAATGAATTTTAGGAAGTATGTAATCTAAATAAGGCTAAACAACTGGTTAATGTTCAGCACCTGCTTTCGATCCTTTGATAGAAGTTTGCTTCTTGAGATTAAGTTTTTATCGTGAAGTATTAGTTTTTATTATCGAAACTCCTTTTACACAGGGTCTAATTAGCCCTCGTGTAGCAAAAATGTTGACCGTAGCATTCCAAACCAAACCTTTTACACAGAATTGGGAAAATCCTTGATTTTTCAATGTAAAGTATATATTTTTAAAATATTTATTTAACTTGGGATCCAATCAAAAATACTATATGTCATTAAATTAAAAGGAAGTATAAGCAACACAAAATAAATTTATAAATATATGAATGTCTATAAGGTCAGATAATGGAAGTAATACTATAAAACTTTTCTTCCTCGAGGTTTCGATATTAAAAGTATTTCGACCATATCCTGTCTGTTCGCCTATATTTCTGGAAGTTATAGATTTTTATGTCATTAGAATGCAAAGCTGAATGTACTGAGGCATTTGTTTGCCGTTGAATATCTGGTGGAATACTTATGCAGACTTCTGAAATATAGTAGGTGCAAAAAGTATATGCACATAAAGGTAAATATTTACGATCTAATATTTAATGTAAATATTTTGCTCTTAGGAAAATATTTAAGATCACGCCCTGTTGCAACTATCATATTTAAAAAATTAAGTAAGTTAAAGGAAGAAAAATCGAAAATATTTAAAATTAAGAAAATTACTGGTTGAAAAATCAAATTTTAGGATGCATAAAGTATTTGCACACTTTTGATTGGTTGTAAAAAAAAATTTGATTTATTGATACTGACAAATCATAAATTCATGTCGTATTCATGTCGTATTCTGGCTTTTGTAACTTCATTAACACTTTAGCGGGCGCGCCAATTTTTGGAACACCAGCAGGCGCGCGTTGCACGAAGTGCAAAGTCTCTTTCAACCTTGATTATTTCTTTTGTAATAAACTTTTTTTTTTAAAATGGAAAATAATTCTGCGGTTTATGACAATATATAAAATGTTGATAAAATTGGGATATATTTATAATTAATGGCCAAAGAATGCAGATACATTCGCCTTATTTCAAAACTGTCTGGTTTAATGCATCTAAGGACAACTTCCGAATCGATTCCTATTATGTCCGAAAACCTAAAAAACAATGAGATTGTCCATCTTCGTGATATGCGGAATACTGTGTAATTGCTGCACATTTGAGCTACTACATTAACTCATAATTTTGTCTTATTGCAATCCAGTATAATCTCTGGTTTACAACGGTTAAATCTCGACTAACAATGAATAGAAAGGAATACAAGGGTCAGAAAATCAGACCAGCATTAGGAAGGGTGTAGCTATAAATAGAAACTCAGAACATTTAGACCTTACTTGTAAAATCAAACCATTCAAAATAACGAAAATGTTGCACTTTATACACGGACGCGCCCACTGAAGGGTTAAAGGAAATGTGAATGTATTTTGATATATTGGCATTTTGCGGCATTATTTACAGCCTAGTGTCCAAAACCTGGGAGTAGAAACCCTTATTTCCTGCAGGATTATAAACAAACTACTCATATTATTCGAGAATGCTGCTATATAATGTAAAAACATTAATTTTACCTCCCCATTCTCCTGATATAAATTTATTCAAAATTTATGGTTCATTCTGGACTGAAAAATGATCGAGAGCAGCGTAGAACTAGCATAAATACGCTGTAATCAGTCATCGAAAGAGAATTGGCCAAAATAGCTAATGAAACAACTCAAAATCTTGTTTATTCAATAAAAAAAACTCACGTTATTACTGAGGCCAATCGATCACATACTAAATACAAATAATTTATTTAAGCAGCTGAAAACCATAAGTGTACAAATACTTTTGTTCTCTTAAAGTTATTTCTTATTCTGTTATAAGTAAAATACTATTTCACTGTTTTTTTCTTCAACAAAATGTTTTTTTTTTTTTTTAGATTAACAAACCTGTTTTGCTGTTTAATTTTGTCACGTATTATTTTTCTTTGCAAATTGATCGAAAATTTACTATGTTCAAATACATTTTCCACTCACTATGCTCATTTCAAACTTGTCATAGTTAAGGAAGATCTGCTGTACTAAATAGTGAGGAAAATGGACTCTTCTCTTAAGAAACCTACAAAAATACCAGTTTGATCGTTTTTAGTGTTTCAAAATTAGTGTCTCTAGCTCTTAATAAAGTGTCAACGAGTGTATGATTTTTAATGCTGTCCGTTCATAAAAGAACTACAAGAAAATTTGAAAAGAATTCTCAGGAATTCCAACATAATAAAAGAAAATTTCAAGGTCGATATTGGGAAGCTTATACTTTCTTTAGTATTTTGGTTGATTCCAGTCAGATATAAGGAAAACAATTTGCAGAGTACTAAAGGTAAACGGGAAAAAAAATCCACCGATTGTTCAGTTTCGTGGCAGCGCAAGTTCGTTTCCTTTTTGAGAAGTATTAAATGTGGACGGAGTTAACAGCCACAAAGCGACAGTCTCGGCAGTTAAGAACTGTTTAGGACAAAGCTGAGCAGTTTCTGATAAATGCTGCCCTACCAGTTGATGTGAAGTTTTTTCTTTTCTTCACGTTCTCTCTAAATTGAGAAATTTATTACGGACAGGTAAATTTTCCCTACACAATTAACTTAATTTGTGGATTGATATATCATACGGTAAAGCATATAATCGTCGATTCCGGATCTATTATTTCGACATCTGTTTCAAAGGTCTTTTCACAAACCATTCGCTTTACTACTACAAGCCGTTTTCACCATTTTTTAGCATGTGTAATTTTTTGCCTCTCGCCAAAGGAAAACGATAGATTCAGAAGTTTTACCGTATATCTTATTTTAAAAATCAAATCTTTTCAGAGTTAAGTCCGATTTTCCCTGTAATCTATAAATTGTTGATAAGTGTACTTATTTTTCATTTACTTATTTAAGAGCTTAACGGTTGCAGTTTTTACATAGCAATACATTTCAATTCCCAAACAGTTTCAATTAAATTTTAAAGCTCGATCTAAAATGCGCCTAATTAAGAATTGTTGACAATTCCTTGCATAATTCTCAGCTTAGTGTCCAGTTTCTATTGCATTTCCGTTCTAAACCATGCCCTGTGGCGCTGCTAACAATACAATGCTGCAAGTATTGTCTTAAGAGTATTCAACTGAATTTCATCCTGGTTCAACCTGTTATTGTTCGAGAGTTTCGTGTCAAAGTTTGCCCACCATCAGGTAGTATGAATTTTCAGCATCGCTCATGATTGTTGTTGAACATAAGCGGAAGAAAAGCTTCCGTATTACATGTAAAAGTGAAAGGATTATTTCCTTTGTAAAAAATCATGAACTGTTTGTTTCATATTATATCAGTCTTCCCTCGCCCTTCACTTCATTTCCTGACATTGTGAGGAAAAAGGATGATGTTAATTTTCTACTTTTGTCCGGAGGAAAAAAAATCCAGTTTTATGAAACTTCATTTTTTAAAGTTTACTGCTTCAGCGTTTATTCCTCTCCCTAATCTTAAATAATGCGTGATTTTTCTTGGAAAAATCTTCAAGCCGCTATATAGTGATAGGTAGGGGTAAGTAAATTTCGCATAAAAAATATCGAAATTTCGCAAGAAAAAAATTACTTTACATAAAATTTCGCATTTATTCGAAAAAAAAAATATATATATAAATTAAAAATTTCGCAGTTATCAAAAATAATCACAATTTTGCTTTTTTGGTCAGGTAAATATCAAAATTCTTAGTGAAAAGCTGACGTTTGTAGTGGTCTTCACATTCTCTTCCTTACGTCTTTAGCAAATTAAGTAATAAGCAAATTTCGAGAGTGAGATCTCTCAATTAAAGACCGTGGATGGTCTTAGATAAGCAATTATGTTAATTGTTACTATTATTGCCTAATTTCGTTAAAAAAGGCCGTTTATCACAGAGTTTTCGCCGAAAAGTAGAAAAGAAATAATTTTCGCATTTATTCGCATCTATTTCGTAAATACGAAAATTATGTATCCCTAGTGATTAGAAATTTAGCTTATGAAAGTTGATCCCGTAATTCAAAGAAAATAACCCTCTGAATTCTAGAGCCGAGCACGGAGTGTTACTGTCAAACTCAAAATTAGGCTTTCGAAATTGAGATTATCTCATCGCTATGAGTTTGCGTTGTGAACAATAAACGTTTGAAAAAAGTTAAGGCTAGTATTACATGCGGTTTGCTTAACCATCGGGCTGTTTGCAACAGTTACTGTGTGGGCATATTTGCGTAAACCTCAAGGTGACAGTTATCTGAAATATTAGACTTATAACTTTAATGAAAAAAAATTCCGAAAGGCATGTTTTATGGGTATTTTTTAATTTTTATGTGAAGCAAAGGAAAATCATCTGCTTCTTTTAGTGCAACTGTATTTTCGTAAAGTCATAAATCTATATATATAAAACAGTTTCGTGATTGAATGACAGATAACGCACAGACCAAACCGCTAGACCTAAAGGGCTGACATTTGGCATGGCGATTCTTCTTATAGTGTAGGGGTGCACTAAGATTTTTGAAAAATTCCTCTTAGATTTTTTTAAAATTAAATTTTTGAGCTGTTTTGTAACTTTTTTAAGTTTGCATTTAAAATAAGAATTTTTTGCATTTTATAAGAATCTTATAAAATTTATATCACGAGAATGATCATTAAAATTTCTTTAAAATGAAATCTTTTTCGAATCTTTATCTCCATTTTCTGATTTTTGGGGAATATTTAAAGATTAATTTTTAGAATTTAGTTTATTAAATGCTGATCACGTGATTTCTTTTCTTTTTGAGATACTTTAAATTAATTTTGCGTCACGTGCATAAAAACTAAAAAAATTGACAAAAAATATTAAAATACGGTAAGATAAAATGTAACCACTAGACTAATTGACATGGAAGTTTAAGAATTTAATTCAAATTAGCATGTTTTATGGATATTAAATATACAAATTGCATACATTGACCGTTGTATTTAATGTGAATGTACTCCGTAGCGAAGCACGGGGTATTCAGCTAGTATTATATAATCAGTTCTACAAATAAAGTGTAACTAAAATAAATTCTTGACGTCTATATTTCCAAATGAGATAAGATGCAATTTTTTTTGTCGAATTTCGCTCTACTATCATATAGATTTTAATATAAACTGAATTTAATTGTTAATTTACTTATATCGCAAGATTAGAATTAAAGCAAATTCTATAATCAGATATGTTTTTGAGTATTCACAAATATATTGCAATATGGAAAAGATTTAACTTCGATTCAGGAAGAGGGGGGGGGGGGGAAACTAATACAATCTGATTTGACTCTCTGGAGAATGATAGTTAAACTAAAAATTACTTCATGTATCATATTTCTAGAAAACTTGGATAGGGAGATGAAAAATAACTCACTTGTGAAAACAAGTTTCAAAAGAACAAACGAAAGCCTAGAATATCTAAATTCAACAGGGAATTTCTGAGAAGTTATTTTTACTTTAATTAGTACAAAAAGAAGCTACTGCAGACACTTTTTTCTGCAGGTTTCATTTTCTGGTGACGAATTTCCTTTTTAACGTTAAATATTTTCTTTGGGTACTTTGGCGCTGTTTAACGTCTTATTTTTAAACATTAGTAGTAATTAATAGAAAAAAGCATTTTTTGTGACATGTCGTTGCCTTTCTCTGCAAGATAAATATCTATTTTACTGTCGTATAAAATGTGGTATGTAGTGCAAGTTCCCTAAGAATTATATTGTGAAATCTATCCTTGACGATTCTACAAACATCAATGTTAATATATACTGTAATTAATCTTCCCGGGGGCAGATAAATGACATTATTACTATCGTCATATTCTGATATCTTGAGTCCATAACGAAACGCAGTGCGTTTTCAGTTATTCAGTAAATGTTCACAGTAACAAGAGGTTGAGAATATACTTTGGTTTTTGATTTTATGGATCATCATCGCCTTTGGCGAAATGTTGTCTCATACTCGGTGTCTAAGAGGTGCACTTGATAAGGATGATAAATTACTTGCTCCACTAAACTCAGTATAAAAAGTGAGTTGTCTTTACTCTGGATATTGATTTTTTTTAACTGGAATGCGCCTGGAATTATTGAATTTATTTGTTCAGATTAAAGAAAATGGAAAAAATTCGTATATGATCTAAGGAATTTATTTCTAATTTTCCGTAATTGATTTCTGAATGTACATAATGTTCATATTGCTTATTAATATTCGTTGGGATGTTTCAGTTAATTAATTTTATGGTGTTAAATTATTTTTACTTTGTGACTAGATTAAAATGTCCGATAACTTGAATCGAACAGTTTATAGTTAATACTACAATAGAAAATGCATTCAAATTTTTAAAAAAAGCACCGATAAAAAAAATTTTGATTTTGTAATAACACATTTTGTATTAAGAATCACAATTTTGCAAAATTATTAAAAAATTGGGATTTTTTAATAAGTTTAACGAATTCGAAATTTAAGTAGTTTAAGCGAAAACCTTTCTATGTACTTATTTAAAATTCATATGTTTCTGGTAGGTTGCTGAGTAAATACTTTAGATGAAATTCAACAACCTTGTGAACCATGTTGTGAAAGGTTTTGTTTACTTATTACGAGACCAAAGGAACTTATGAAAGATAGTTCACTATACAATTTTTAATGATGATTAAGCCTTTAACTTAATTCTTCACAATGGAATTTAATTGACTTATTTCATTTTGAAATGCAAATGTATGTTTTTGTAACAGTGATGTAGTAACTGCGAATAATTTACTTTCACGTGCAGATAGTCTTCTCTAAACACGAAGAGTTTAATATTAATCCAAATATTTATTTATTACAAATGCCCGGAAGATTGGCAATGACGCCATTTGTTCTCAGTAAAGGACGAAACTGCTGGCTATTCATATAAAGGGGCACCGTATAGGTGTCCAGCATTACCCCCTACAAGTCGGTCCCGTAATTTAGAACCGAGTCAAGTGACGAGATCGAAACACTTGACCCTGCACCTCCAGAGGTAAATTTTAGAGCTTGGGGGGGGGGGGGCATTGCAGCCAAGATAGATTTTACGTGCACCGGCCACCACTAGGGAACACGGCGGTAGATTTGTTAGCGACCGGCATCGAACCCGCAACCCTCAGATCACTGGCTCGACACCTTTGCCAACCGGGCCACCACGCCCATTTACCCAAATATCTTATAACTGCATTAACATTACGTTCCTTTATTGTTTTTTTAAATAACATTTTTCAGTGTATCATAGTATGAAGAATTCATATTGACTTGGCGTCCCAGTGTAATCTGTTAATCGTTCTTTTCTGAAATTTCGAAAGCTAACTGAAGTGAAATTACCTATATAACCATAACATTAAATCTGAGAGTAAAAAGGAACAGATGCTAGAGAATATTATTTTTACATTTTTTTCCGTCACGTATGCTATACATTTTTTTCCGTCACGTATGCTATAAACTTACTGAATTTGTTCATGCATTTAATGTTAAAACCTGAGCATGGGGAGAGCGCAAGTAATCCATTAAAAAGCATCTATATAACTGCTAGAAAAACTTTTCGAATATCTTTCCGATGTTTATAGTAATCAAACTTAATTAAAACCGACTTACCAGGCGTGATTTTAAGTTTTCTAAAGAAAAATGATGTAAAAGGAATAAAAGGAGACGAGACTTGATACAGAATCAACTCTGAAGAACCTTCAAAGTAAAGTATGTTTAAGTTTGTATGTATAAGAGCTAAATGTAGATGTTCTGATTACATCTTTTTTTCCTAAGGCCTGTCGAAATTCATTTCATTGAATCTTTATAAGCTGAAATCGATAATAAACAATTACAATGAACCTCATCTGAATTTAGTTCTGGGAAGTTAAATATCAGTGTAATATGAAGAAAGTAAGGAGAAATACTGATTGGGTTACGAGATTAAAGCCATTATTACTTCGAGGGATATTGATTTGTTCATTACTGCATAAAGACTCATTTTGTTCTAACCCTTAAGCAATGAGGTTTTTTTTTTCACTCAACGTGGCCGGTACTATGTCCTGAGGACATTCCCCTATGCACACCGCTAATTTGTTGTTTACTTCATTATAAGAGTACCATATAGGTGAACCAACGCTGATCCCAAAGAGGGGACAGCAAGGTACGTCCATGCCTTATTCGTTATTCGAAACAGAGTCCACTTTGGGGACGTCCGAGACACTAACCTCTATACCAGGGATTCCCAACGGGATGGAGGTGACCCCTTGGGGATCGATGGAAGTTTCAAAAGGATCTATAGTATTCCAGGGGTCTATTGGGGGTCGATGATAATTTTTTCTGTTTTAAAATTTAATGTAATTATTAGATAATATTTGTTTTAATATGTATAAATACAGATCTGCATAGGGCGGAGGGACCCACGCATTGTAAAATTGTTTAGTAAAATATATATTTAAATTCGTTATGTTATTGTGGCTATACGATAAAATATTTCAGGCCAAACTTTAAAAAAATTGTGTTGCTAAGAACAACTACTTCATTAATTGAAATTGAACTTTTGTGGAATTACAATCTGTGTCTCTGAAATCTTGTTTATATATGTGAAATTAAAAATGAAAATAGTACAAAAATAATAAAACAAACCTAATGAAACACTTTCTAATTTTTGCTCATATTCTTAGTCAAATTGTTATCTTTAAGTGTTTTATGTGCAATTATTAGGATTATAATTATGTTGTATGCTGTATATTATAGAGAATAACATGAGGGGGTTGATGATGAAAATCATTCTTTTAAAAGGTTTCGATGTAGGAAAAAGGTTGGGAATCCCTGCTCTATACGATACTGGCAGCTGAGCCATGATAGTCAAATTTAACATTTCAAGAGTATATTTTTATTGAAATTTCTAATAAAAAAGGCTAAAGAAACTCTTTGAGCATATTTTATAACTCTCCGATTAATAGTCTATAAAATATTTGACATTAACATGTTCCGTAACATTTTTCTTACCTATAATTCTGAAATTTCTCTTCTATTGCAGTTCTATTGTGTTCTTGTTCTGAATACAATTTCATCTTTATCTAGGGCTCAGGAAAAAATATAGAGACATGTGTCACTATGTACACTTAACCAAGGAGGCGGTGCCTAGTTTGAAATTAAGCACGTCTTTGCTATGGAATGGCTTAATGTGGTTACGTTTAGATATATATCTTCGTCTATCAGAAAAACTAAAAACCTTAGTATAATCAATAACCAAACTAGTATGGTGGGATACTCAATTGTTTGAATAGTTCAACATAGTTTTAGATATCGTAAGCTTTTTCATTTGTCCCTTATTTTCTTTATATTTCCTGTTTCAATATTACCCATACTTTTTTCAGTTTATCTTCCCTATTACAAACAGAAAAAAAACCACGATGTTATTTAGAAATATCTTTAATCATCGTTTTGAATAAGCAGATCTCTGCCCCCCCCCCCCTCCCCGGATTGACGTTGATTGTCTGGATCAGGTGTACATGGACTCATACTGCGGCCCACCAAGCTCTTATGGGCGGCCTTGACACTTATCAGGCAGGTGCTTTTGTAAACATAATTTTGGAAATGAGTGCCGGAAAAGTACAAAACTATACAAAAATATGCCGCCTGCTGTTTGTATCAACTTATGTTTGTGAATCATCCAATTCTAAAATGAAATATGCGAAGAGCGTATATAGAAATCAGCTTACTGGCTCGTACCTTGAGAATACAATGTAACAAGTATAAAACTCATTTGTCAAAAGTTTGTCTCAACATACAAGTAAAAAAAATCATTTTTAAATAAACGTTTGAATACATTTTTAGTTTTAAGTTTTGCATTATTATTTTTTGAAGTTTAGGGTACTATGTTGTGGCCCATGTAACGTAGTAAACATATGCATGTGTCCTGAAAGAAGAAAAAAAAGGCTGGTTTTGATGAATCAGGGTAATCTGTATATAACCTTTATGGACAGCTTTAAATCCATATGCTGTACTGGAAAAGATATGACATGCGTGACCCTAGAGCGTAAATCTTTCAACTCTTTTATATATATATATATATATATATATATATATATATATATATATATATATATATATATATATATATATATATATAAAATATTATATAAAATTTATTTCTGGGTGGAGAGTCTAATTTTGTATAACTGTACTTACGAAACGTAAACCTTAGCTGTGCTGTAAAAATCTCTAGTCATTTTTACATTCATGAACTGGAGCTCCAATATTAAAACTGTTTTCAAGAGTATTTTTTTATGTAAATGCTTTTAAAATACTCGCAACAGATGTAAATAGAAAAAGGTGATTGAATGTGTGTATATATATATATATATATATATATATATATATATATATATATATATATATATATATATATATATATATATATATATATATATATACATACATACATAAAGGGTGTCCGTAATTAAAGTCCCACTTTCAAAAGACTGCAAAAAAAGAACCACTGGTCAGAATGACTTCAAATTTGAACTGAATATACTGGAAGAAGGGGGAAACGATTTGGCATAATAAGACGACTCCAAAATGTTACATCGCCATCTATTGATACATTTTGGAACTTTTTTTATTAAGCCAGATCGTTTCTTCCTTCTTCCAGTATATTCAGTTCAAATTTGAAGTCATTCTGACCAGTGGTTCATTTTTTTGCAGCCTTTTGAAAGTGGTACTTTAATTATGGACACCCTGTGTGTGTGTGTGTGTGTGTATGTATGTGTGTGTGTGTGTGTGTGTGTGTGTGTATATATATATATATATATATATATATATATATATATATATAACAAAAACACAGCCGTCGCATCAAGTTCGTGGGGGAGTTACGGGGAATCTCCAGAATCAAATATCTGCCATTATAAAACAGACTGTGAACTTAGGAAAGAATGAAAACCAAATTAAAAACGAAAAACATTGAAGAGTTCCAAACTCAATGAGTGTCCAAAAACTGAGGTCAGATATTAATCTTTCTGCCAGTTTTGTTTAAAGAACATGGTAAAATATTTATTAATTTTGAGGAAGGACAATTTTATAACCTAAACATTCTTATTTCGACATAACCGTCTTTCAAACAGTTGGACATGACTTTTTTTATGTGCTTATTAAAATAAGCACATAAAAGTCATTCTAAAATGCATTGAATGCCTGCTTTGTAAGATATCTTTTAATATATTGTTTGTGAAAATCAACCCTATATCATTTGAATAAAATATATTAAAGTATGACGTTTAAAAAATTGTATGTATTTGAGGAAACCACCGTGTCAAAATCTAACTTTTCCTTTGAATGCAGTTTTCGGCATTGTTGATTATTTCTGTCTGAACAGTAGGTCTTCTTTTCAAGAAGGAGCTTTTAAAATCAATAAATTTTGTAGCTGCTTAAAGTGTTCCCTTTCATTTCAAAAGTTTCTTGTCGAGTTGATGCCATCTTCTGTTAAGATTGAAATACTTTAGTAACAGAAAATAACATGGGAAATAAAAAATACCTTTTTGAGTTTCAAACTATGTTAATTCTAAAAGATTTCATTTTTTTTTCTGAATTAAGATGAACTATTTGTCTTCAATCTCCTTGTACCCTAATTTAAAACGTTTTATTAGCCTTGCTTCTTGACAGTCTCATTATTGCCCTGTGATGAGTTTTTGAATGTTGATAAAAATAAAATTCCCTGTCTGAAATCCTCCTAATTTTTATGCAAATTTCATTCCCCACAGTTGAAGAACTTATTTGAAGGAAAAGCTCACTGTTTTGAAAACAAGGTGCTTAGAAAATGGTCACTCGGAAGAAGCTAAATCTTTCGCTGAAAAGGTTCGCATGAAATGTTTCATGCGACGGATTTATCTATAAAATCTACAAACGAACTAGGACATTTCAGGGATGTATTTCAAATAGATTCGGAAAAAAATATTTAAGCCTGTCTAAAATAGGGACCTTAAGAATTTTCTCCGGGCTAAATTTTTTCCACAAAAAAAAAAAAAAAAAGGATGATGGCAGGAAAAAATTGTAACTAAAAAATATGGAATTGTTTGCATAAAGTGCAACCCAAATTGATGCGGAAATAAAATCATTAATATAACTACTTCGTTTTGCTTGTATCCTTGAAAGATTTTGAAAGTTTGCTGTTAAGTGAAAGATGGCAGGGCTTTGCTAGCACGTATTGTAAATCTTAATACGCAACAGATTTATGTTTTTATAAATAGGTTCATTTACACAGATTGTGTTCATAATTTGCTGGGATTATTATTTTTTATTTTTGTTATCGCTGTTTTTTGAGTTACTATCTGCATTAAGTTTATTTTGGGAAAGAGTAGAGTATACTGTCATACAAAATTCATTAACATAGATTAGATCAGAATTGCCCGGGAAAATCAAAAGCGATAATGCAGACCCGCTATTTTGAAACACTCAGATGTCTTTTGTTAAATCTCCCGATCAATGCGTTGTAGCCATCTTTAGACCACATAAATACAATATTTTGACCACGAAGTATCGATCTAAGTTGAGATCTGACAAATTTAGAAGCCGCAAGCTTTAACTTTTACTATTTTACCGTAGAATTGACTGGAGAGTAGTGGTATCGTAACTGCCATATTTTGCTGCTAATTTTAAAGATATTTTTTCGTGTTTCACTCATTAGCTGTCCAACTTCCTAGTTTTTATATAAAATGAAGTCATATTGCAATAAACTTGCGTAGTGTCTGCGTTCTGAGGAGAAAGGAGATGCCTTTATTAAATAATTGACATAATCTCTCTTTTATAGGAGATAAATAAAAAGATAAGGCTTTAGGGGGATAAAAACCTTGAACATATGCACCAATCGTCTGAGCCAACAATGGCCGGTCACTAATTTTACCACGTATCATAGCCATCTGTTATCCAGTGAAGTACCAATTTCCGCTTCTGATATATCCACTACGATTTCACCTGCGCCACCACTAGTTGTTTCTAAATTTCTTCTCTCTCAAATTATAATCCTCTCTTATAAACAGTACTCGAAAAATCAATTTTGAATTCACTGTCAGATATTAATGACTGAGCCCTTCTCTCTCTCTCTCTCTCTCTCTCTCTATATATATATATATATATATATATATATATATATATATATATATATATATATATATGAGAGAGAGGGGGGGGAGATAATAATATACCTGTGATACTATAATGCATATTTAATTTACATATTACCACGTACTTGTTCTATAATTGTAAAATTTCACTGTATTATCACTGACGTAACTAGGTTCTATGTGTGTTCGGTGGAGCCGTAATATCAACCCTTTTAAAAAAGGAAAATTTGGGTAGTTTGATAATATTCTATCTCAAATGCTTTCAAATTTGTTCTTTGCAAAATATGTCTCAGCACATTTTTAAATATTTGTCATGCCAAAGATATTCTGCGTCATTGTGACGTATGTTCAATTTTTTTTTTCGCATTCGTTTTTAGATAATGCTGAATACGAAATTGAGAGAAATAGAAATACTATGCTACCTTTAAAATTAACTAGACTACTTTTAAAATTCACTAGATTACATTTAAGATAAATGACTAGACCTTCTTAAAATTTGAACATCTAGGCTACCGTTAAAATGAAGCTACTAAACTATCGCTAAAATGAAGCAACGTTCAAAATTGAACAACTGAACACCGGAAACAGCTTTAGCCGCATATCACTTGCAGAGTGAACAGTAAATTGGCTTAGAAACTCAAATATAATCTTATAGATCAAAATTTGAACTTTCATAAGCTTGTACGGTTTCCTTTTCTTTCAAATTAATTTTAGGGCATTTGAATTATTTAAACCGGTACATTTAATTGCTTATCTAAGGACTGCATTACGTATCTTTCGTCTTTTTTTGTAAATTTCTCCTTAATTCAAATTTGCTTTTAAAATATACAGAGAAAGGACGCTACTGTTAAGAATCTATTTTCTCTACACCTTAAAACTATGTTGCTACGATTATTCGATGTCTAACTATAGTTCAAAGCAGACAAAAATATAAAGTTCTATCCAGCGCCTATGATTTCAATAAATTTTTATTACAGTTCTTGTTGAATTTTCCTTTTCAGTCCAAAAAGCTGTTGTTATTTCTTCTCTTCAAATGTTTTTCTTTTTCAGTTTGCCATTCCATCGTAGATTTCGTATGATACGCACGTATTCCAACATATTCGTTCGTGTACACAGACATCTGCTTTGCCTTTTTAAAATTTGCTGGAAATCGTGCTCCTCAGTGTTGAATCTCATAACTTGTTCTATTAAATTCCTTCTAATACCTCTAATAAAGAAGGGAGGAGTTGTTAATCCACTTTAAGATTTACAACCGGCCCACTTACACCTGTATATTACAAAGTTTTTTTTATTGTTTTATTTTTGGGATTTGAGGCTTTAAAGTGAAGTCTGTTAATGCTCAATTATCACGTAAGAATCTCCTATCTAAGAAGTAATTTAAAGTATCTGTACACACTCACACCGAATCTAAATTTAAAATGCATTCGAGGTGATAACTGCTTTGTGGGCGTTTCCTTAAGTGTCGGAAAACCTGCTGTGAAAGGTACTTCACATTGCTTGAAAGCATAGTAAATAAACCGTATGTCTCATACGTTTTAAAGGCTTAAAAATACTTCAACGCATCTCTGATATATACCCCTCTTTATCCCCTTGTATAATATTAATAAAATATTTGTTTTGTTTAAGATATTTTTGAACATTGAATTATATCATTGAACATTCCCCATTGATACGATAATATCAATAAATATTACTTGTCTTCTTCAAAAAACTCTTCAGTGTTTGTAATAGCTTTTTCGCTGAAATATTATCCTCTCATCAAAATGCCAGATATGTATTTAGCATAATTTATTTCATGTAATTTTCTCTTGCTGTAAATCTGTAACCAATTGTATAAATTTAGAGGAATTTATTGGACAGTTTAAACAATGGAATTTGGGTTTCAAAATAATTTTGAAGCAAAGTTAAAGAACTTACGTGCTTGTTTAGTCAGATAGTTTGTTTGTTATATCAGATTGTTTCCAATATGGTTTTGAGATTGTGTCATACGTTTACACTGGGGATTTTTTTTTTAAACGGTCAGCGGCAATAACGATGTGTATTTACACTTCCGAGTTTTAAGATATATTCTGGGCTTCAATATTTCTTATCTTGATAATGAATGTAATAGTTCTGTTTTCTTTTTAATCTGAAAAGTTTGTAACTGTTTTTGAAATCTTCAGATTTCATAACTATACTCAACTTTTGCATTAACGGTCTAAGAAAAAACTGTTAACAGTTTTGGCTCAAAATAATAATTTTTCTCTTTGGTTACTGTGTAACGTGATCCCTTGATATTTGGTTCTTATAAATTAAAAGCTTTGCCGCGCGTCTTTACGTGACTTTGCACTAAGGCCATCCATGACCCTAGGTTTTATATTCGTTGTAAACTTTTACAAATATCATTACTCTTATCTTATAAGACTGCAAAAATCATATGTGGAGAATATGCAATAATCGCTGTAAAACAAAACATACAATTTTATTTCAATAATATTCATTACCTTACAGGGCCTTAAGCGAAAGTTTGGTAATAGAGCAGGCTAAACAAATTTGGGGTTAATTTGCACAATGTTATTACTGTTATGGTAAAACTTCTCGCTCGTTGGTAGCCAAATGTAATACCATATTTGTTGTTGCAGAGACAATTACGTAAACTTTTATTCTATATTTTGGAATGGGATGACTGATGAAGTTTTATTCGCTTTATTTGTTATTACATTACATGACTGCCAACTTATGAACAGCAGGAAACTACGAATGAAACTCAAAAGAAACAATTGATAATCTGAATGCAACTAGCCATGGCATCCACGCCACGTTATGCAACAGTTTTATGGTATTATGAAACATTTCATGATAATGCTTCTTTGTGTACGAAATTCTCAAAACGGCAAAAGCGTTAGGCCGACGCCATTCAATGTATTAACCAGATAGAACGCACTCACAGAATATAAACACAGTTATGGAAAATATACTTAAGTTATCATTTTTAAAAGGTTTCTTTTTTTTTTTTGTGGGATGTATGTTGTTTAAAACGTGAGGAAAAGTTTATTAACTTTGATACTAAAGTTTTACGAATGTGTTCTTAGGTGCAAATTGCAAATGTAAATCAAAGTAAAAAAAATTCTATATAAAATTCTCTACTTGACTGTTTTAACCAAAATAAATGATACCTTCAGGCTAAAGAAAAGTAGGAACAAAATTTTGAAAAATTTAATTCAATGTAAGATTTTCTGTTTGGGTGTTTTAACTAAAATAAATGATATCTTGGTTTGAAGGAAGTGGGAATAAAATTTAAAAAGTTGTAGAAAACTTTCGTTAAAGGTAGTAATTTCATATAAAATGAAAAATGTTCAGCCTTCTAAAATACATGTGCGAGAATTTGAGGGTAAATGACGAATTCGTTTCGTAATGGTTGCAGCCTAATCATTATTAAACGCAATACATTACTTGTTAAATGCTGTCTCTGTTCTCTCTCTCTTTTAACGTAGGATTACGTTCCTTAATAACGGTCCTTCGGAGAGAAAAAAAATCATCCTGCGTCGCGAATTATAATTTTGACAGCGCGCCAAACCCAGTAGCAATAAGCAGTTTAAACAGAAAAGTACCAAAATGAGAAGGGGGGAAAAAAGAGTAAGCAAACGATAAGTAATCCTACGTTAATAACCCGCGGTAGTTTCGTTAAAGTAGACTACCTGAAATATATTTTTTTTAAGCTAGCTTTCCGACTCCTTAATTTGGGGCTAAAGATTATCATGGGGGAATAGTAGTTGGTATTTTGCCTGTCTCAACAGAATATCTAAAGCACACGTGCGAAGGGGGGCTAGGTAATAAATGCAGTGTTCTGAGAATAACGTTTATACCGTTCTGTTTCAAGTACCCTCTCCCGTCATACTATACAGAGCCTTCCTTCGTTGGGAATTGGTTCTAAAAAGACTTTTGAAAGATAACGAGATATGTTGCTGGGGCGACTATTTGGGGATAAGGGAAAACATGCTTTCTCAATTAGGAAGCTACGTTTCTTAAATACATTTCTACGCTGAAGAGGAAAATGACTGCTGAAAGTAGATAATTTTAACGAGATCTCTTTAGTGTGCTACATACATACATTTTTGTTTTCAAACTTTCGGTTCCAGTGTAATACAGAACTTGTAGCTGCATACTAATATTTCAGAATTGTTTCTTTGTTACTGAAACTATTTTGCTCTCTCTCATAACAAATTTTTAATTAGCAGTAGAGATGTATAAAGAATAGATATCCAAAAATATGTTTTCGTACGACCTAAATTGCTGAAATTTGTACATGTTTTGAGAATAAAAACCGTAATACCTAGTTCTTTGGTGGCATTATGGAGTAAGGTCAAAACTATATATATATTTAAAATGTTATTGTCTGTCCTGTCAAAACTGGCAAGGAGATTGTCTCCAAAATTTTGTTTAGTGATATGGAAGAAAATATTTTTAAACTTGATTACAATGCAATGTTGTTATATATCCGTTCAGTCAAGATAAGGGATTTCAGCAGAAGTTACAAAGCAGTTTTATGCATAATGATACTGCGATATTTTAGCCCTAAATTCTTTTTCACGACTGAAATCGCAGGAAGTGTTTTTGAATCTAATTCTGTCCTTTATGTGTTTTTAAGTTTAGAAAAAATATCGTGCATAGGTGACTTATGTAAATATTTTTACTTCAGTTTGCTAGCTGAAAAATCACATTCCTAAAGTTTGATTGTATGTATTACATTACAATTGAATATTTTCCACGCTATTTAATTTTTACTGTATACATATTTGAGGTATCTATATGTTTTGACATTTATTTGACAGGTGATATTTTAAACTTATGACATGTGATAATATTACTCTTCAAAGACACGGCTGCGTTAAAATTCATCGACCTTAAACTTCCGACCTGCAGCTTTACGATATCAGAGAGCGCCATCTGTTGTCAAAATATTCATTTGTTTTCTTAAAGCTCTCTTGAAGAAAACTAAAAGCAGCCCCTGCCAGGTTCCGTATGAATAGTTTAAACTTTGAGATCTGCTCTCCTGTCTTTGGAACATGAGAGGTTGTTTGTTTGAGAATTTCACAAATTCAGTACTACATTGCTGTTTAATTGATGATACAATTAAAAATCTTCCTTTAAGTGTTTTCGCTACACTGTTACAAGCACAGAATTAAATAAAAAAAAGCTCTCATTCTACATTAATGTAGAATATGAGCAACACTAATATTAATCATAAAAGTTTAATAAATAAGAGCGGCAAATATTTTTCTGTCAAACGATTTATGTATTTGACAATTAGTAACCATAGAAAATATGTAATCACTTTCGCTGCAATCACTTTTTTAAGTATCATCAAATTTTTATTGGATATGTCCCATGGGACAAGTTTTTCGTAGTGTGAACTACATCGTAGCTCGCAAAATTCTTACAAAATGTGATGATGAAAATTTAAAATACATTTTCTTTTCGAAGAATCTGGAACGCTAAAAGACTATATTTTAAAAAAATCTCAAAGTTGGCAAATATTGTTGTTCGAATGTAGAAGTCATACACCTTTGTGTCATGAAACACTCCACCAGCGTTAAAAAATTTCAAACAATTTTGTTGCATTCCAATGTTAACATTGTTTTGGCTCAAGTGTTCACCGATAGACGAGTGTCAGAAGAAATGTCTATGAAATCTCGAGTTCGAAGAGAGGGCCGTGTCTTGGTTTGGACAGCAAAACGAAGGCTAAACTGATCCCATGTCTTGAGTGACTCATTCGGTAAGTCTAGTAGTTATCTCTCGATGTACTAACTCATGAATGGTCCACAGTTGGCGATATCCTGATGGTGACACGGAAAAGAATTTTGTCAAAGTTGAATTTTGACTTGCAATCAATAATCCAGTTCTATACCGAAACAAATGCTTCCCGATTTCAGATTGGATCTGGAAATCGAGCTGTTATTGGACATGAGAGTAACGGGAATGAAATATCGAGTACTTCGAATTTATTCTACAACTGAAAATTTCGATTGCAGCTTAAAAACTTGCATCGAAAGTCTATCTGTAACCACACGGATCTTTAGATACGAGTTTCGTAAAACTGAATTTCTGAAATATATGCATCTAGTTCGGCAAATTTTATCCTCTAAGTAACTAAATATGAGCCCGATATAAAATATTTGACACGTATCAACAAAAAAGGCCACAAATAAATAATTTTTTTGCTTATTTTAAAGAACTTATGTTCTTGTATATTTCGTTCTGCCTATAGCTCAGTAGAAATTTGTTATAATTAATGATAATCTAATATTAAAAATGTCTTTCCGGTTAATAAACTTAACTAGCACCTGAAGGAATATTGTTTTTAAATTTTGGGGGCTCATCACCCTAGTTCTAGGATAATATTTTGCTTGATATCTTTAAATCTTGGTCACTTATGACTGCATGGTAATAACTAGATAGCAAAATACAGTTACGCATGTTGGTATTAAGCTCATTTAATTTAGTAGGAAGCTATTAAGGATGAAAATATTTCGAGTTAAAAAAAATTTCATATCTTTGAATAATGAGATATTACTTTTCAAGTATAAACTAATTTGCCTCTCTTCTAAGCGCTGAATTTATTGGTGCCAAGATGCAGCTGCTTAATCGCAATCAATAATTTTACTCTAAGCTTGCTGTTACTTTCCTCAATTTTTCGCTTTTAAGGTTACATTTAAATTACGGTCAATTTTATGTATTCAGACTTAATCGTAGACATTCGGAAGAGAGATTCTCAAATATTTTTGCTCAAAATATGAATATATGCAAATACGCTTAGATCTGTAACAAAATATATTTACATTCTGTTCAAAAATGTATTTTTCACATGTAAGTAGTGAATAGAAATGGCTAATGTTGTAGCTGCAATGTTGATTAAATAATTAGTTAAATGTTAAACTGGCATTTCAGAAAGTCATTTCCGGTTAGCCGAATTAAATTGTATAGGCATTGTTAGATTTTTATTTCTTTATGTTGTGTTATATGTATATAAAGGTCCATAACATATTTTCATTAACTCCAGTTTTTTTAGACAGTATTAAATACTTAGACTGAAATATGTAAATATGACAATATTTAGTTAATACTACAGGATATTAAAGTGATTAGACTAATGAGTTTAAGAAATCGCTGTTCTAAACTTATAATCAGTATTATACATATAATTTTTATAAAATTAATATTATCTTTTATGCTTTAAAAAGAGTGTATTAACTCTTCTATGAGTAAGAAGAAAGAATGGACTAAAATACATTAGGTATGGACACCTTATTAATATACTTCAGTTTGAAATTTATAATACTTTAAACTTATAAATTTATAATTTCTGAGTTTCATTTTCATTGGTGTAGAATAGATTCCTATCTATTTTTCTTTTATTTACGCAACCCAGGCTAGGCTTAACATCCTTTATTCTAAGCATTGCCATTCACGGCAATTTTAAGCTTTTACACTGCCTTTAAATCTTTTACCTAGACTGCAACGTAAAATGCTTAGTATCTTATTGAAGGGTATGGCGAAAAATCTAATAAATACACACTTTTTGTAACTGCAACTGTTATGTCTTTAAATGTCTAAAAAGGGAGAGCGGATTAATCGCTTGGAGACATATCGCTCACTCCTTTCAACAACGGCATAATCTCAAAAAACGTGATTTTTCAGGAGAGTGATTTTAAAGTTTAAAAGTACATTAAAATGTATTTGAAAATAAATATTAATTCTGCTCTCTAGTGGTTAAATATTGAGCGGTGAGGTATGACGATCTTGTACGAATATACTACTTTTTCAGGGCATTCTGAAAACAGGCATGACTAAAGATCGCCGATTTTTGAGGTATGACGTTGTTGAAAGGAGTGAGCGATATACTGGAGAGGGTTTGACAAAATAACTCATTGCCACTTTAGAGTTAGGTATTTTAAAAAGATTTCGCTTCCTATCTCTCTGTCTCAAAATTTCTCTCACGAGTTCTCTTCACCTATGAAGCTTTTTGGTAGCTTCACAAGATTCCACTTCAAGACCAACAATGCTCTGGTCAGGTATACTATACTAATATCATCACAAGGCCTTTTTGCAATCTACGTTAACAAATCTCAGAAAGTATATTAAGTTTGATCAATCATTACGCACTTATGGATTTATTGGAATTTCTTTTTCTCTCTGTGGTTTCAACTATAGGCATGTTGCAGTCGTAGAGCTTTTGCAAGACCAATTTTTTAACTCAGTTTATGCGCACTGTCTTTTAAAAGCTGTTTTCGTGAACAAATATGAAATACTTTATGAAGTAAATTTTAAAAAAAATTCCACAGTATTTTTTAATTTGGTAAAATGTTTATTTTAATGAGTCATTTTTGTTAAATACACACCATTTCACCCAGCACATGTGTAAGTCTATTTTTCTTCTGGTGTTTCCCGCTCTCTTATCAATTTAGATGCTCTTCTGCTTCTTTAATTATACATTTTCGTTTTTTAATCTTCTATGTAGATGGTGTTGGTTATTTAAAGGATTGCTTTGAAAAAAAAAACTCATGCCTGCTGCGCATTATGCCTTAATATGCAGTTTTTTATTCATTTTTTTAAGTGGATCTCCCAACCGCTTTTTAATGTGCTTTGCGAGTATATTGCGTTATTACGAAATAATGGTTTCTGTTCCGACATTTCGCCGATCGATTAATTTAATTTGTAATGAATATCTTCGTTAAATGAATTTAAAAAGATGTCATACCGTTTCCCGTCTCAGAATGCTTTTTAATTAATGATATACGTTCATCATTCTGTAATTTGGATGGGTCATACTGAATCAAATTTTCAGAAAATCTGTATTTTGTTTGATTTTATTTTCAATTTGTCTAAAGATTTATTATAAAACCCCACTATATTAAGATTAAGAATTTCATAAAATCTGTCAAAATGCTATTTTCGTGTACGTAATGCGATTTTAATAGTGCTGATAACTGAAAATGCAAGTGATGTACAAAGTTTCCAACGACTTCACAATGACCCTTATTTTGCGACTAGTGTTAGGAAAACATCCTAAGTTTGATCCAAACCTTTAAAAACGCCTTAAATTTCCTAAAAGGCTATTTTTTGGTTAAAAACAGTAGGGCCTTTTTTTTTCATTTTCAGGTCTTACATCATTGTACATTATGAGTATGAGAAAATTCAGCTGATTTTTCATTGACGTTCAATTATAGATTTTGTTTATTAAAATATCTGTAGCAGTTTTTGATTTTCAGCAGAGAGTGCTATACAAATTTGTATTATTTTTTAACCTTTCCCGTAATTTTTTTTTATGATTAAGTATCCAGTAATTAAAAATTAACTTTAAAACTTTCATCAAAATTGGCAGAAATATTAATTTTTATAGTAGCTATTGAAATGATGGTATTTTGCAGTTTGAGCTAATCATGATGCTTTACCTAAATCTTGAAGTATATAGATTTTTGTATTAGTAATAATTTTATTTAGATAATTTAAATATGAACCTAAATTCTATTCTTATCGGTTATACCGACATGCACATTTAAACTTATTCTAATGGGCTATACTGATCTGCAAATTTTTTTTAAATAACGTGATCATTGGCTTTATTCATCTCTGAAAACATGTTTTAAGCTACAAACGGAGTGTGATACGTTTTATTTTAATGGTCTTTTAAAGCGTATTATTCAGTATATCAGTAGCTGAATAACCCTAAAAAATTAGAAGTAACCTTGAAAAATTAAGGCAGGCCTTTATTTTAGGCGAAGATCTTAATCGGAATCCTGATTAAATACATAGGTAACGATAGATTATTCCAAATTTGATAACGTTTTATTTATGTCTGTAAGAACCTCAAAAGAAGGGGGGGGGGGGAAACCTGAGCTGTTTATGGTGGAAAGGGAGAGGGGAATAAAAAGTATGTAGAATTAGACACTAGTTTCTCTATACAGTCGAACCCCGTTATAGCGAACCCGATATATAACGAACTCAGATATAACGGACGAAAATTTGATCCCAACATTTTCCTATTGTAACGTAATGTAATATTGTCTGTTTAATGTAATCGATTTTAGTCGATTAAATTCATCAGTGATAATTTTCAATAGATTTTATCATTTTTTAATACATCATTATTGAATACACATTGCAACTAATGAGTTATACATTTTGTGAACTCTACCTTTATTCTTAAAGGTTCGCATATAGTGAACCACCGGATAAAGCGAACAAAACCTTTGGTCCCTTGAAGTTCGTTATAACGGGATTCGACTGTAATAAGGAAAGAGTTTCTGCAGTAAATGCTTTTAGGAAGCATGAAAAACTCTACAGTTTTTAAATTCAAACTTGTTTAAAATACCCTCTCAATAAAATTGTACGTATAAACGTGAACTAATAAATGTAGTTAATCATCCAAGGAAGAAACTGTTGGCTCCATAAAATGTTTTTTAGCTTAATTACAGAGGGTGTTCACACATTTTTTAGACGATGTATATTGTAATCACAAAACTAAATTACATAAAATTCTTCTGTTTTAAATGTTCTATTTGACATCCCTTATTCTGAACTATCTTTCGACACCGCAATTTCCAGGATAATAATGCCTTTTGAAGTGTCAGAAGAGGTATTCTATCCCATTCCTCCTGAACAGCTTTCCAGAGTCCTGTAAGGGTTTTGGGACGACGTTTGGATAATGCAGATTTTAAAAGTCCGAAAGCACAAAAATCCATAGGTGATAGATACATCGGGAGATTTAGTAGGGATATCAGTGAAGGGTATGGCCTTGATACCAGTTTTTTGTTCCATTTCTTTTAGAAAATTTTCAGTGGATTTTGATGTGTTACTGCTAGCTTTGTCCTGATGGAGTCTCACAGATTGCTCCACTGTAAAGCGAGTGGTAAAGCACTGTGGGTAAAGCGATGGTATTTCATTCAGAAAAATTGGCGATAAAATATGTTCCTGATAGTATTTGGAGTTAATCTTGACATTTTTTTCCACTCTCTTTATTTTTAACTTGCCATTATAAGAAAAACCAGCAACAATCATAAATCCCTTAGAAAAACTTTCTTTCGATTCTTTGAACCATGTACTTAAATTTTTTTCTCCCCTTTTATGATAATAAATGGCTCTTTTTTTTTGTTGCAATCATTTAAATACACCCATGATTCATCTATTGTGACAATTGTTTTCCATTTTTCTTTGGATAAGTGTTTCTCATATAGAATTCTGCAGCGTGTCCTGCGTTCAGCGATATGATTTGGAAGAAGACGATGCACATTGCGTTTTTTCGCTTTCTTAAGATTTAAATCAACGTTTATCATTTTGTTTACAGTGGACACAGAGCATTTTAATGATTTTGCAACTGTCCTCTGACTAGGGGGATTTTCTTTTAACATTAAACAACGTACCTTTGCAGTAGCCGAAGATGTCCGTTTTTTCCTTGGATACTTGTTTGGAATTTTTGTCCCACTTGAGGCTCCAATTTGACGTTTTTTCCTTTCTTGTTAACGATATTACCCATCGACGCTTTAGATATCACAAAACCATGACTCTCACATCGTTTTTGGATAACGGAGTATGCATATTTCTCTTCGGAAAGAGCATAAATGTAGCCTTCGAACCACTGCTATGTTAAAAACGCCATTTTGAATAAAAACAAAACTTTCAAGCCGCAGATAATTTTTACTTTTAAAAACATAGTACAATTGCAATTATTTCTTTTGCAGCAAACGATTTTTATTACCGCTTACCAAAATCGTCTAAAAAATGTGCGAACAGCCTCTGTATTTAATGTTATTTCTTACTTTTCTGTAAGATCCACAGCCGGTTGATGGTCAGAGCCTAGGCTCTGAACCTCACTGGGGGCATGGACATTTGTAGCCGTTTAGAATTGGCCTTAAACTGTAGGTCCCTGTCTTGGCATAAGTTGATCGTAGCGCTCTCAACCAACCAACCAACCAACCAACCTGATTATTCACAACAGACTTTTGCATTAGGAACACTAAAACAAACCGGCAAGAAAATCAAGAAACAAACTAACTTTCAATGACAGTTATATGAAAGTAAAAATAATACCAAAAATATAATCCTAGAATAAGGAAAAGTTTTACTTGTGGAACGTAGGACAATTTGCTTAGTGGGTTTCTTAAAATCCACAATAGACAGCACTCTGTTGTTGATTTATACATTTTTTTTCAAATTTATTGTTCGCCACAAGTTCTATGCAAGTAACATTTTCCCTTTATCGTTAAATTTGACGATTCCCATTTATTGAAAATATTATTTTAATAAAATTATCACTGCCTTCCCTTGATTAAGTGACTTGGGAATTGCTAAGGTTTCTATGGGAAGGCATCAAACTGTAACTTAAATAGAAAATTTACTGTCACCCTATTTAAACTTACAACTGCACTAACAACGAAATAATACAATACCCCTAGAAGGAGATCGTTTCATTGTTGTAACCTGACCTTAACACAGAATTTCTTACCCCAACCTTTTTATTTCTAATGTGCAAGTTTTTGTTTTTAAATTTCTTACATTGTTTTTAAATTTCTTGTATGCAAGCTCTACACTAATGAGCTGTGACACATCACATATTTTATATAACTAGAAAACCAACGTTATAAATATAAAAATGTAACGTTTGTAATAAAGGTATGAAACAATTGAAAGTATCAATTGCGTTACTTTGAAAGAAGTTTTATATTAAAACAGTTTTTTTATTGTTTAAATGAACTTTATATTATCAATCACGTATTTAAAACAAATTACACCTTTTAAATTCTACTATAACTTTGTTATCTGTCGCCGTTTTACTATCTCCTAGCAGAAATGAGATTATTATATTTGTCAGAGGCCTGATAGAGAAAAGGATAAAAAAAAGTAGCACCATATGACCTCGGAGAACGCTAACAAAAATATTTATTCTATTTAATATACTCATCTGTCTCTTAATCAAGTTGTTATCAATTTGGATCATTTCCAGAAAAACCTAGTAACACCGCTAGGAAAAAAAAAGTCTTACGAGTGGAATTTAAATCAATTTCTAAAACAGTATAGTTCAGACTTTTCTTCGTGGTCTTGGCAGACGCATAATTACTTTCTGGTTATTGGGGAAGAAACTTCAGTAGTGGAAGTAAATTATCAGTCTCATAATGACTTAGCTTTCAAAATTCTGATGAATTATGATGGTATTTATGCGTAAGGTATAAAGTGAGCAGTTTTTTTCAGCACAGAAACACGTTGTATTCCAGGCTTAATTCCGAGACTGGTTGCGTATAGATAAATTAAGTTTAGATAAGAAGGGAATATATAATACTTAGTGTTTGTAAGAATAAAGGAATGCACTTTCACATCCTGTGTATTCTAGATGGAGATTATAAGTATTAATACTTCTCGGGAGAAGACGAATACTATTAACGTAGTTTGTTTGATAAAAATCTTAATATGAAGCAATTTTTACCGAAAAAAAATTAATTTAAAAATATTTCCTTGAATACAAGGCCTTTATGCACGTTAAAAAATTTGAATAAATGATATTAAGGAATGAAACTATTCTTAAGAACTCTAATGTTTTAGACTGAGCGTTCTTTTTTTCTGAGAACTGAAATGTATTGGTATAGTTTTGGGCTGACTCGGGCCAAAAGCACAATTTTAGCGCTGAAACTGTGCTTAGTTCTATTTTATTCGCAAAATTTTTCTTCTCTCTCACACACAGAGTAATGCGTGAGTAAAGGAGTTTAGTGTATTGCTTGGAAAATTTTGCATTTGCTTTTGAAGTTAGGTCCAAAAAATAAAGTATTACCGAGCGTGTAATAAAGGCAACCAACAAACCAACCGAGAGAGATAATGTACTTAAATTAGTTATAAATTTGTATCGCTTCATTTCTTTACATCATCCTCTTGGTTTTAAAAATGTTTTTTATATTTTCAACAAGGCTAAATTTAGTTTTCAAACAACTTGCGTTCATTTAATATAAATAACTTTTGAAAGCCAGCCGCTCTTTTTTTTTCTTTTTAAATATGAAAATTATATCCTTTAGTTTCGTTTAGCGCTAAAATTAGTGCTCGTTTATCTAATGAGGAGTAATTTTAGAGACACACACAGGGTTGATATTTATCACCCTTTCTTTGAGATTAAGATGGAAGATCCCCATAGGGGGTGTTCCACAAATAAATGCTCGCATTTGACAGCGTCAGAAATAGTTTACACTGCATTCTATTCTTATTTGTTGTTTAGATCAATATCTTCATGAGTTATTACAGTGGAGAAAGTGATGGATCATTATTGTTCTACATCAAATTATTCAAATAAAACGCTCGGGTCTTTAACTGCTCGCAACGTACTGAAATTCTTGACGATGACTTATGTTCTATCAAATTTTATTGAATGACTGCTAAAGAGTTCAAAGCAAAGAGCTGAGTTGAACTGCCTCTAGTACTCAGTCCCAGTGTGTATAGGAACTATTTATTAAAATCTAAATCATTTAACAGTTTCTTGTGCGTATATGTAAATATGTGTTTGCGAACAATTATCAGACTTTTGACTGGTGTTTCGTTATGTAAATGATATTGCTTTTCTCGTTTATGGAATTATTAGAGACGGAATCCCGATTATGAAATTTCTTCACTTTTTCGAGATGACTTACGAATCTCGAGTATAATACGCACTTTTTTTTCACATTTTAGTCCGCAAAAATGAGGGTGCGTATTATACTCGCGTACAAAAAAGAACGTAGTTTTAAACATTGGATAAACAAACGACAGCAGCTGTAAGACATTGTTGCAACACGGGTGCGTGTGCATCTCCACCCCGTGATTCATCCACCCGTTTACTAAGCAGGTATTCCTTTTAAACAAACGGAACTCCCAGTTCGTATCGTCAAGTAAGGATGATGATGATGGCGATATATATTACGACGACAACAATAATAATTATGTCATGGACGCAACAACAATAGATGAGCTGTATTCCTGTGAAAGTGATTAAGACTGATAATTTGACACTGTTTGTTTTGAATTAACAGTTTAAGTTTTTTTCTACCGAAATTAACGTTTTCGTTTCTTTTTATTACAAATTTTATTTTTTAATAAATATTTGTGCAATTTTTAAATAAAATATTGAATAGTTATGGGTGCGTATTATAGTCGAATTTTAATTTTTTTCGAAAATTTCGCTCAAAATTAAGCATGCGTATTATACTCGGGAGCGTATTATAGTCGAGATTTACGGTAGTTATCAGGAAGTTGGCTTCGAAGTCAAGAGGCACTACAGACGACTATAACTATCTGCCGGATTTGACTTCGAAGCTAGCCTCTGGCCCGTAGATTATCCCACTGATGTCAAGAAATTATAAATCGGGAAATCCATTTCTTACAGTCTACGTATATTGTGAGTGTGTGTGATTGAGTGTATTGTAATATCTCCGTCGCGTCCTTATAAATATCGCCTTTTAATTTTATTCTTATGCACTTTAAAAGTTTTATCTTAAATTTTTCCGGTAATTTTTCATACAATACAGGGGACTGAATACAGCCTATTAGCAGTATATCTAATTAACGTTTATTTTTCAAATATGAAAATCCAACTTTGTGTTTTAGTCTGAAACCCAATTTTCTTTTTAAGTGGGATTTATATGTTAACCATATGACAACGGCCTCTTTGATTATGTGTTAATCTATATATATAAAACAGTTCCGTAACTGACTGACATACAACGCACAGGCCAAACCGCTGGACCTAAAGGGCTGAAATTTTGCATGGCGATTCTTCTCATGGTGTAGGGGTGCACCAAGAAATATTTTTGAAAAATTCATTTTAGATTTTTTTAAAATTAAATTTTTAAGCTGTTTTAGTAACTTTTTAAAGTTTGCATTTAAAATAATAATTTGAGGGTTATAAAATTTATATCACAAGAAAGATGATAAAAATTCCTTTAAAATGAAATCTTTTTCGAATCTTTACCTCCATTTTCTGATTTTTGGGGAATTTTTTAAAGATTAATTTTTAGAATTTAATTTTTAAATGCTGATCACTTGATTTCTTTTTCTGGTACTTTAAATAAATTTATCGGCACGTGTTAACAACGAAATAGACTAAAAAATATTTTTTTGCTAATGCGGCAGACGATTGGACAGTATCCAAAATAATATTACAATAAAGTAAAAGATATGTTCCTCAAACTGTACTATATTCTTTAGTATGCCCTATTAGATTTAATTTGAATATTTTCGTCTACACTATTTTCTCTTTAAAAATATCCCTTACGATTTATATTATATATATATATATATATATATATATATATATATATATATATATATATATATATATATATATATATATATATATATCACAATTGTATACATTCTTCGCGCTAGCCAGGTGTCATCGGGCTCGAGTTGGCAAGGGTGATTGTCCGGAAATGCTTAAACGCCGTAGGTCCTAGTCTGTTAGTATCGAAAAAAGGTTTGGTTTGGTTTGGTTTGGAGTGCTACGGTCAACTTTTGCTACACGAGGGCTAATTAGACCTGCACCTACTGCTTAAAGCCGATTCCGAACGGCTACAAACGTCAATGCCAAGAGTGGGTTTCGAACCCACAGACTCCGGTACCGAATGCCATTCGGTCATTGTCCGGCCATCGAAAAAAGAACTCAAATGCTTTAAAAACCAACCAGAGGGGACTCTTCAGTAAAGTCTAAGTTCTATATTTACTTAAGAGATGTTAATGAAATACTTAGGCTCAAACGTTTGTCTGAAATACGGTTGTCAACATACGATTGTCACTTATTTGGTGCATTACCAACACATACGTAAGATATTATTGATTGATGGGAGAGGTTTCGAGTTGCATAGTGTTCTGAGACGTGTACTTGAGATGGGTTTTTTTTTTTTTGTGGGGGGGGGGGGGAGTAAGAATACTTTGTACCACTAGAACTTGCTTTGAAATACAGTCGAACTCCGTTATAGCGAACTTCAAGGGACCATAGGTTTTGTTCGCTATATCCGAACCTTTAAGAATAAAGGTAGTTCACAAAATGTACAACTCATTAGTTGCAATGTGCATTCAATAATGATGTATTAAAAAATGATAAAATCTATTTAAAATGATCATTAATTTAATCGACTAAAATCGATTACATTAAACTGACACAATAATTAAATTGCGTACAATAGGAAAACAGTGGGACCAAAATTTTCGTTCGTTATATACCGGGTTCGCTATATCGGGGTTCGACTGTATATTCTAATAGACAGTATTTTCATTTCATGCTCTCCCCCCCCCCCCCACACACACGCACGCACAAAAAAAAAACACCCGGTAATTACTGATCTTTGGTTTATATTCTTGACTTAACTATTGCTCTACTTGCGTACAAATAACTAACTATACCACTGTGATCGGGAATTTTGGGTGGTATTTAAACATTTAGCCCCCGGGTCACAACAGCTTTATACTTACTGCTATTTCTACAAGGCACTGAAAGGTTGCCATGACCCAAGTCAACACCCCCCGAATACTTTGGAAAAATAGCAGATGCTAAGATAACGAAATTTTCGTGGAAGATAGTTTAGATAAGTTAACCATGTTTTGAAAAATATTTGCTTAGAGTGAAAATGCCGCGAATGTGTTACCTTTATAATGTTACCTTTATATTTTCCTGAAGTTTTGTGGATATCCTGGATTTAAAAATACCCGGTTCGACGTTAAAAAGATAAATGAAAAATTGTCCTCCTCCTCTACCATAAGCCGTGCATTTTTTAACCAAAATCTAGATTCCTCCCCAAAAAGTGATTTAAAAAAAATAGCCGCTCCGAAATGAAAATATACCATCCAAATGCTGATGCGTGATACTATCTACTGAAACACGTACTTATCAACGTTCTCAACGTGCAAATGGGTTTGGAATGCTAAACTATAGGTGATCGTTATCCCGTGGTCAGCCCTCTCCGAACTGAGAACGCAAGATCTTAATGTATTCTTTCTACTTCCGAGCAAACGCGTTTTTTTTTTTTTTTTCAAAAAATCTTCCTCTGGCAATGCTAACAGAAAAGCTTGCGAAAAATTAGGCTTTTCTGTATCTTGATTCAAATAGCATAGAGCGATTGGGATTTAAAAAATCTAACGTGTAAGCCTATTTGCCTAGCTGATGGTTGTTTGGTTATTTTAAATTTTTTTAGTGGGTAATAAATCATCATATCGTAAAATTTTGTATATTCACAGAAAAAATTTTATACGTAATTTTTAAGAAGAGTTTAGCTTTCTTTCAATTTTTATGGATTTCACATTTTTCATATTTTTTCGCGTAATTTTCATGTAAAGTTGTTTTAGTTACCTCAATGAAGAAATTAACTGCTTCAATATTTTCTCGATGAAAACCGTAAGCAGCAAGCAGTATGCATTTCTATTACCTTTAAATTAGGGGTGGGCATTAAGTCGATCGCGATCGACCGGTGGACCACCAAGACATTTGGGGGGTGACCGCCTTTACTAAGACGTAAGACGCGCATACTAAAAGAAACATATTTATGGAACACCGACGCGATTTGCTTTAATCGCGGTTTTAAGAGTAAGTTTTTTCTTGTAGTTATGTAGGTAAGTACATATTCCGTATGTATTAAGTTATAAAAAACGGCCTACAAAATTTATTATAAGCTCACCACACCTACGTTACTGGGTGGACCGCAACTCCTTGAAAAAATTAGAAGTAGCCCGTACCCTGGAAAAGTCTGACCACCCCTGCTTTAAATGAAATATATCTTTTTACAACTTTCTGCTCGTAATCGCTAAATGTTTGAATCTTACTCGTGTTAAATTTCATTTCCTATTACAGAATTGCATATTAATCATTTACATTTTAACCCTGTAGTAACTTTTAACCCTGTGTAACCCCCCTTTATATATTGTATTTATTTCGTCATCGATTACAAGGAAAACAAGAAACGCTAAAATAGTTTTATTAATTTTTTAATGTTCTGGTTGTTATCTAATATATACACGCACGCACACACACTTCTTTACTCGCGTTTTAACCCATAGAAAGTTTGAAATCTAGAATGATATAATAGCAGGTATATTGGTACTGCACGATTATTTTTATTTGCATAAAAAAAACATTATGTACTACTATACTCTCGATGGTCTTTTTTTTTTATCGCATTCTTAAAACCAAATATTTATTTTTTTATATATATACTGACATGACTCCATAATAGTTTGCTCGTGGTATTTTGCTATAAAAAGGTTTTTATATCTATAACGCCTATATTTTCTTTCAAATGCTGTCTTTGTTAATCTTCTCTCTATATATATTTTCAAAATTGTCAACATTTCCAAGTCACAAGCAAATAGTTCTACATTGCTTTTAACGTGTGAAAACTTTTGCTTGAACGAATGCATTATATTTACTTCCCAGTGCTTCCACCTCATTTTTTCACTCGATAAAAGAACAGCATATTTATTAATAAAAAAAATAAAAAACAAATGGGAAGGATGAATGGGAAGGAATGGGAGTTTGTAATGGATGTGGCAAAAATATTTCTTATTGTATTATCTCCTCAATTTCTTTTAATACGTGTGAAGATTTATATTCAAAATTCTGCTGGAGTTCAGCTTCTGAGAAAATGCTACTTCTTTGAAGTAAAATATTTTGAATTTCACAGCACTGAAAAATAAATCGTTAAATAATTTTCAAAACGTGAAATCCCTATCATCAGGACATGCCACTTACGATTCGTTTTCTATTGTTATGTGTATGCTTTTTGACTTTTTACTTTTCTAAAATGCTCACATCTGCATTTCATGGAGACTGACTGAAAAAGAAAATCTTATAAAGAGAGGAGAAAATATGGGCTTCTGATGTAAATTTTAACGAAAATAATTAAAACTTTCACTGGGGTATCATTTTATTGTCCTTTGACAATGCTTTTGAACTTTACTGTGTACCTGCAGTTCAGAAATTTTTCAAGGCAAGTTTTTGAAAATATTAAATGATTTTATATTGTCGCTCGCATTATTTATAATTTTTCTATCATTATGATTTATGGAACCAAGATCTTTATTTTATTTTTTTATTTTTTTACTTGAGAAAGAGTTTTCTCATGACTTCTCTTGAGAATAACAAACATCTGAAGCTGAACTAAAAAAAGGTATATAATTTTTTTGTAATTTTCCTGCTATTTCCTTGGGGAAAAAAAAAGGTAATACATGCTTCTAGTAAGCTGATTATCATTTCACGGGCGTTTTCAAGAAAAGGCCGTCTTTCATCCCCCCCCCCCCCGTCCCAAACAAAAAACGAACTTTTCAGACATTTTTAAACGAATTGCTGTCCAGAGAAGTCTGTTATACTTCTCTGTTTATGAAGCATGTTAAAATTTTTTCGAACCATTTCTAACTTTTTTTCTCATTTGGAGGCTCATATAGCGAATAATCAGCTAACAAATAATCGGGTATCTTTATCATGTTTTTTTTCGCAACTGAATGCATTTAGGAGACTTAAATGAATTTCGAAGATTAAGAAAAATAATAAAAAATAATCTTAAAATTTCTTTTTTCAAAATTAATTTTTTTTATTCATATTCCAGTTAAAAAGAAACTAGTGAGTATACAGAACGATCACAACAAATCTAAAATTTAGTAACTAGAAGAGTGAGACATGCGCTTTGAAGGAAATCCTTTAACTCGAACGCAGTAATTATTCATACATATATATGTACATCTATATAAATATAAAGGGTGTCCAAAATAAACAGTGTTGAGTCATTTGAGACTGCCTATGTACTTAGAAGAGCCAGAAACAGAAAAGTTATATTTGATATGAAGTAAATTTGAAGCATTTTTTTTCTAATGTTTTCTTTAAGTATATCATTCTCCAGTTGTTAGAATGTTTAATACTTAATTCTTAACTAGTTTTAATAATTTTAAAAATCTTTCAATTGTTTTGCCAAATTCTAGAAATCTGCCATATTTTGAGCTGTCACAGTTCGTTATAATAATTCAGTTCAATGTTGATTTTTCGACATTGAGCGTTGTTTATTTTTTAATCAACCTAATTGTAGAATACAAGAATTCACTGCTATAAGTTGTACCAAAATTGGCTGTTATTGGGCATGCCGTTCATTTTAATTTTAGGCATTTTGATTCTCGCACCCTTCTTATATACTCTTGATTAATTATTAAAGTCTGAAACTGTCCGTTACATTGAAATATTTCCAAATTTAGACTTCAGTACAACAGAACAAATAATATTACTTAATTTTTAAAAGAGTAATGTTAATTTATCTGTATTTAGTCTACCATGTTATTAACGAACAATTTCTATTTTTAGAAGTCATTTTCTCCGAGTCAGTTTCTATATTATGCCCGAATCATTCAGGATAAAGGGAATTTTATGTAATGAACATGTCCTTCTGCATTTCCTTTTAAATTTCATTTACTCATTCAAATTCTTTTCATCTTTAATTTTTTTAAATTATAGATTTCTGAATTTCGGCTACGGCATTATGAGAATAACAAGAGCTTTCCAAAATTTTTGAAAAGGAGTGTTATTCGAGTGTTAATCTTATTGTCCAAACTATGCGCCCGATGAAATCTACTAAACTCTTTTCTTGAAAAAAATTTCTTAAAATTTCTTTTTTCAAATTGAAACCTGTCAAGAAATAATTTCTTGAAAGAAATTCTCTTAAAACCGCTCCAACTAATCAAATGACATTTCGAAACGTATTTCCTTAATCCAAAACTTTCCATTTTGAAGACCGGCAGATTGACGACTCCTTCTTGTTTCAAAGAATATGCGAATGAAATAAAACCAGTTAGACTATTCAAAAGCCGAAGGGTCATCTTTCCAATGAAACTTCAAGATCCGGCCTAACAGGTGCAGTGAAATAAATCGTAGGAAATGCCTTTTCTGAGGCTCAAATCTCATGGACTACTGTAGCCCATATTTCGTGTGAAATAGGAATCCTAACCAACACTTTAGTCCCCCATTATCGGGAAATGAGGTGAGAGAAAGGGAGGGAAGTTAGACTTGGATGTTCCTCGGTATTCGGGAGATTACAGACGCAGACCAGCTTCATCCATCAAGGACGGAAGTGGTTGGATCACCTGTTAAAAGGTGGGCGTGATGACCTGTTAAGTAGACGGCAGGTATTGTTGCCTTTGGTTGTTAGCGCCATTTCTACAGTATAACGTATCTTCCAACCGGGATTTCTGTGCAAAAACAGATAGAAGACTTAATTATCGTACAAATAATGTTATTGAATAGTTGTAGGAAGGATGAATAGATGAAAAGTCCGTCTGAGAAAGTGAAAAAAAGAAGTTTTTCCCCCACTGATTCGACAACTCTTTCGGCAGTTAGTGGTTCAATGAACTACTTCAGACAAGAAAAATTTAATATTTTAAATAAATCTTGTTCAATACCAGTATCATACAAAAATAAGTTATTTCGGTATCGAGATCATTTACTATTATTGAAACAAATTTCCATCAAATTATTTTCCTTGAAATGCTGAACTACTGGTGTAATATAATGTGAAAACTTTGTATTCAATTATTTTTATTTCACTGGTTAAAGATATTTTATGTGTTTGCAGTTCATGTATCATATTAATCTTTTCAAAAAGTTTACATTTGCCAATGAATGTTTCGATGTAAGGTCTTTTAGGATTTTTTTATAAATTGAGACTGGTGATCATTTACTGTTGTCTGGGATGTTTTGGATAACAAAGTGTAAGATGGTTTGGGGTTTTGAATTTTTGTAAAATATCTGTAGATATTAGGTAGGGTACCCAATCAAATGCATTTTGTAACTTCGTGATAAAATTTGGTTTTTAGAGATCAGAACCTAGCAATACTGTAGGTTCTGAGTCATATATGTACTATGGCGGCCAGTAATGGTGCTGAAAATAGGGGCCGTTCTGAGGGGTGGCTGGCTGGAGAAGTTTCACTGTAAATTACTTTAAAGTTTTTCTATCATAGTTTGCAAAGTTTTGTATTAGCAACAATTATTATTCTGTAGTTTTATGAATCTAAATTCTGGGAATTGTGGAAAATCTGCCGCATTTAAAGTCCCTGCGTATTTTAATATCTCACTTTTCACAGAAAATTTTTTTTTTTTTGGTAGTTGCTAAGCGGGGTAATCATTACCTGAGTTTTAATTACCGGTATATATAATATGGATTTGTTTATATAGGCTTATACCATATTGTACAACAGCATAGACACTTTTGTTTTCTTTTGTTCTTAATCTATTGTTTCCGCTGAATACATGCCCGAAATTCCATTTCCATGAGACAATCACAATGTCAAATATATATCTCCTTCGGTATCGGTTACACTAAAAGCATCCTTTCAATTCTAGCCGTAAAACATTGTAATAATGTTGAGATTGTAATTAAACTGAGATCACTGAAAATACAAAGTAGCAAGTGATTAAATGTTCTCTACACTCTCCCATTTCTCGAAAAAAGCCTTCTGTCAGATTTCCGGTTGTCAAATTTAACTTCTCAGTCTGTGTCATAGCCCAGAGCATGGAATACAATGTAGTTAACCGGACAATTTGGTATGATGCATTATATCGTGTTCAGCACGATTTTCTTTCATCGTGATGTTATAGCCTTGCGTCGTGTCTAGAGTGGGTGTATCGTACACCCGGGAAATTGTTGAAGCAGTTTTCTTTTTCTATTTTCAGTAGGATTTAAAACTAGGAAATGCTCCTTAAATCTTGCATATCTACACGTTACAGCATTGTTTACTATGCTAACCAGGGATACCAAATGACGCCCGCAGAAATACTCATTCATGAAGGAGGTTAACATCCATATCTGTTGTATTGTTGAGAATGCAGTTTACGCAGAGTAAATAAGCGTTATGGCAGCTTGTATCTAAGATTGAAATTTAAAGGGTCTATACAGATATGAGCTAAACTAATCTTATATTTAGAGACTTTCTAAGAGTTCCAGAACTACGCCAGTCTATATAATCGTAATAGGCGAATACGATTATGTCTGGCAGCATATTTATTACAACGTGTGTTTATAATACTGCACTTTTGCTTTTCCTACTTTATCCATAATTTTTGCACTTCGTTCCAAATGTCAATTTGCTAGCTTATTTACCATAAATTTGCATGACATTGGCTGTGTGGGGAGTGACGTTGTATTGTTGAAGTGGTATTGTAAAAAGTAAGTACCTAACGTTTTAAAAAAAAAAATTATATTTATTTTCTGCCCTTAATGTTTAAAAATGCGGTTTGCAATTGTCTAGCTTGTTTCTTTTGTTGAAAATTATATCTATGAACCTAAAATCCTTGTCCAGATGTGTTTTTAAAATAATTTTCTTAATGCATGTTTTTCATAAATGAAACAGGAGGTTTTGATAGCAGTAAAATCATTTTAAATATGTAATTTCAACATAAGTTCTCCTTCATATATTTAGGGATAAGTATATTTTTGCAATAAACATTAATTTAGCTGATCAGACCTCAAATTGTTTTGTATTCTGCCTTTTATCATTAATGTTAGACTAGAATAGAAGAAAATAATTCCGTTACTGAATAATAATAGTTTTTGTATGTTACAGAAGTAAATATTTCTTCCGTAACAAACCTAGGACCTAAGTAAAAAAGAGTTCCCTGTCCTAGGTACAACAGGTTCTCACCCCCAAGCAATTGTTCTTTTCTCCAACCCGGGTGTTACGTTAATATCATGATTTTGTGGTTGATATTTTTCTAAAGGGTGTTTAATTCATAAAGGACATTCATTTGGTGTTAAAATACTGTTAAGATCTCAAGAGAAAATCAAACTAAAACATCAAAATATTTACTTTTATTCCACGGGACGTAATAGGAGGTTGACAGCGAGACTGAAATCAGACCTGGCAAATTAAGGAGGTCTAGTAGTACATACATGAAATAAGCTTGCCACTTACAAAAAAACTAAACAGATAGAGGCGGCAACGGCAACTTTAGTAGGTTTACTTTACATGGTCATATCATGGCATGTCTATCCGAAGAATATGGTTCCGGGTTCGATTTCATTTGTATTTTAAACCAAATGAAAGAATGTCTCATAGTGGTCGTTGTAATGTTCTACTTAAGTGTTTTATTGTGTATTGATAAATGGGAATTCCTTTCGGGATTACCTGTCGAATTTGCGAATAAACTATAAATTTCTGTTGCACTTTATGTATCCTTTAAATGTAAATTTACATAAACAATATTCTTGATGCAGGTATTGATTTGTATCAGGTTGAGAAAAATGTTTATACCTAGGATTGAATAAAAGAATATTCGTTGATCCTTGATTTTCGTTGGCTAAACTTTATTTTTCATGAGTTGATAATTAATAATTAAATAGGAAATTATTACAGCGTTTTGCTTTAATTATTAAGTTTCTAAAATCACAATACTGGGATGTGTATGATTGCGTCCTGGAAACTTTCAAATTTTTAATGCTATACTTTTTCTGTTTTTCATAACATTCTAATACAATATGCGTGTTTTAAATTGCCTCTCTTTGCGCATGCGTAATTGTGTATATGCTCAGTCCTGTAGATATCGTAATTTTCAATACAGAAAACGCTTTGTCCTAGCACAGTGTATTGTTTTCTCTTGTGTTTTTTTCTCTTTTTATGAATTGTTTTATTTATTTACGCAACCCATAATCGTATTGTGAATTAAGATTTGAGGGATCAGAGATTTTCGAGGATTTCCACTTTCACGGTGTCTTGCGCCTCTAACCCCGTCAATCTGGTTCTACATTGCGATTTGAAAGGTTTTAAAAATGTTAGTGCAACCTTTGTTTAGTTTTGCTTCTTACAGAATTTGCTTTTAGCTAATACGTAGTTGAGTTTTAAACTTACTTTTGCATAGGTGTCGAATAGCTAAAGATTTGACATTCTTTGTAAACAACTGTAATATTTTGTCGACTTTTACTCTCATTCCGGTTATGGGTGTAATAATTGATATATTATACAGTACAGTCTCCATATTATACAATCAACTAGTTATTATTCTCATTATTTTCATCAGAATTTTGTACAGTTTGCATATTTACAACCTTAAAAAACTGCATTCCAAGAGTTCAGTTTATTTACAAGGCCGATATTAAAAGAATAGCTTTGATTTCTTACAAAGAGCCCTTTGGTATGATACGAGGGACTCCCTTATTTTCTAACTCGTATCAAATAAATGGATATTTTTCGCATTAGTGATTTAACCGGTGAGCCAATAGCATAAAATGCCTGCAACGCTAAGCGAAATCCTGTTAATCACCCATTAAAAAATATTGCGAATTTCAGAAGCTCAGATTCTTATACAGGCCAAAAATAATTATAGAGTTTTCTTACAAAACTTCTGGGTTTATAGTTTCAGATTTAGTCAAACATCAAATTCAGGGTTCCCACCTATATCCGTTGCATCCCCCCTTAACTTCTAAACGGTGACAGCTTAGGCCATAAAGTTGGTGTCTAGATATTGTAAAAAGTCTATGCGCTACTCGATGAGACAACTTACAACGCCCTCTATCGGCAAATTTTGGAATTAAGGTCGATTTATACAGGCACGAGAAGGGAACGTAACGGGAACGATCCGAGCGCGCGACCAGTCGTCGTAATCATTTCCTCCCTGTTTTTCATTGGAACTGTTTATACTGCGCCGTGACACGTCCGGGAATCGGCCGAGAATCGGCGCCAACGATTCGAAGCAGGTAGTCGTTCACTGCTCGGCCGTCTCTCGTTCATGGCAGAAAGTAAAAAGTGGCTATTCAAGATATAATTTACATACTGTTATTTATGTTTGATATTTAATATGGATGATGAAAAACTCACTGAGCTGGTGAGGTTTTGTACGATTTGGCCCATCAAAATACATGGATCCAAAGTTCAAAATGACAATTCGGAAGGCAATAGGAGAAAATTATACTTGAAATTACAATTGATCCACTAAAATATAAAATTTATCAATTTGTATGAATAATGAAACAATGGAAAAATTATTTACACGATTTAGAAAGTGTAAATTGTTAAAAAAAAAATACTTACATGTATGGATTTGTTGGTTATAAAGCAATTTTTCTTGCTTTCTGAGCAGCAAAATTGTATATTAAAAGTGAAAAGTGCAATGATGATGAGAGATCATTTTCATTAGAAATAAGTGCCAAGGAGGACAGGAGTACAATCCGTATTCAAAGCATTCTGATTGTACCTGCTTTGTAATATTTTCAATTCTTGTGGGAAAAGTGGGAAATAAAATCCATTATAATGATAGAGAGAACAAGTAAAAGCCGTCTTTTGTTTACCTCACTCCTTCAGCCTTCAAACCCCTTTCTTCCCAACAGGTTTGGAGCCAGGGCCGCCCAGAGAGGGGGGGGGGGCAACTGGGGCATTTTGCCCCAGACCCCCAACTGCCGGAGGGGCCCCCAAAAAGTTAAAAAAAATTATTTATTAGATTTCCTCCGAAAGAAAATTCTGAAACTTGTACCGTACTTCAAAATTCAAAATAATCTCCTGAAAAAGGGCCCCCCTCCCCAAAGAAAAAAAAAAGTATTCGATTAATCAGATTTCTTGGGGCCCCCAACAGAAGTTTGCCCCAGGCCCCGTAAAGTCTCTGGGCTACCCTGTTTGGAGCGCATTTACTTATTTGTCTTACACTCCCTGGAGAAATGTCTTGTCTATGACCAAATTGTATTAGTATTCGTTCACAAGGATATGTTCACGTTTTTCTCAGTTTGCAACTATTCCGTGAAAACGAACAAAGTCCGACAAAACGGTTTATAATTCTTCAAATGACTGTATGTAGTGACTGACAAATAGTAGAAACTGATATTGAAAAAAAGGATTGATAATCAAGGGTTTACTATAACTAAATTGAAGATAAATCATGTTTATTTAACCGAAAAATTTTTCGAACCAAAAGGGTAGTTTGTCAATTAAGATTCTTTCTGCGATTTTTTAGAAAAAATCGAAACATATATATTTTTATAAGTTGAATTATAGAAACCGCGAAAAATGAGGGATTTCTTTAAAAACCCATAACATTTAGAAAAGTGTTGCTATTAGAAATAAAAATGGCGGCCCTGGGCGGTTACCCAGTTTGTCCACCCCTAAACACGGCCCTGGCTCTCCTCTTCCTCCTCCTCCTCCTCCTCTAACAAAAGTGTGATAATGGCTAAATCTTTAACTGAAAAATGAAACCGCGCCATGACGTTACAAATCTTTCACAACTAATGAAACACGTTCCCACCACTTTCTACTCCCGTCTCTGTATAAACACATGCATCCGGCGCTCGGGCTCGGCTCGTTCCCGTTACGTTCCCTTTACGTGCCTGTATAAATCAACCTTTAGCGTTTTTATCTTGAAACCGGTACGAGATACGGGAAAAAAGTCAATTACAAAGTTGTTCAGAATAATCGATTTAGTAAGAAAAACACCTTGCGCACATTAATACTCAAAACAAAATGTAATTTTCTTACTAAATAGATGATACTGAACAACTTTAATTGATATTTTTCCCAGACCTCGTACCGTTTTTGAGATAAAAACGCTAACTCCAAAATTTGCCGATAGATGGCGTTGTAAGTTGTCTCATCGAGTAGCGCATAGCCTTTTTACTATATCTAGACACCAACTTTATGGCCTAAATTGTCACCGTTTAGAAGTTAAGGGAGGATGTAACGGATATAAGTGAGAACCCTGTATTTAATGTCTGACTAAATCGGAAACTATAAATCCAGAAGTGTTGTAAGAAAACTCGCCATACTTGGTGTAACGGATATAGGTGAGAACTCCGTATGTGTTTCTCATGACTATTTTAAAAAATCAACTCGCTCATCCTTCTAAAGTAGTTATCATGTCAGTTCAAATTTTTTCTTCCTTACCTGGGAGTGTTTTATAACAGGACTGAGTTTCTTAATGCTCATACGTTAAATTATCTATCCGTCTTAACCGAATCAAGAATTCTTTAAACAGTCTTTGTTTTGTCAAGTAATACTTGTTTGTTCTTCTGATCTGTTTCCAAGTGGAGGCTCCTTTTCTTAGGCAAATTTATGAACAAAGTTGTCCTTTCGGAAAGTGCCCTTTCTAAGAAGTGTGTGTACTCAATTGTTGATAGTCACAAGAAATGTATTGCTTTGAATTGATACCTTTATCGTGTATGCTCCTTTGGGTGACTTCCAATCATTTTAAAAACTTTCCTACGGTTATTTTGTATGAAGCGAGGCTACAAATTTTTATTAAATATGTGTCGGTTTTCCTATTCTTCCTTTTCACATCCTTCTAGATTTTATTTGAACGAATAACTGTTCTATATGTGTACCAGCACATTTTATTTATGGCCCTAAATAAAATTCAAAGGAGAAAACTGTCTAGGAAATAAATTCCATTTATGTGCATCTTTTGTGATAGTCATGTGCGTTTGCATGTTTGTGGTTTTTGTGCTCCTAGAATGTATTTAAAAAAATATTCGAATAAAAAATAAGCCTTTTTTGTAACTGTTTTACTTTTTCGCGGTTTTATTTAAATAAAAGTCTAAGCATGATTTTTAAGCAAATTCTATACCCAAATACTTAAACCCAATAATTCAAATATAATTTTTTGTGTTTACATGAGAAATATCTTATTAAGAATTTATAGATCAGTTCACGGGGATAAAATTTTTAGTTTCGAATAGTGAATTCCTTTTATTTATAACCAGAGTGTTATAATTATTTATAGTTTATGTTGTTGTTGCTTATGCCCCTTGACCGACAGCAACATCAGATCAAGTCCCGAAGGCTATGGGCGAAGAAGGTGCGGCTCCTGTTTTGAATTAGCACCACAAGGGTCGGAGTCCGACTTGGCTAAATGATCGGCCCCGTAATTTTGAACCGAGTCAAGTGACGAGACCGGAATACTTGACCCTGCAACTCCAGGGGTAAGTTTGAGAACTTGGAGGACATTGTAGCCACGCCATATTTTACGTGTCCCGGCCACCATTAGTGAACACGGCAGTGGATTTGCACGACGAGCATCGAATCAGGGACGTTCAGAACACTGGCCCGCTGCTTTTGCCAACTAGGCCACCGCGCCCGTTATTTATTAAATATCCAGTTGTGATAGTGATTCGGAAAAATCTGAGACGGGGGAAAAAATTCTGAAATGCACTTTAATATGAGAGGTCTCGTATGCAAAGCTATATATCGCCATCGTATACAGCAGCCATAGACATAGGTTTCTCCCTTGCTACAGGCTCGTCAGCATGGCATGAGCTGGAGGGCAAATAATTCCTTAGCAGAATTTCTCAAAATTGATACTCATGACTGACAAAGCAGCCCACAAATGAAAATTTCATTGTCTTCCACGAATCGCAGTGTAAAATTCCAAGAGGAAAAGGCATGGATGACAACCTAATAGGGGGAGTTATCGTGATATGGTTTATCTATAAAGTGATGTATAAATGAAGGTAACGAAACTAGTCGATGGAGTTTAATTGATATTCAGTACCTTGGCGTGCAGTATATCTATCGTGCCAGGTATAAAGGGCTTAAGTAAAAAAAAGTGATTTTTAGATATTTGTTAGTATTGATAAAAATAAAAACTTTTGACTTGCATAAAAGTCTATCAATTTTGTATACAAAAGTACATTTCTTTGTACAAAAGACAAGTCGAAATTATTGTTCTGCGATTGGTATAAAAGCCAGTAACTTGGTATATTTAAATCATTGTTTTTGCCTTAAGCCCTTTATACCGGGCACCATAGATATAGTCGTGGCTTACGGTAGACATAATTTTCTTTTGAATTTAGTGTAGAATGAATTTCCTTTAGTCTCACTCCCTATACTCTCCAGAGTGCTGCTGAAGCTCTTTGAGTTTGCGCTCGGATATATTTTTTCTTTTCTTAACTTGATTTACTTCTATTTCAACTCTGTCTCAGCCAGACCATCTTACCAAGGAGACAGCTTGAAAATTTTAAAAAATCGATCGACAAATATATTTGAAAACGAAAAAACCTTTATGGGATGGGTTTAGACATTTTAAGAGTTTTTGTGAAATATTTATATCCATTAAACTGTATTTACTGACATTATTAAAATTATCATGAATATGTTTTGTTATAAAAATAATTGGAATTTTATTATCTTGAAATTACTCTGAGCGATTTTGTGGTCTGATTTGCGTACAATTTCAAAATCGCGGGAAGCTAATTCGTAAGCATCCTGACATGACTGGGTAGTGTAATATTTCGTTTATTGGTCCTGTTTGAAAGAAGTCTCGGATTAGATTTTCAGAGCAAGATATTTGTATTTCAAGTGAAAGTAAATGTTTTGAGAGTGTAACAAGGTGACTATTTCGCCTTCGCACAAGCTGAAAAACCTTAATGTTCAATTTGATTAAATATCACGTTTTGATTAAATATCTTGAAATTTTCCGCGGCCACTTCAAGTGAAACTATCAAAAATTGAGTTAGCCCCTTTTGGTGTAATATAAAAAAATGTATACATGTATTAGTTCACAATATGCTCCTTAATATACATGTAATTCCTTAAATCAAACCCAAAAAATTGCGAGAGACAGAGGACATTTTTGAAGTTTTTGTTTTAATAAAATGTTTACAATGTTTCACATCACAATAAATGCTGAAAATTCTTGTTTTACTTTTCCTAGTTGCAAAGGTTAATTCATGAGAGCAAATTTTTTTCACGCATCTTGCTTTACCAGAAATGTAGAATTAGTGCTGTAAAAGCAAATTACACGTGATCCTGTTTCACCTCGTTCAAAATTTCATGTTTTTGATAACCTGAAAAGTAATTTTAAAAAATCTTTTTCAAAAAGTCATTTTAACAATGGGATTTGCCAAGAATTGTTTTCCTTAAAAATTATCTTTCTTCTGTGAACTTAAAGTGAATAAATACTTAAAAATAAAATCATCTCAACTTCGGGCATCAGAATTAAACCTAGTGTGTGTGTGTGTGTGTGTGTGTGTGTGTGTGTGTGTGTGTGTGTGTGTTTGTTTTACTATTTTGATGTACACAATATTTAATATAAGAATGTAACATTTAGTTCATTTTAGCTTCACCGTTAAAAGGAAAAAAAATTCTTTTAAGAGGAATGATTATTATTTCTTAGCTATGAAATTGTGTATTTTTTTCGCACTCGAATCCTTTTGAAACACTCTGAATAAATAAAGAAGTTGATAATAAGAAAGTCTTAGCCTTTCTTTATTTTCTAAACATTTGCAATGATAAACAGTTGCTCTACTCACTTCCCACAAATTGATTTTCTCAATCGTTTCACTTGTTCTCGACTTCCTCCGTTTCTAACCCCGCATGCCTTTAAACGGGAAAATCGAACATGCCTTGAATCGTACCAGCATCTTTAATACTCAAAAATCGAAAGTAAACATAGAAGCCACATTAATGATCAGAATTGCAAAGTGTGGAGCCAGATGGTTTCGCCCCCTTTTGTGGAATGGGACACATTTTATTATCCAACTTTGCGATCAATGATAATATCGCGTCCGTTCTGCTACCAACTTAAATTATTAGACTTTCAGGTGTTGCTTGGTAGATACAATTATTTATGCTTAGTTTATTAATGGAAGAACACCAACATACTGGTATCACTGACATTTTATTTATAGCATACTCACATAGATTAATCAGGACACGTCCTTTAACGCGCTCGTTTTAACTAGGAATGTATCCGACAAACAAGCATTGTGACAAAATAAATTGATGAAACAAGATCTTGTCACGATCGACACTTCGGTTATCTTATAATAAAAAGCAACATTCGTGCATGTTGAGTTTTGCATTGATAACAAATGAAATATTAGTTGACAATTAAATGCATATATCTGAAAATGACTACATCTATCTAAAAAGGAACAACTTGTGGAATTTACGAAAGAAGCATGTGGTTGATATCGGAGATTTATGCTAAAAGTGTCCTAACTACAAATTTAGTAAGCAAATGGTAAGTCGTTAGATATTATTGGAGAAAAAGCTTCACTAGCAAGTAATATTGTTTGTCGATGACAGCAAATGTTGGCTATTTCTCGTTCCAAGATTTATACTTTTTTATATCAAGAATAATATTTGAAGACTTTATGCTGAAAATTTTAACAGGAGTTGCAAATAAAACTTGCTAATCCGTTTATTTGGACTTTTAACAGTATTGCAATTTATAGCTCTAATTGGATCAAAATATGAAAATTTTAGTTATTTCACTTTATAATAAACCATTCGAGGTTTTTAATGATCTCAGTGAAGCATCTCCAAATTTTTAAATCGGGAAATATTCTACGATTTTGGTTGTTAGAAAATTAATTAATGCGTGTATATGTTCTTCGTTAAAAAAAGTCAAGAAAATAATAAACGTACTACACATCTTTGAACACAGTATGATGCCATTATCTCGATAACATTTTCTTTATGAAAAATATTTAAGGTCATCGAGGGATAAAAAAAAATCACCAAGTGTCAGAAATGTCGTTTTCACCCCTTTCTATTTTACACACACGCACAATTTAAATAAGTTTTTAAAAATGTCTCGCTATCACAAGTTCTAGGTATTAAATTGCAAATAAGTATGACAGTAATCTAAAATAAATATTAATTTTTGAAATATTTTATCTATCATTTTTTAACTTTAATCAACTTCAAATTTTCTTGTAGTGCTATTGAAATTATTTTTGTCGAACATGCTGATTATTGCTATAAACTTTATCAAATCAATAAAATTATTTTATTCCCAACGCGTCTTGACGACACACCATGGCATTTGGCTGCATAATTATAGGAGCAGCCTATAGGTGAACAGCCGGACGATGACCGAATTGCTAGGGCGCTGGCATTCGGTACCAGAGTCTGCGTTGAGTCCCACCATTGGCATAGACGTTTGTAGCAGTTTGGAATCGGCTTAAAGCTGTAGGTCCCGGTCTAATTAGCCCCCGTGTAGCAAAAAGTTGACCGTAGCGTCCAAATCAAACCCCAAACCTTTAGGTGAACAAACATTGCTCCCTTTGAGGGAGCCTTAGTGGGGATTCGGACCCAAACCCCTCCTTGGAAGTACGCTGCTCAAACCACTATACGATGTGGGCGACAATCCATAGAATATTTGTTCGTTACTTTTCAGTGCAGATAATAAATAAATAAATCGTATATCAATTAATTTTCATGCAGCTTTCTGTAAGCGTTTTAAACAAAAGCATATAATGAAGGGGCTGTGACTATCATAATGCACATCGTTACATAAGTCACACAGGGACGGACAATGTTTAATCTGTTATTCTATTAGTTTCATAGGATTTCTTATGCTATAACTAACCATAATTAATTCAATATTGTTTTTTCACAAATTTCGTCGCGGTCGCATTACATGATATTTGATCATTTTTGTATTGACATTTTCTATACCCATTAGGAATATTCATGTGATTTATTGTAAATTCCAACGTAACCCTGCACCAGTTAGCTTTGACGTTTTGGTGCACATTTTTTTAAAATAAATGTGACAAAATGCACGTATTTTATTTTTTTTTTTAAATTGTACGTGTTTTCTAATATGATTCTAAAAGATTTGAGGTTTTCCTTTCATTTTTATGTTTTATGAATAAATGTTTTTTAAATAAACAAGAGTCATCCTATGTTGGATCAAATTATATCAACTTATACTAATAACTTGTATCAACTTTTACTAGAATATGGTATAGAAGTTTTTGTTGCCTATAGTTTTTTTTAAACATTGATTAACAAAATTGAATATTAAAATCAAAAGGAGCATAATTTGGTTAGGGAGATGAGTTCTCGAACCCCTGAAATTTTTTAAACTAAAATTGACTTTATAAAAGCATTTGCTTAGGTTACATACATATTTAACATACCCTTCTTACTGTATTTTATGCATCTGAAACTTTCAATTCATATTCATTACGTGAAGTAGCGTCATTTCATTTTACCTTAAAATTGTGCAAAGCTAATGATCATATCCAGATAAGTAAATTGATACACATGGTATCTCTTCGATCGTCATCCACAAACTACTTGTATTTAATAAGCTGAGAAGGGATTAACGTAGATTTTCGCTAGGGAATCTTCTTCATCAAACAAGTTTCCGAAGAAATTTAAAGGTGATGCTATTTTTAGAACTCAACAGAAAAAAGGGAGACGTGTGTTGTGCCGCATGGGTAACATATTTGTCAAAATCCTAGGGATTCACGACATTGGTAGAACAAGAAATGTTTTCTTGTACCCAAAATGTCCCTGCAAAATAATCTTTTGCTGGGAAATCTGAATAAAAAAATTGAGTGCATTAGTATTTATTCGGGATGATAAAAATTGACCTCTCTTTTTTATTATTGACTATGTCCGGTAGTAGTTAAAAATTTAACTGGAGGGAAGTATCGAGTAATTCCCGATTCTTTGAATCTTGATCCAAGACATCTTACTGTAGATAGATCAAACCAGGTGGGTACAATGAAGAATAAAAAATATAAAAAAATTCGGTTTAGAGGCATGATTACAATGTGCAACTTGAATATGAATTCTTGAAGTTTCCTTCACTAAAACAAAAACCTTGGAGCGCATTTTATCAAAACAGTTCGAGTTCAAAATCGAAAGAAAAAATAAATGATGCAATGGATGCCGTTCCTTGTAATCTGCCACCTGCAAATCTGCCTTCCACTCCAAATGAATAAAAGGTATCGAGGCCTGTAGTCCCTCCCACCATTTGGTATTTTTCAGTGATCGCATTTTCTGTTCAGTAATATTGTCAGTTGCTGTTTGTGGCTAAAACTCATTTGATACAGCTTGCCGAAAATAAAATAGTTTTTCTCCGAGTGTTCGGTAACGTCGTTGAAGAAATGTTCTCACTGACCTTATAGTTTTGCTTGTGTGCAAGTAGTTTTTATTTTTTGTGAGGAAATTGTCAATATTTTAGTCGGTAGTCTCTTCGATATTTACTTGAATTTCACTCAGAGATTATAACTTCTTCCCAGCTGTATTGTAAACTTTAGGCGAGAGTGATTAAATGTTTCAATCAAATGATCATTCTCTTTTGTTTGATTGTAAAAAGGGTTTTTAATGCAGCTTACGTTCGAGGAAATAAAGCAATTACCGAACCTATTCTTGGGTATATAAAAAGTACTGCAGTAGCGTATTAAATAGGGCGCGGCGTCAGTTTTCTATGGTTAGCCAGATGGCTATCATCAACTAACCAGTGTGCTATCAATCAGTACCATAATGTGCGGGTTAGGGCGTGGTTAGCCGTTGCTTGTAACTGCACCGAAATTGCTTCGTTTTATGTCTCGGCCTGTTTCGAACCTGTAGCTTAAGATGGTTTTGTAGTAAGCCAGCCAACATATAGTATCCGTGACAATGGTTTGGTGCTCTAATTTCCCTTAAAAGTAAAAAGGAGTGAATGATTTCTCATGGCATTTTCTCGCACTATAGTATCAAATATTTAAGTCCTCGCCGTGCCAGAGTAACTAGTGACTTAACCTTTCCCTTACGGCGTGGGATAGTATATATCCCAAAAATGCGGGCCCAAGAAGGCATATATATATATATATATATATATATATATATATATATATATATATACACACATACATACATACACTGAATTAGGGATAGCAAAGCCTATGCAAATTGTGTAGCGCTGCGCATCATGTATGCGCAAGTGAGGGTGCTGTGGTAACTGCATATATAGCGCGTACTGTGGTTGTTCTGAATCAGTTGTTGGAATTGCCAGTATGGGTAAACTGCCTGATTTAGACGCCTTCGATCGCGGACAAATCGTAGGTGCGCGACGCATGGGCCATTCAATTTCCGAAATCGTCAGACAGCTAAGATTTTCAAGGTCGACAGTGTCAAGAGTATACCAAGAATACATGGATGGTGGAAAAAAAACTAGCGATCGGGCAAACTGCAAAGGACAATTAGCCTTCACAGTGCGTGGTGAGAGGAGGCTCAGGCGTATTGTACGTAGCCAGCGAAGCCAAACATTAGCTCAAATTACCACCCAGTTTAATGACGGTGCCAGTCGTACAGTCAGTAAACGGACTGTGCAACGCTCGGTTCACCGTATGGGTTTCGGGAGCCGTCGACCTACGAGAGTACCATTGCTCTATACTCGCCATCGGGCTGCACGTCTTGCCTGGGCAAGAGAGCACAGAGACTGGAGTGTAGAGGACTGGAAACGAGTAGCATGGAGTGATGAGTCTCGATTCCGACTACTTAACGCCGACGGGAGGCTGAGAATATGGCGTCAGGCTCATGAAGCCATGGATCCTGCATGCCTGGCTGGAACTGTACAAGGGCATGGTGGCTCAATCATGGTCTGGGGTGTTTTTTCGTGGCACAGTTTGGGATCTTTGGTGCGTGTACCAACCTCCTTCAATGCAATTCGGTATGTAGAGTTGCTGGGTGATCACCTCCATCCGTTTATGCTGTTCTGTTATCCGCACGGTAATGGAGTTTTCCAGCAAGACAACTGTACCTCTCACAAGTCCCGGTTGGCTACTGGCTGGTTGGATGAGCATTCCTCTGTCTTCTCTGTCATGAATTGGCCACCTAGAAGCCCAGACTTAAATCCTATTGAGCATCTTTGGGATGTTTTGGAACAAGGCGTGAAAGGCCATCACACAGCACCAAAGAACCTTACTGAATTATGGACAGCTTTAGCCAATATTTGGCAAGCCATTCCCGTGGAACGTTTCCAGAAACTTGTTGAATCTATGCCTCGGCGTGTGGCAGCCGTTATCAAGGCCAGAGGAGGCTCAACTCGTTACTAGGTAGGTATCCCTAATTCAGTGGCACTTCAGTGTATATAGTTAGTATAAAATTTCTCGTTCTAAATAGGGAATCTGAAAAATAGGCCCCGTAAG